>CM041526.1:10000-610000 GCA_023091065.1 Dianthus caryophyllus | reverse complement strand
TTAAAGAACTAGTTGGGAAAGTAGTTTAGAAAAATAAAAAAAGGAAAAACAAAAAAAATGTTAAACGAGTTGGTGAATGGTGTCCCAACTCGTTGCCCTTAGCAACACTGCTAAAAAAGTGTCCAACGACTGCAATTTACACGTGTCCGCTACACAGTTTAACAAAAAAATAAAATAAAAAATAAAAAAGCACCTCACTGCAACATGCCTCAAGTCCCATTTTTATTTTTTTTCCTTCCACTCTTACATTGCCACTTGGCAATATTTGATAGGAAATTAAATTTTAAACATTAGAAACTTTAAAACGGTAATAAAATAAAATTTACGCAAAATTAAAAAAAAAAAAATATACTAACAGTTATAATTTTTCATGAAATCTTTTTAAACTTGTAATAATTAAAAATTACCGTCCAAAAAAGAATTAGACATTAAAAAAAAAAAAAAAAAAAAAAAAAAAAAAGGGTGTTACAAACATTGAACTTCACGCAGCCTTTCCAAGCTATGTACCCACACTTGGACACTTGGCCTTGGCACTCCACGCCAACTTCCATGTTTTTTTTTTTTATTTTTAAATACATTAAAATCAATGTTAAATAAAGCATTAAAATTGTGGTTGGGTACTAGTTAGGATATTAATTTTTTTAAGTTTAAGGTTGTGGGTTCAAATCTCACTAATTTTTAAGTTTAAGGTTGTGGGTTTAAAATTTTCTGCAAAAAGTATTTGGCTAGATGAAAAGGTCCTTTTCCCTTACGGAAGTATTCGTATATTAACCAAGTTATAATACGGAGTAATAATTTTGTACAATTTTATGTTTAATTAAATGAATAAAATCAATTTATTTCGCAGTAGCAATTATAAGTTTCAGTTTTTATAAGTTCAAATATCATAAATTCAGTTTTATAAATTTAGTTCATACGGAGTATAACTTTAGATCAACTCTTATAAATTTAACTACTTATTCATGATTACAAATCAATGTACTCACTCCGTTTCACTGAATTGTTTACAGTTTGACTTTTTTTTTAGGGAAAAAAAGTCAAACTGTAAACAAATGACTCAGACAGATGGAGTATTAAAAAGGGAAACACTGAAACTAACTGTTGGAAAAAGCGTACCTTAATCGATGCGGAAGCGAAGGATCGTGTGTCAGCGCCTTACCCACAAAACCGTTACGGTGGCTACTAGAGTCACCGGATGTCCACGCCCCAAGTCCCGAACCCCATAGTGATGGAGGGCTCAACGTGCCTCTTTTAGGTTTTATTGTTATTGTGTTGTGTTATTTCTACGATGTCTTTTCTATTCTTTCACATAGAAGGAATATATAATCATATGTGTAGGAGATACAAAATCTTTTGGTATAGCAAGTAAATAAAAACTGATTTTATTAACTAATAATTTCAGCCTTAATCACTAAGTTAAATGGCTGAATTAATTATTTTAATTGCCACAATTAAAGTGGCCGGTTTATAAAATTCAATACTCCACTCGGCCACATAACCGAGGCCGATACTCCCACTTGGCTACACAACCAAGTTCGACACTATTGCTTGGTACATAACCAACTATGTCGAAAAATACAACACACAACTTTACATAAAACAACTAATCACGTCTCATACGGGAAATGAGGTGTGCGACCGGCTTTTAAGAAACAAGTAGTGTTATATTAAGTCTCCATCAAACTAACATAACACTTTCACAATGACGATTCCCTAGATCATTCAAACAACACCGCAGCATACTCTGTCCCTTTATGCTATAACATGTTACGTAGTTATATACTCAATATAACCGCCGGCCGGGCTTAACATGGCGTAGTTGAATTGATCATTCCTCAGACACTAATGATAATCTATCTCAACTTGACAGCTTTCCTAATATGGTCCGTCAAACCCAATCCTTAAGGTCCTTAGGAGTCATACCAAGGTAGCATCATCTAGTCTCGACTTTTTAACACAGCTCTAAGTCGAAGGGCTTCGTACCACAAAGACATTACAGTCTATAGGGATCACACAGTGACAAAGTAGGGAAAACTCCATCACTCCTATAACGGTCGAAAAAGCACACATAGTATGATATATGTGTCACAACATAGCTCCCACTGCGATGGGCATGTCACTCTTCTATGTCGTGCGAATACTAAGTCTAGATACTACTCAAGTATCTAACCCGAGCCACTAGATTGATATACTCATATCCACTCCGACACTCGATATTCGGTTTAAGGCTTAGTGTGAAATTAGGGCATTTTCACACTTAGACTATTAAAAGTCTCATCTTAAACATACTAAGGCGACTACATTACGAGCCAACATCTTTTTGCTACTCCACAAGTATAAAGATGATTCACATATACACACTTAACTAGTGCTCAAATGGCTCAGTCTCATCTTGCACGCTACTCAAGCGTCAAGGCGATTACCTGTGTGACTAGGTCAATCATAAAGCCTGATGACACCTTATACGTGCCTATACATGCAACGTATGCGTTAGAACATCTAAACTTCATAAGTTTAAAAGCTCTAGAAGAGTACAAACTCTTCAAGTCCATAACAAGAATGTGCACTTAATACACTATCTTTTGCGCACTCAACTCAACTTATGAGATTGAATCACTTCTTTTGAAGACGGTCTCTAGTCCTATAAAAGACTTGTCAATGCATACTAAAAAAGTATTGCATAAGGCTTGCTATATTATACCACACATACGACAAGTACAAAACTTTATCGTTAACCATGTACACAACACGTTGGATCGCAATATGAATCAATACTCATATATTTAATATTTTCATCTGCTTTAGACAAGGTCAAAGATAAGGATAAATGAGTCACTAACAAAATAGAAACACAATCTAATTTTAATAGTACTCGACAGATCAATACAGATATTATTATCCACTTACAAGGTAAATAACCACCTGATTTAAAGGGATAAAATATCATCACTGTCAAAATTCTTTAAGACATGGATAAATTCTAAGACTACACAACATATGTAATTTTCACCAATTAAGACAAACTTAATCGATCAATCCATGTACTACTCTTTTCCAGCATAAACTCATTATTCTGAAAATAAGTAAGTTTTTATGTCCATATAACTTAAACATATTTAAATAAATGGACAATAAAAAACTAGAAGAACACTTAGACCAAACTCAACATATGAGAATGTCAATTTAGTCTTCTACCTTATCAACTTAGACCATAACAATCACGATGTCCATCATCTCTCATATTAGTCATCCATCTCAAAATTAGGCTACGTGCTCTTACTAAAAGAGTAGAATAAGAAGATACGGAAGAAGCTAAAATCTCCCACTTTCTTTAGACGAGCACAATTATCACATAAAGACAGACTTTTGTTCTAGACTTTCACTCAACACTAGAGTGAAAATATGCTCTTTAGTGAATGAATTAATAGACAAATTAAATCCACCACTTGGACTATAGGATTGCTCCCACTATCCCAAAAAACATTTTGAGAAGTTATACTATCCTTGGTGTCCATAAGAATTCTAAATTCTCCCACTCACCAAGAGATAGTTCTTATAACTTATACAAGATAATAGTCTATTAAATTCTACAAATACTCAGGAACCAATCCATAAGCAAATCACCACACTACGGGGTAGTACATAACTTAACATATATTAAAATGTAAATGAACCAAATTATCGATCCAAAAACTAATTTGAAACTATCACCAACTTTATAGACTTAAGGATGCACACCGCCATAAGCAGTGACCTCTACTAAGTCTAAACGAAGAATGTGACCAAAGTCTAAATTCCTCTACGTATGTCAAGCATACATGTTTTCTACTGAACACACAGTTGCAGTACTAAGAAAACTTCCCCTAATCTTTGAACTAATCAAAGAACTATTGACAATCAATATTACCAAAGAGTTCTGACTCTTCACATTAATTGATTGTACACCCTTATTCGAAATGTTTGAACGTATCAATAATTTCATAATAGATGAAGTAACGGGCACACAACCACATTAAAATGATCATCGCTAAAAAGGGAAGGTGAAATGGTATCATCTACATCATAAAATACGAATCCCGCAAAAATATCAAAATGGATTAAATGATAAGAGATTTTAGACAACAAACAGACAGACAAAATGAAATAAATAACAAGTGTAAGAATAATAATAATAAATTCTGTCCAAAACGAGAGAAACATATTCCCCCCGAAAATTATGACTAACACATTGCCATAAAAATAACTAAATCGAAAACTTAAATTAGAATCCAAGACGTTTCAGCAAACTAATTGCTAAAACAATGGCATCGCATACGAGAATATGTGAGAATATTGTATTATTATGCAACACAATGCATAAATATAATCGAGATGATAAATTTCACCAACAAATGACGAACATAAATAGGATCATCTCATCACTAGCTACGAGCTAGAAAACTGTTTGTCCACCTCTAATAAGCTCAAAAGTTCAGGGAATAAGCAACTAATGCTTATGGACAAAACTTTTAACTTGTGCAAAATTAAAATCATAGTCAATTTCAGCTTGGGACTAACACAAGCAAAAAGACACTTGACTTGTACTTGTAACATATTAAGTACGTCATATAATTCTTTAATCAACACTTACTCGTAAGCTAAGGTGTCAAAAATAACATACCAATTCTTTTTTAAAAAAAAAATATGATAAAAGATGAACACGACCAATCGTCACCATAGGGAATGGAAAATATTAGAGTCCAAAGACACTTTATTTCCATTTAGGTAACAAAAAAAACGGGTGGTGAACATATCACACCATAAAAATTATATAATCCGGTACACATTATGGCAACACATCTCATGCCACTAATGGCATATAATTCGTTGTTGGCACAAACTAAAACTTGTTAATAAGTACATAATTTATCAATGGTCAAATAATTCAAAACTTAAAGCGCAAAGCCTTAATTAAAGTTAAACCAAATGTGACATACACATTGTTTCTCGTTTTCTAAGACATGAATAATGTCTTAAATATAGGTCGATACGCATACAAAACAACACAATTTAGTATGCGCCACAATCACATTTTTTACAATAAGAATGGTATAATAAAATGGATCCTTAATAAATTCTACTCATTTAGCAGAATATTAAGCACCGATTATAGTAATCGACAGTATCTATAAATATTCTCACATTTGAAAAAACTAATTTTTCATCTGTATCAGTGAACAAATCACTATAGAATATATGTCGTCAACATTTACTAATAATGGACTTTAGGCACGTTTGTAATTAAATTACTAATATTCTTTCATATATGTCATAAGATCGAAAATTTCGCTAAACTCATAATCATCTCAAATGACATATACTATAAAAAAATTAATAATTTAATTAACTCAAAACGTAAATAAAATGAAACAAATTCATTCACCCCATAAAAGTAGCTAAACAAATTAGTACTTGAAATAATCAATATTACTTAAATATTGACTAAGTTATATTTGCAAAATGTATTAATTTGCAAAATATTTCAAATTGAGAGCTCAATCATAACTTATATGATAACTCTAACAAAGTCACAAAACTTATTTGTATACAACTTATAATCATTAAGATTCCCAAGGATCCTAAATGAAATTAATTTTTCATACGAGAGTATAATATATTTAGACATACATCTCCCACTTCGTAAAACAAATTTACGACACCAAAAATATATTACATAAATATATAGTCGGCTGCGTATGCTAATAATAAATCATCACTTTGATGATAAATAATTTAAAACAAATTTACACAAAATTCATATATCCACTAAATATAAATTTTGTAAATAAAAATACAATATATCACTAAGATATAAAATTTTATGTAAAACAAATTCACATGAATAATATCACTTAGATATTACAAAATTAATTGTATGAAAAATAATTTACATCAATAACGCAAAACAGATTTACATTATATAATTATCACGAAGACACAAATTTCTAACAACTCGTAAAACAAATTTACGTAAATGCAATATCACAAAGATATAGTTCTTGTATGTAAATTAAAATTGTAAGACAAATTATATCTCTTAGATATAATCATAAATCGTAATCGTGTATAATACATAATTATACAATAACGACTAAACAATTAACACGAAAGGTATTCGGATAGCCAATACGGTCAAAAACTTGCATTTTAATATAACTAACATATCCTGAAATGTATACTACAACAAATGTAGTATATCTTCTACTCAAAAATTGTTAAACAAATTAACTTAATTATAAATAACACTAAGTTATTTAATTTACATACATACAATTTGTTAAGGCCATTTTAAAATATTACTCAAACATTTTAATTTTGGCAACATGTCAAATAAATTTACGAAACATATTCATAAAAGTCATTACAAAATTGATTTCACCAAGAAATAAATTTCGTATGTACAATAAATTTGTGAAACGCACTCATAGCGAATTATGAAAAATAAATCACTTAGATTTAAAATATTGTACATGAAAACAAATTACATAGTACAATCTTATTAAACTTAATAATAAGTATAAAACTAAATTATACTATGATTTGCACTCCAAAAACATGTGAAACATATTCACAAAAATAAATTTAATATTTCTTGTAACATAGAATGAAACAAATTCGCACTAATGATTACGCTAAACAAATTAGCATAAAAAAATATCACTAAGATATTATGAAAGGTGTAAAATAAATTTACAATCTCTTTACGGAGTGAATAATTAAAGTATAACGAGACGCATTCGTCCAAACGAATTAGCCATATAAAAATAATATCACTATGACATTATTAAAACGGGTGTAAAACAAAATTACACAATTGAATACGGAACAAAATAAACGAAACTTATTCGTATTTTGATCTCACGAACTACTCCGTACAACGTTAATACGACATGAAATAAAACTGTATAAAACTAATTTATACAACGACACAATACTCCGTATTATATAACAAATATATATAAAAAAAATACTCATGTTACTAAAACTCGTATTAACTTATAATATGAGTAAAGGAAAAGATATAAAACTGATTTATATGTAACATTCACCCAAAAATTATTCCGTATAAACAAACTTATACTCATAAAAAAAAGTAATAAAAGGGCAAAAAAAAAAAATGGAGCACAGACACAAAGAAGAAGAAGGCCCACTAAAGTCTAACACAGAAGGCAGCAAACCCAAAAACAAAAAAAACGAGACATCAGTGTACACACACCATCTTCTTCTTCAATACTCCGTATAAACCAAGACCATTAAAAAAAAACACCATTAAAACCAGTGACAAATTAGAGAAGATGCAAGGATTATATACAAAATTAATCCAAAAAAAAACTTTTCTTATCCAATAAATTTAATCTAAGTCCGTTTCCAACACATGGAATACAAGAGTCGACATGGCTCGATCTCGTTTGGTCGTCTCCATCGGTGAAATCATCACCGTTACGGAACAGGTCGGAGAGCACCTCTCATGGGCCTTTTTCACGCCTCTTACATGTGACCTTGTTCCCGGCGTGTGACATACACATGCCGCCCCATTCTGCGAGATGTTTCGGCGGTCCCATAACGTGACATGCTCTCGTTGTTTCCGACAATACACGCGTTGTCTCCGGCGACACACGCACGGCTTCTGGTGTCGGGATTTCAGATCGGAGAAATAAAACCAAAGGCAAATCTTTTTCCAATCAAAGTACAATAACTTTGGTGTTTTACGGAAAAAAGACGGGGCATAGATAAGCCGATTGAAAATCGAATTTTACAATAAAATCGGGGTAAAGGCCAAACACATTGTCTCTGATACCACTGTTGGAAAAAGCGTACCTTAATCGATGCAGAAGCGAAGGATCGTGTGTCAGCGCCTTACCCACAAAACCGTTACGGTGGCTACTAGAGTCACCGGATGTCCACGCCCCAAGTCCCGAACCCCATAGTGATGGAGGGCTCAACGTGCCTCTTTTAGGTTTTATTGTTATTGTGTTGTGTTATTTCTACGATGTCTTTTCTATTCTTTCACATAGAAGGAATATATAATCATATGTGTAGGAGATACAAAATCTTTTGGTATAGCAAGTAAATAAAAACTGATTTTATTAACTAATAATTTCAGCCTTAATCACTAAGTTAAATGGCTGAATTAATTATTTTAATTGCCACAATTAAAGTGGCCGGTTTATGAAATTCAATACTAACAAATCCCATCTAAAAAGTGACAAGAGAGAAGGGGCTTCAACAGCAAATTCGGGTGTACAGACAGTCGAGAAAATTGTGTATCATCCTCCTTAGGCGGCTTTGGGAACGAAACCTCGGTGATCCTAATTACCGCATCCAACTCCAATGTCTTACGCTTATCATTTAAAAGGCCGATGATCAAAGAGTTTGCTCTGTCAATGATCTCATTAACGAGGCATTGAAGCGGTACTTCACCAGGAAGATCGACTTGTTTAAGCATGATAGACACTATATCCGCGACCAATATCATTCCTAACCCCCGCAACTCATGAGTTGGGTGACTACACTTGTGTACCTTGCATACGCACCCTTCGTTTCCAACAGGCCTATACTCCGAGTACACGTTGATGACAAATTCTTCGCCTGCTTCTTTTTTTTTTTCCGTCTTCTCCCACACTGCAACTTCAGTGACGAACCAAGTAGCTACGTCGGGTGATCGGTATAACAGTAATTCACGAATCTGTCCTACTATTTCGATGCCCAGCTTTTTGCGACCATTGGGTATCTCGCTCAAAAAGCGTAAGACCCAATGGACCAGCTCCTCTGTAAGGAGAGGCAGAACATAGGATTCGCTTACCATGTCTAATTCTTCTTCTAACCATTTATATACGACGTGCCACGCTTGCTCGTAATTAGTGGGAAACCCTTGGATTGGACGTTTAAACGATTTCTTTAACGGCTTTTCTATATCAGCCCGGTAAGGATCAGTATCTTCTTCTTCTTCTTCTTCTTCTTCTTCTTCAGAATCATTATCTTCTTCTTCTTCTTCTTCTTCAGAATCATTATCTTCTTCTTCTTCCTCAATTTTGTCCTTCAACAAGTTGATGTGCAAATCAGAATAGTAACAGTCTATGTCAGTGTCGTCGTTGTTACCTTGTTCCTTCAACACATAATCGATGTTAAGTTCAGAATAGTAACAAATTATGTCGATACTGAAGTGGTCGTCTAAAAGTTCAACATCTTCCTCTTTATCGTATGCAGAAAACATTTCACGGTATGATGGTCTTGTGACAGTACTTAACATCGTCGCCAAGTAAATTACTTCTTCAGTTTCATCGTCGTCACTGTTATCTTCTACAGATAGACGGCTGCTATGAGTTAACTTCCCCATTATAGTCGTCACAAATTTTAGCAATGTGAGACCGTCTTACGTGAAACTTGCTGAATATATATAGTTGTTACTCCTACAATCTTATGCGTGATACAAAACATAGAATTCTTTTAGTAATTGGTAATATTGTAGTTTGCCAAACTTAATTAAGCTTATGTAATTTGGTAAGTCAATATTAATTTAGGAAACACTAGAATACTATATTAGTAGGTAATTATGAATGACTTACCATACTAGTTTTGTGTTTTTGTAGTGACTAAGGAAATACTTTGTGACAATAAGTCAATAATAAAAGTGCTATGTTTTTAAGGAATAAATGTCAGGAATAACTCGATCTATTTATCTTATTTCATAAATAATTCAACCCGAAAATATCCACGAATAATCTTAATTATTGAGAATGGGTTAGGATCCTCTAGAGTTTATAAATAACTCTACATCGTAGAGTTTCGAATATTACACAATAAAATTATTTAATTCTTTTACTATTCTTATTTAAATACCCTCATATGCCCTCTAAAATAACTTTTTTTTTTTCTCGGAAAAGGGTTTAGGGTACGATTTCACGGTGCCGCGTACCTTTTTTGGGATGTTCCCGCGCCGCCGAATCCGAACCAAAAGACACAAAACATGAAATTAGTGAACCCGTTTGGGAAATTAGTTAAAAGAATTTTTTTTATTTTACGCAAGTAAAATGGGGGAAATTAAAAAACTCTACCGATACAGTTATTTTACAAGTCTAGAGGATCTCCACATATTGAGGACTATTCCAATAACGTACTTTGACCAATTTCAGTTGACTTTAACACGAAAAAAAAAATGGTAAAATCGACTCTAACTTTACCTCACTCTTATTTTAAGTAAATTTCAAACATGTTTCACCTTTTTTTTTTTTTTATCGATTAAAGCAGGTTAAAATTGGTCAAAGTACATTATTGGAATTGTTTTTCAATAGTTGGAATTATTCGTGGATTAATTCAAATTCAGATTATTTATGGAATAAGATGATCAGTTTGTATTATTCCTAACAATTAATCTTCTTTTAATTGTAATATTAGATACAATTAATCTCTTGAGCTGAAAGATGGTCTTACGTTTAAATAACTTGAGATGCTAATTTTACTCATACATGAAAATTGCTAAAAAGTAAAAAATTAAACTTTTTAAAATAACGACATACGGACTACATTAACCGCACGATTAGAGGTCAACAAGAATATACAATACGATTTTATATACTCCAGTATGATATAATGTATAGTTTTAAATAAATGAATATTCGTATCAAATTCGTATCATATATCCGTACACATTTTCTATTGTATATCTGTAACATTTGTAAAAGAAAAAAGAAAAAAGTTCATTGTTCATTATTAAATTAAAAGTCAAACTGTGTTGTCGATAAAATTTATTACGAAGTATATCACATGTCATTGGGCCTTATTTATAGTTTAAGGTTTTAGTCGCGATAGTTTTTTAATAGGGTATCGGAGTCCCGATTTTTAAGGTCTCAAGTTCGATTCGCTGACCTACGTGTGAAGCAATTATTCGCTTATCGACTCCTACGAGTCTACGTGTAAGGAGCCATAAATATTTATTATATAAACATGTTCGTCGGCCTCATCCGCCACCTAAAGTTTTGATTCGAAAAAAAAAAAAAAAAAAAGACTATAGATTAATACATTATACATATAACATATGCATGAAATATATCTTTATTACTAGTTATTATTAATGTCATATAAGACCGTCATACAGAGTATACGATAAAATTTTGTGAAATGCTTTGATTGTTGATCAAGAAGGGAAGGTTTTGCCTTGTTTATACAAGGCCAAGCTTTCCAAATAAGTGTCCAACATGAAAGTATCTTCATCTGATGATTTTACCAACTTGCTAAATTTCGAGGTTGCGATGTCATAGGAACGCGTTCCAAACGTAAAACTTGTGCAACCATTGTCGACATAAAAAAGTTTGTGACTCCACTTCCTCTCAAATTTCCATAATTTATCGAAAACCACAAATTCCACGACACATGACCCGTATCATCATATTCTTATTCATCACCCATATCTGTCGTTTAGCCTTAGTAATGCTCATATACGCCACGGCTTCACCAAGTACAAACTCGATTCTCAGACCATATTTTTTGTCCTTTGCATCAGGTAGCTCCACACAGCTAAACTTCTCGCTGTCGAAATCAAATGACATGAGATGAGTGTTATCGCAATATTCTTCACCTATGTTATAATTGTTTGTAAGCCAGTGTACACCGCCTTTAAAGTATAGTAAGGGCCCTTGACATTTCGCTTCACGTATGGGGATGTCCGCTATCCCAGAATCGTCTGTTATTATCCTCCAAAGGTTCTGTTCATCTCCAACTGTATACACAGCAACCGACTTTATTGTGTGTATTGTTGGTTGATTTACTGGAATTTTTGGTTGGATTTAATCAGTGTGAAGTAACTGTTTTTAATAATTGGGTTTTGATTGTTGAGTTTAGTATTTGTTGATTTGAGCCTAAATTTGAGTTCTTTGGTTGTTTACTGAAGTTATGATCTGGGGAAATGATACAATCGGTTTTGACTGTTCGATCGAAATGATCAAACTGATCGTATCAGTAAATGTCGAGTTAGTTTAGCTGGTAAAGTAATTTGTTTTGGGATTTACCCGATAACATCTGACAAAAAGCAGTCTAGACACGTTCTGTGGCGTTAAACGATGACCTGGTGCTGGTTAGAATTTGGATTTGTTTGATATGTGAAAGAGTTATGTGATCTGTACAATTTGGTGCAGTTGTTGATGAACAAGGGACTGTGTGACTCGAACACGAGCAAAATCTGCTAAGATGTGACTTTTGTTCTGTTGTTCGATCATGTTTAGTGTATATTTGATTGCAATGAAATAATTTTCGATCAGCTAGTGTTGCTAGTACAAGGTTGAATCAAAAGGTTCCCATGCTACGGTAGTACGGTTTAATGAGTCATATGTGGTTGAGCACGACGTTCTGTGGTTAGTCGGAAAATCCATGTTACTACTGTTCGTAGAAATGTGGGTAGGGTTTTGGGAATGAAGTTAGGACCTGTTTTCTTCGTCTTAAAGGGTCTAAAGTCTGAAGTTTGCTGAAGTCATAGGTTTTCTGAAGTTTTATGAAGTTTGGCGTTTTACATGTAGTTTGAAGTCTGAAGTTTTCTGAACTCATGTGAATATGAGGAGAACAAGTCGTTAGTTTTAGATCTCACACTCACACCATTTGGCACTTAGCAGTGGCCTGAATTGTGATGTTTTATACTGCGTCTCTCATATACGCTGTTGTGTGTGATGTAGTCATTACTGTGAACTTTCTTATTTTGTAGGTGTAGTGAAAGACAAATGGCAGCGGAAACGGTGTTTACCCCAGCATTGGAAGGAATTAAGCTCGCTAGGTCTGAGGATGGCGAGATGTTGGCCAAGCCTTTCTTAGATGCTTGCAAGCAAATTCTGCCCGTCATAGGTGTGTATGTACAATGTCTTGCATCACGTAGACTTAAAATCACCTCCACTT
The DNA here is from genome assembly GCA_023091065.1 of Dianthus caryophyllus. Taxonomy (NCBI): domain Eukaryota; kingdom Viridiplantae; phylum Streptophyta; class Magnoliopsida; order Caryophyllales; family Caryophyllaceae; genus Dianthus; species Dianthus caryophyllus. The sequence continues at coordinate 597,082 of CM041526.1, read as the reverse complement.
CTCGTCATGCGAAGCTTTTACTCTGTATTTTTGAATGTATCGTGTTGTTGTTATCCTTTTTTTTGTATTTATGTCAATGAAGTTGATTGTACATTCTGTTTTATGCAGATAAGTTTGGTGCTTCTATGGCACTAGTGAAATCCGATATTGGCGGCAATATCACGGTAAGCTAATAATCCCGTGTTTGTTCTTCGCTGCTGTGAAATTTTTCAGTTCCGCTGTTTGCAGTATTCTTTGTACGGAATTACGGATACACGGTCTGTTATTGTCTAATTCATCGTTGTATTCTCTGTCCAAATCAAAAGTTCGTTATATTTCTGACACATACACTTCCCACAAATAGTTCGTTATATTTCTGACCATTTTCTCTCTCCAAAGCCTCATTTTCTCTCCAAAAAAATTAAAAATGGCCAAGAAAGTCTGTGATAACTTCATGAAATACATAAGGACTAAAATAAAGACGGTAATCGAGAATGACGACGATGGATTATTGCACGGGTTAAAAATTGGTTACGATTTCTGGACAAAAATCGAGAAGGCGAAACAGAGGAACAAAAGTGATCGAAAGTGGAAGTCACGACCTGTAAAACTACCCCAGAAACGACCAAACCCGAAACTGGTAAAATACGATTGGATTGGGAGGAGTACGCACTACAATAAATTAACACTTGGGCCACGAATTATGCCACGGTAATTAGTGAAACGTGGCATAATTTACTTTAGCTACGGAAAAAACTATTTTGATTGGCCACGGGAGAAATTTAAGCCACGGAAGAAATATGTCGTGGCAAATAATCACTTGCGCCACGGAAAAGGTTAAAATCGTGGCAAAAATATTCATTTAGCCATGATTATAACTTTTTCCGTGGCGCAAGTGAGTATTTGCCACGACATCATTTTTTAGTGGCGAAAAAACCCTTATTTAGTTATATTATATTATAACTTGTATGTCACATAATAAAGTTAAAATAAACCGTTACACGATAATAAGAAAAAAAAATTGTGTAAAATTATAAATTTCTTATTAAATCTATCATTTTATTTTATATGTGCTTAAAACTATCTAATTTTATTTATTTTTTTTATCAAAACAAAATAAATTTCACTAGTTTGAATGATAGATAACAATTGAAATTGACTTTCGTGTTAACAGAACTCAAATGTATGTGCAAAATGAATATATAATATTTTTTTCTCATATGTGTTTAATAATCAAAAATTTATAATACGTTAGTGGTGTAAGTGTTATAACATTAACCTTAAAAATTAAAGTGTAACCAAATATCTAAGATAGAGACGAATATTTCTTGTTTTTGGTAAAATAGGGCATTTACTCTTAAATAATGTTTTAAGAATTTTTTTGGACTCAAAAAATAATACGGAGTATATTAATCATATAAATATATAATCAAACAAAAAAGGGTCATAGTTAGTGCTTAGAAATAATTTAATTAAACACACGATTAGAGGTCACTACCCCTTTTATATGACATAATGTATAGTTTTAATTTAAATAAATGAAAATTTGTATCATATATCCGTACACATTTTCTATTGTATATTTGTAAAAGAAAAAAAAAAAAAAAAAGTTCATTGTTCATTATTAAATTAAAAGTCAAACTGTGTTCTCGATAAAATTTATTATATCACATGTCATTGGGCCTTATTTATAGTTTAAGGTTTTAGTCGCGATAGTTTTTTAATAGGGTATTGGAGTCCCGATTTTTAAGGTCTCAAGTTCGTTTCGCTGACCTACGTGTGAAGCAATTATTCGCTCATCGACTCCTACGAGCCTACGTGTAAAGAGATTAATACATTATACATATAACATATGCATGAAATATATCTTTATTATAAGTTATTAATGTCATATAAGACCGTCATATACGATAAAATTTAGTGAAATGCTTTGATTGTTGATCAAGAAGGGAAGGTTTTGCCTTGTTTATACAAGGCCAAGCTTTCCAAATAAGTGTCCAACATGAATGTATCTTCATCTGATGATTTTACCAACTTGCTAAATTTCGAGGTTGCGATGTCATAGGAATGCGTTCCAAACGTAAAACTTGTGCAACCGTTGTCGACATAAAAAAGTTTGTGACTCCACTTCTTCTCAAATTTCCATAATTTATTTTCATTATTGGGAGACGAAAACCACAAATTCCACGACACATGACCCGTATCATCATTCTTATTCATCACCCATATCTGTCGTTTAGCCTTAGTAATGCTCATATACGCCACGGCTTCACCAAGTACAAACTCGATTCTCAGACCATATTTTTTGTCCTTTGCATCAGGTAGCTCCACACAGCTAAACTTCTCGCTGTCGAAATCAAATGACATGAGATGAGTGTTATCGCAATATTCTTCACCTATGTTATAATTGTTTGTAAGCCAGTGTACACCGCCTTTAAAGTATAGTAAGGGCCCTTGATATTTCGCTTCACGTATGGGGATGTCCGCTATCCCAGAATCGTCTGTTATTATCCTCCAAAGGTTCTGTTCATCTCCAACTGTATACACAGCAACCGACTCTATTGGCCAACAACCTCGCCGAGTTCTGTTTACCTGAAACAACGTGACATCCAAATATTAATTTAGTTACGTCTCCAACCATCTGCTTAAGCTTTTAGTTGGGTTGGTGACTGACCTGAAAAGCCGCGACCTTAAAGCAGTGAGTAGAAAGCGAAAATCCAAGAGCATAAGCGACGTCGAGAGTGAGAGTATCAGCAAAGGGGCATGGAGGAACAACAATTGACTTCCTAATCGAAGGGTTCCACAATCTCAGTAACTGACGAGGATAATAACGTTTGATCAACATCAGGCCTAAGCAACTTCCTAAAAAGGCGTAAGCCTCATCACGAGCATGGAAAATTTCACAAGTCTCCGTCAACGTGTCATAGCTGCGAAGGGAGATCTTGCAGGCCTTAAACACGGTGTTATCCCTCATAATGTGGAGGGACATTAACTGTGTTTTATCGTAATCAATACCATTATTATTGTACTGTTTATAATGCACCGACATGAAATAAGGGTCGTCGATCACAGAACACACGGTTTTATTGACACTCCTTAGTCGTAACACAGATTTCACCGGCAATCTTGCTAGAATTTGAGACCACACCTCTGCAGGTAAATCTTTGTCGGCTGACATCTTAACTTTTCTGTTATTATTATTTTTTTTTACTATGTTTATTTCGAGAAATCGGTTTTATATTTATATATAATATCAATACTTGCCAAAAAAATTTATACACATCACTCAACACTTTCCTAAATTACAGCACTTTCCTTTGTTTCCTACACACAATACTATTTGACTTGACCCGTATATCGAAAATTGAACTACGTGACTTGACCAGCATCCGACCAGGTTGAACACACGCATTTGTTCCATTGAAAATCGTGTTGTGCATAGTCTCTCCTTTGTAAAAACGAATTGATGATAACAATTTGAACTTCGTATTGAAAGTCTTTTTGAAACTATCGACTCTTAATAACAGTTCGTCAGTTATGTAAGTTATATAAGCTGTCAGGTTTAGGGTTTGGCATTAACTGAAATTATTTTCATTCTACAGCTTCAATCAAGTTTTGGCCTAATATTCTAATCCCAAAAAATCGATACAATAATTAAATGAATTGTAGACGGTTTGAAAAATGTAGCACGATTGACTAATCGAAACGAACAATTATGCAAGAAATGCTACTTCTGCTCATTCTAGTCAAAGCTTCCCTTGCTAAGCATTCAGCAGCTTCTTGTGCATCATCGATGTGCCTAATAAGATCCACCGCTTCTTGATTCCTCATTACCTGAATGATAATTACGCAAATTCATCAGTTGATGTCAACTGATTTAACGTCGCATGAGTTGTTGCAGCACTAAAACAATCACCTGAAAAATACCGGTGCTCGCTAAGATGAGGAACTCTGTGTCAGAATCCACTTTGCCTGCGGCAGTGATCAGTTCTTTGCTGTTATTCTGTTTTCTGCTCGATTCTCTTCTTAATAACTTACCTGAGATGAGCCTGTGTGGCCAACGTATATTCGCTCGACTATGACGCTTTGTGCGCAACTGATGAGCTACGCCATCTCTGCACACGATAGCCCTGTAGCCACCCATCTGCGCCATCACCAGCTTCTCTCCATTCACAACAATTACTGATGCAGCAGACGAAACACTCGCTGATTTCTCTGATATCCCACTCTCAGGCTTCGCTTTTGCACTTAGGTACGCCTTCTTCAATGTTTCTCTACTTCTACTTCTTATCTGATTCTACAATCCAAAAAAACACCAACAAAAAACTTCTGAACGACTGAAAATTAGTCGGAAAAAGTCAGTCTTATGGTCGACATAGGGATAAGGTCGCATGTATCAAACTTCTCACCCCGACATCAGACTATATTACTACCCCCACTAATTCATCTACGTTTTTCCAAAATTTCCCTTTTAACAGAAGCCAAAATGTAAAAAACCGAATTAATCCGAGAAGTAAATCACAAAGGATAAACATATATATTTACCTCCTTGAGCTGCCTTCCAAACAAATGAGTCTGCACATAACTACTGATTTTGTCACCAATTCCGGAATCAGAAAGACTGTAAAACCACAGTTCCGAATCTCCAATTTCTTCCCTCTGAACAACCAAACTATCAGGCTGATGCAACCCATTTGATTCGATTTCCCATGATCGATCCTCGACAAGATAGTAGCCGTGTGAGATTGGCGTCATCCACGAGGGTTTCTTCACATTCTTGCTCCCTCTTTTGTCGGCCACATCATCCCCCTTACGATAACTTCTTAGGCTCAGTCCCTACACCACGCCATTTCGACCTTCTAAAATTCTTTAAAGGGCGTCTTAAACGAGATTGAGAGAGCTATATAAAACTCGAAAAACACGTGGAACGAATAATAAACGTAAATGAAAGGGAGATACCTTGAACTTGAGACGGATGTCCGAGAACTTCATTGTTGTGAGAATTCAAAGTTCGTAACAGAAATGTAGAGAAAATGTGAGAAGAGTAGCATAGAATTAGGAGGATGTTGGCTATTCAACGTGATATTGTTTCAAAGTATGTTAAGTCCAACGTTTTCATAACCTCCTTTTTAAGTAAAGGTTGAATGAATTTAATGTCTCCATTTATTAATGCAACACAAATTTTAAAACGTTATGCATCTCATTTTCATAATCTTTGTAAAATTGTATTTTCGAGACGACGGAAAGGTTTAAATATGCTCAGAATATTAGAATTTTGAAAAATTGTATATGAAATCGTGAAAAACAAAAACATTATATACGAAATCGTTAAAATTACATCTCTTGACTGTCTCACGTTGGTAACAATATTATAATCGAACTTTCCTTAAGCGAATTCAAATTTTGGAAACTCGAGATCTGTAAATAGCGGAGTAATTGTTGAATTCTTTAACATTAAACAGAAATGTGACAATAGAAATCCACTGAATAATTTTGTAAAACTGACTGACAAAATCTTGCACAAATATGATTCTAAACAGCTGAACGATCAACAAAACATAAGACGGAACAAAATATTGCATTCTACAGACTTAAGCTGCTTGTTTCTTCAACTTTGTAAGCTCCTGCCTCACAACTCCAGCTTTCTGCAGCATCAAAAACAACGGAGGAATAAGCGCGTGTTAAAAAAGACGTGGCGATGTAAGGAGTCCAAACACGAAGCATGAACAGATACAAGAACGAAATTGGTGAGATAAACTTGCATTCAAACAGCTTATGTTTCGATCTGAAATCATATATACAGTACTTTCAGCTGAACTAAGGTACATTACTCGATACTGTCATACACAGATCAAAACAACGCAGACTCAAGTGAGCGTAACTGAAGTAGTGAAGACTGAAGACAAACCTTGATCTTGGCCAACATGATCTTGAACCTGTCGAAGTCGTTAAGAGCAGCTCGTTTCTTCTGAACAATTAGTTTCCTTCCCCATGAGCTATTCTCCCATTTGTTCTTAACATCTGCAAATTCGTCACAAATTAACAACATACTCGTACAAGTAAACAGAATGAGCAGCAAAGACAAGTACGCGAGCTGAGAGCATACCAGCAGCTTCCATGGCAGCAATCAAAGTCGATTTCTTAGGCACCTTCTCGATATCAACTGTGAAATCGGTCAAAGAAAGCCTCTTCAAGTTCATCTGACCTCTAACCATATCTGGGGCGTCAACAAGAACCTGTGATCCAGCATACAGTGATCAGATCAGACTGAGAATTCTTTATCGGGTTGTTAAATTTCATCACTTTATCCCTAAGGTAAATAATTAAGCTCCGAAACATCTTAACGAATGTTTACTTCAGTCATCAAATGCTTACACTTCCACAAAGATCAAAACTTTGTACAACACAAAGTCCCAAATTACTGGGATAATCTCACATTACCTCCACTAAGAGCATACTTAGGACTTGTTCTCTTCAAATCTAATTTTTCCGAGTACTACCAACAACTTCAGAATACTTCAAACAGCTTAAAATGAAAGGAATATGTCCTACTATTTTGCAATTTCCAGCCATAACAATCCACACTCACACTCTTCATTTTCCAAATATTGGAACTTTATCACTGTTGTTTTATGCGTTGCAAGTTGCAAACCAACACACGTGGCAACTGAGTCGGGATAACAATGGTTTCCATCATTTCAACATACGAGTACTCGGTAATTTGAAAGACTGAAATTCAAGTTTATAGACAACCAACTGTGGAACAATGGCTAAAACAAAAGTATACTCCAGACAATCGAACAATCTTTGCAACTAAATTCATTGAAGGGCATACGAGTACTCGGAAACTTTGATAAATTAAGTTTAAGAACAAACCAAATGTGCAACGACGGGAAATCAAAAGTATACTCGAAACACGATTAAACAATCTTTGCACACAATTTAAACAATACTAAATCATTCAGCAAATTGACAAAGCACATTATTTCAGCAATCAAAACCTAATTATCCTTTCAAAAACATCAATGCATACATAAAATTAAAACTCAAATCGAATCACAACACCTAAAACCCTAATTACTAATTCACAACACTAATATCACAGCAATTGAAACAATAAATAAATAAAAAAATCAATCAAATTAACAAGATGATTAAATCGAAAAAACTTACTCTGTTCTGATCAATGACGTCAACGATGACGACAAGGCGACCATAATCTTTACCATAGTTGACAAGAGCAACCCTTCCAACCTCTACGTACCTCTTAAACGGCTACATTTCACCAAAACGAAAAAAAAAAAAAAAAAAAAAAAAACGTTTCGTCAGAAGAAAAACGTCGACGAAATCGGCGGCGTAGAGGAAGCGCAAAAGGGAAGATGCGGTGGAGAAAGAAAGAGAGAATCGTACCATTTTCGGCGATTAGGGTTTGTTTACGGCGGCTGCAGTGGATGAATTGAGTAGAAGAGAGGGGAAAAATTGGGGGCGAAAATTAGGGTTTATAGTGTGGTATGAATAAATTGTGATTTTAGGGTTTTTTTTAATTGAATTCGTATCACACGGCCCACAACTCGGGTTATTCGACCCGATTTAAGCTGTGGATATTCTAATGGTGTTTCCTCAACTCCACCTTTTGCCCGTTTATCCGAAGATGTTTTGATTTTGCGGTCATGAGTCAGGTAAAGTTATACGAAGTATGGAGTATTTAGTAATACTCCGTAATAGGTTAGAGGTTTGATTTCTCTCCTCGATTGTAATGGCATTGTACCTCCTATTAAAAAAAAAAAAAAAAAAAAAATCAATTTATGTACATTCATTTTAAGACGATTTGAATTTATTATAAATACTATAATTATAGTAATATTTAAAAAATTACAGTGTTAAGAAATTGGTCAATAGTTTTTTTGGTCAAAGAGGATGCGCTAGGCCATCACAATGGAGAGTTGAGATTTGAACCTCAGACTACTGCTCAGGGTACCTCAGTCGCAATCACTAAATTGGTCAATTGTTAAAAAAAAATGTAAAAGAACTGGTCGATGGGAGATTATTTCTCTTCCATAATCAAATGTGTTTAAATTGATATTTTTTATATTAAAAGAAAATATAAATTTGATTCATGATTATAAAATTAAAAAAAAAAAAACAGAGAGAGAGAGAGAGAAAATGTTGATTATAAATTTATAATTGTACTGTATTTTTTTTTTGTATGCTAGTAATAACAATTTGATACATGTACATTTTCATTTTCTCAACAAGATAGAGGTGAAAATAAATGGATAAAATAATACTTAAAAAATGTGAAAATTATTTATATAAGTCTATGTAATTATGTTAGTTTTAGATTTTCTCTTTATTAATTTTTGATTGTTGAGCTTTATAAGATAGATCGATATTGACGTAAACGTACAATAATTATCTAGCTAGGAAGTTAAATCAAATACAAGGTATTATCTTACGTACTCCGTACTTAGTTTTCATACAAATGTCAATTCAACTTATATTCCTCATACGATTCTTTATCGTACAATTATTATCCGACCTTATAAAAATATTAATCAAACCTATTTCTCATACTATGACTTTTTTCAAGGAATCTAACATAATAGCCGGACGTACATGCAAAGCTAGTGTAGGCCGAAATTTGTGAAGGATACCTACAAAATGCTACGAGTATTAATTTATATTACCACAACAACAAGCTTTTATCAATGATGCCTTGTGATATGATTCTATATATTTTGGTTATAAACGACATTTGTTTTTATATAAAAAAAAAAAAGGTAAATTATCGATCAAAACAGAAATTTGACTTATTATCGTGGACATAGATCAAACCCCAATTTCACATTTTAAAGAACAAAACAAACAGTACTAAAATAAAATTATAATCTATATATGATGTTCGTTGAGCTACTCTGTAAAATATATTATTCGAGGAGTATTATTGTAAACATTCTACTATTATACTCCGTAACTCTTAATGCATGATAGATGAAACTCAACATTTTGATAAATTTTACGGTATTTACTTTTCTCAAAAACATTTAATTAATGCCTAGTTGTAAACATAATTAATTAATTTAAGGTATGAATATAATAAATTTTATCATAGATGCAAATATATCTCGAGAGAATATCGATTACGTAGGTCATCCCAATCTTGTTATAGGGAATATGATACCCTCATAACTCGTGCAAAAATGTATGCCTATTTCAAATTTAAATGTTATAAGGGTATTTAAAATAGTACTCCGTAAATAAGCTATTTTAAATATTCGTTTTAAAATAAAATGGAGATATATATACGGTTAATTCTCATAACGAAATACTCCCTCTGTCTCAGTCATATGTTTACAGTTTGACTTTTTTTTCCTCACAAAAAAAGTCAAACTATAAACAATTCACTGAAACAGAGGGTAGTGAAAAAGTCTCACCTTTAAGGTTTAGATCCAACCAAAGTTAGGTCGCTAGATTTGCATGCCATGCTTGAACTATAACTGGTTCACTAATTAACCATTTGATCTCTCAGCCGATGTTACTTTAAAATATACAACAATTATGAAATATTTTATCCTCTCACGTAAATGATATAGTTACCTATTACTTCGAAAATACTATATTATATTACTTTTTTTTTTATTGCTATAAAATTCATGAGAAACAAATTAAAACAGTAGTTCTTCTGTAAGGCACAACTTACACAAAATTAATATGAGACCGAAGTACAAATTACAGTTAAAATGGTACAAAATCATGAAACAAATCTACTAAAGTCACTTACAGGGGTAATAAAAAAAATTTAGTAACAATTAATTATAATTATCACTTAAATAGTACAAAAGTTATATAAACGAGTACAAATGAAATAGACTTACAATAACTTATTGTAAGTCGTGACTTAGACGAGAATTTGTGAAATTCCAAAGGGTACATTATATTACACCTAACTAGAAAGTAGAAACCCTAACCACAAGAAGATGATTTTTATTATTCTAGTCAACATTAGTGGAAAGAGTAGTTTTATAAATCTGGTGGCAGTTAATTAGTGAGGAATCTAAAATGTGTCCTATGCTTTTTCTAAAGAGAAATTTCTAGCCTAAGCTACTCTCTAATAAAAGTATATTCTTGCCATAAAAAAAATAAAAATAAAAATAGAAAAAATTAAAACCTTATGTTTTAGCCTTTAAATTGTGAGGTAGTATAACATTGTTATGCATTATTACAAAAACTCCAAAATTAATCGTATAGCTAAACTAGCTGACATCTGCGCGATAGTGTCGATAAAATGGGAGGAGTCGAGACGATGTCGGGAGAGTGTACGAACGACATTAGCCTTAAGGACCTCTCTAGGAAACTTGAAGACTTTGCTCTTGCTCGAGATTGGAATAAGTACCATAGCCCTCGCAATTTGCTACTCGCTTTGGTAAACTTTCTTTTATCGTTTTTGTATTCCTGTCTAACATTTACAGCCGAGTTTGATATATATATAAAAATTAAAGTACTGTTTTCAATTCGTTGTATCACCTACAATCCCCCTCGACCCTAAATCCTACGTAAAACATTAAATTATAACGTGCGATCCATGACTATAACGATTGTTTTAAATCAAAAATTGCATTAACCAACTCTGACTTTATTTACGCGGTAAGATGTACGGGCATGTATCAAATAGTTATAATGTAAACCAATTGTGTCACTCAAATATATTCCAAATGTTGAGAATAATGTACGTAGTTTTCAATTATTCTTTGTTAAAGATACAAAGAATTTGAATCGATCGCAAGTGACTTTACTACGTGAGATGTGCACGTATCAAACAGTCACATAAACCAATCGTTAGAATGTACGTATGATGCTCTTTGAACACCTTTAAATTCTACCTTCATTCGACTCGACTTTTGACGTTTGTTTTTTTCTTTGAATTTGAACGCGTACATAGGTGGGTGAAGTCGGGGAGTTATCGGAGATATTCCAATGGCGAGGAGAAGTCGGAAAAGGGTTACCAAATTGGGAGGAGTCGGAGAAGGAGCATCTAGGAGAAGAGTTATCGGATGTGCTTTTGTACCTTATTCGGCTTTCCGATATTTGTGGCATTGATCTTGCTGATGCTGCTCTTAAGAAACTTGTCAAAAATGCCGTCAAATACCCTGCCAAAGTGCCAAGTGCTAACACTCTCTAGCGCTTTAGATTCTCGACTGATGAGATCGTTTTACGCGTATGACTGTCTGATTAGAAAAGTTATTGTACTCAAAAGTGTGTGGGATTGTGTGTTAATTATGTGAAATTCTGTTAAAGAAATGCAATACAATTTGCATTAGAATTGTTCTTTTTGTATTGCAAGACACTTTATTTACTTTTGACAAGAAAAAAAAAAAAAAAAAGAGTGACTTATATTGACTTTTCCATGCTTCTCAAGGTGTGCATAAATGAGCATGCATATCACCACCAACAATAAAGACCAACAATAAGGTCTTGTTCTTTTCGCTTTTTTTTGGAGCTGGAAACTTATAAGAGCTGATTATAGTTTAGTGGGACTTATAAGAGCTGAACTTATTAGAGGTTGAATTTATAGAAACTGAGCTGAACTTATACGAGTTGAGCTAAACTTTAACAGCTGAAATTAAGCTGAAAAAAACAAGGCCTAAAGCCCAAGTGACAAATTGATTTGAAGACTTCAGATTCGTTCTTTTCGCTATAAAATATCCGAAATCTAAAGTTTTTTATAAATATTTTGAAAACAGTTTACAGGAGACTCATCGAGACAATTCTCTATACTAAACAGTTAAATAATTTGAAAATTTTAATTATTTTAAAAACGCGGTATATTTTTTTTATTTTTATTATCGTATATTAATAACTCGCTCTCCATAAGGTTAATTTAACTCCGCCGTTAGTTAAAACCGATCACCCGTTACAAAAACTCGTACGAGACGGTCTTGTCGGTAATTATTTCCCCCAACAAACGTTACTAGACCGACCAGCAAATTTAAAAAGAATCAATCAGATCACTCGCAACTTTGCTACGGAGTACTTGAACATATTCTGGTAAAAATTCTTCCCCCTTTTCTTTCGTAGATTTCCTCCATAATTTACGAATTAATTTGCTCAATCTTCGAATTTAATTACTGTATCATCTTAATCACGTATAATATTAGAATCTAATTCCATGCTCAATTATTCTTACAATTTCTTATGAATTTTTAATTTTATATCTGCATTTTCTTTTGATAATTGCTTTCGATTTACGCTTCCCTTTACTGTTATTAGTTTACTTTTATTGTGACTTCATATCAATTTTTTTGGGTTTTGGTGTATATTTTAAAGGGTAATTGTATTTTCCTTCAATTTTAATTTTTTTTTGCAGATTTATTATGTGTATTGTTGGTTGATTTGCTGGAATTTTTGGTTGGATTTAATCAGTGTGAAGTAACTGTTTTTAATAATTGGGTTTTGATTGTTGAGTTTAGTATTTGTTGATTTGAGCCTAAATTTGAGTTCTTTGGTTGTTTACTGGAGTTACGATCTGGGGACATGATACGATCGGTTTTGACTGTTGGATCGAAATGATCAAACTGATCGTATCAGTAAATGTCGAGTTAGTTTAGCTGGTAAAGTAAGTTTTTTTGGGATTTACCCGATAACATTTGACAAAAAGCAGTCTAGACACGTTCTGTGGCGTTAAACGATGACCTGGTGCTGGTTAGAATTTGGAATTGTTTGATATGTGAAAGAGTTATGTGATCTGTACAATTTGGTGCAATTGTTGATGAAAGACTTTTGTTCTGTTGTTCGATCGTGTTTAGTGTATATTTGATTGCAATGAAATAATTTTCGATCAGCTAGTGTTGCTAGTACAAGGTTGAATCAAAAGGTTCCCATGCTACGGTAGTACGGTTTAATGAGTCATATGTGGCTGAGTACGACGTTCTGTGGTTAGTCGGAAAATCCATGTTACTACTGTTCGTTGAAATGTGGGTAGGGTTTTGGGAATGAAGTTAGGACCTGTTTTCTTCGTCTTAAAGGGTCTAAAGTCTGAAGTTTTTTGAAGTTTTATGAAGTTTGGCGTTTTATATGTAGTTTGAAGTCTGAAATTTTCTGAACTCATGTGAATATGAGGAGAACAAGTCGTTAGTTTTAGATCTTACGCTCACACCAGTTGGCACTTAGCAGTGGCCTGAATTGTGATGTTTTATGCTGCGTCTCTCATATACGCTGCTGTGTGTGACATATTCATTACTTTGAACTTTCTTGTTTTGTAGGTGTAGTGAAAGACAAATGGCAACGGAAACGGTGTTTACCCCAGCATTGGAAGGAATTAAGCTCGCTAGGTCTGAGGATGGCGAGATGTTGGCCAAGCCTTTCTTAGATGCTTGCAAGCAAATTCTTCCCGTCATAGGTGTGTATGTACAATGTCTCGCATCATGTAGACTTATAATCACCACCACTTCTCGTCATGCGAAGCTTTTACTCCATATTTTTGAATGTATCGTGTTGTTGTTATCCTTTTTTGTATTCGTGTCAATGAAGTTGATTGTACATTCTGTTTTACGCAGATAAATTTGGTGCTTCTATGGCACTAGTGAAATCCGATATTGGTGGCAATATCACGGTAAGCTAATAATCCCGTGTTTGTTCTTCGCTGCTGTGAAATTTTTCAGTTCCGCTGTTTGCAGTATTCTTTGTCTACACGGTCTGTTATTGTCTAATTCATCATTGTATTCTCTTGCCTTCGAGAGCTTTTATCATAATGATTGTCGTGTATGGTGCCTTTATTAACGTGTTGAGTGGCATAGTGAATAATCCTTCTGTTTCAGACTGAGCTGAGGCTTTTCATATCGCGGTTCTTATTATTTTATCGATTGTTCATTGCAGAGATTGGAAAACAAGTACAACTCAGACCCCATCAAATTTAAATACCTATACAATATGGTTCAGGTTGAGGTCGAAACTAAGACAGCTAAAGGATCATCGAGTTGCACCAACGGTCTGCTTTGGCTAACTAGGTAGCATAAAGCGATTGTAAAACAGCGCTCAACAATCACTTTTAACCGGTGTCGGTTGGAAATTGATATTATTGTGATGACTGTGTAGGGCTATGGATTTTTTGGTGGAACTCTTCCGCAACTTACTGGAGCAACCCGAGTGGGCAATGTCCCAAGCTTGTAGTGACTCCTACGCAAAAACCCTGAAGAAGTGGCATGGCTGGCTTGCGAGTTCAAGCTTTTCTGTAAGGACCTCGTTCTCCTCATCTTCTTTTTTTCGTAACCTATCAAGCATTTCAGAATACTTAGGAGACGAGTGCTTAGAAAACACCAAACTTACGGAAATTTACGAAAACTAAGACAATGAATTATGGCGGTAAGTTGGGCACTGCGGTTTTGTTGTTGTTACAACTCAATTCACTATTTTTGTTGCGTCTTATGTCTATAGAGCGGTGAGGGCGTTTACACAACCTTTACCTGTTCATGAATAGAGAAGTAGGAAAGGTTTTGCTAACCTCATGTTCTTTGGCCCAAACGTTACGTGAACATTTCTTTGTTTGGAACGCTGTTCATTTCCGTCATTGACTGAACGCACAGGTTGCGATGAAGTTAGCTCCGGACAGGAAGAAGTTTATGGAGGTCCTTGGTGGTGATGCTGTCAAGGCCGACATCGAGGCGTTTTTGACTACTTTCACTCCTCTACTTCAGCAGAACCACAAGTTTCTGGTACCAAAACTTCCAACTTTCGAACTTATTTACCGTATTTTTGTCCATCTCGACTCCTCTTAGCTTCATTTTGTGCTGCAGGCTAGCGTTGGTTTGGACGATATGAAAGCGTCGTGAAGGACAAAATCGGACTATAGTCCTGCAATGCAATGTTATATTTAGTTTTCTGAACAAGTACTGTATTTTGTTAAGCACAAACTGAGTGAACATGTAACTTTATAAAGAACCGAGGAAAACAAGCGACAACAGCGACAAGAGCTCTCGGACTGTGAGCTATGTTGAGAAGCAATGACGATTTGTCTTTATTTCTAATCCTTAACGATTCGTGAGGGGTTGAGATGTGTAGATTGTGTCCTATAAGGCTATAACCATGAAACAAAGTCGAACAGATAGAGCGTACTAAAATACGAGTATTGAATATTGACATAACAATCAAATTTACTCGTGAACCATTGACCACCACAACTCTAGTCCATTTTGGTTCATTTACCATAATTCCACAACCATCCTACCACCCTCGGCGACTTCATTTTTAAGTTTCATACATCCCCCATCGTTCATCAATATCATACCATATTCGCTTTAATCGGGTCCTTCCCTGCTCAATAGAATCCCCTACCTCCAACCCATATCCAAAGATGACCACCACTTGTATTCTCATTCAATCTATTGAGTTCAGTCCAGTTCAATTCAATTTCATTTAATTCCGTCGAACTTTGAGTTTCAATCGAATCTATTCAGTTAGTTCAATTCGATTCAACTCAAATAAATCCAAATTAAACTAGGCCCAACTCAGGCAAGAGTCCTGTCCGGACCAAATTTTTGTAGTCAGTCTACCAAGTCAATCTTTTTAATTATTTTTGTAATCAATGAGCCAGATATGGGTCGAATCTCAACCAACTTAAGTCACCACTAATCCACTATAGGCTCTATGATCCTAAACCCGATTCATCACACCAAATTTAAAACCGCATTTGATCACCTCTACGGTTCTACCTCGGTCCCGACCTGAACCAACTAACTAAAAAGAAAGAAAAAACTACTCAAGTAAAACCCCCCAAAACCCTGACTCTACCAAAACTGAAGCAGTTTCGAGGCTCAACAATGGCGATTGACAAAGCTAAAATTCAGGAGGAAGTCGCATGCCTCACTCGCTTCTACAAGATTGTTCTTAGTTGGGATTACTTTCAACTTCTTCAATATTCCCAGGTACTTTTTCTTTTCTCCCTTTTTTTTTTGGTAAGAAATTGAATTTTTTGCGTAGCTCTTCTGAATTTGCTCAATTAAAATCGTCTAAGTATACCCTTTTGATTGTATGATTTTGGGTTTTCTCCATTTTGTGATTTAGTTTCTAAAAATTGGAGCTTTTTATGTTATGTACATAGCAAAGTTGAGATTTTTTTTTATTGATATTGTATTTTTTGGTTGCTATGTGATCATATTAACAACTTATGCTCTTTGTTTTTAAATTCAATTTTGTGATGTTGGTTTGAGATTTACAATCTTTCTCAATGTAATGTTTGTTGTGATTTTATTGTGTTTTAATTTGCTGTAAAATCATATTCTAAGGCGTGTTCTTTGCTACGCTACTTCGACACATCACTTTGGTGCCGTGTCTCGTTTCTAGTCAGCAGTTTTAGACCGACGCAACACCTCGGCCCTTCATCGTAGAGAAGAAAAGATAACATGAAACTTTGTTCTATTTATTTTATTGATTGATTGTTTTGAAAAAATCAAGTTTGAGGTTTAGTTGGTGTTTGTACGCAGAAATCCAACAATAAGAGAGGGGTTGCTGGGTTGAAGGCGGTGAAGGAGACATACACTGATGTCGATGATTACCTTTCGACTTTCGAGCCCCTTCTTTTCGAGGAAGTTAAAGCCCAAATCGTTCAGGCCAAAGATGAAGAAGAGGGTAATTTTGATATCCTTTATCTCCACTCTTATTATGTTCACTCGCTCCATTGTTGGACTTTGAGTAACTTGACACGATTAATTCATTTGAATTTTTTCGCTTGTTAATTACTTTTTATGTCGGAACATATAGATTCATCGGATTTGGAGCAGAAGTTGTGTTTAGTACAGGAATGCAGCGAGTTGGATGGATTTTATTTTCCGGTGGTGCTTTACACACAAGAGGAGGGGACTAATATCTCTCAGAACGATCTTCTGCTGCTTTCAAAAGAAAAGGTGCATCACTACTCACTAGAGCATTATGAGCTACGATTTGTAATTGGAAGTGTTAGTTTATATGTCATTGACGGTTTCTGATGATGGTTCATGTCCTTCAACCGAAATCATTTAAGTTAGTTTGTTCTTGTTTTGACAATTGAAAGTAATAAATTTTGCAGTTTGAGGGAAACAAGCTTTTGAAAACCTACGCGTTTGGGTTGGTGGAACATCGTCAAATGGGTTCTCTTAGACTCAGGATGTTTTTGAACGGAGAAGTTCAGGGAACTAATGTTGATCGGATAAAGTCTACGGCAAGACTTGCAAATATGCGTACACGTATCTGTGAAGAGAAAGCTCTTTTACACATCTCGAAGGTAACTTGCCTCCACTTCCATTTCTACTTTAAACTTTCGGATTTGCTGTTTATACAAATTTTGCGAGTCTGGATAAAATTTCTCGTATATATGAGTTCAGCTATGAAGGAAAAACCGTTGTCTTTGAGATCTCCACTGTGAAAGCTTTCTCAGAATCCCACAATTCTGGTTTGAGTAATTAGTTCATGTAGGTGTGCAGTTTGTCGACGATTTTCCGTGAATACGTTGCTATGCGATCAATTTGCTCCAATCCATTTAAAGATGTAATTTTGGGAGCTTGCGACAGCACTGTCAATTCAACTGACCTTGCATGGGAGATTCCTAAGAAATTGATGCAATCTATTGAAAGTAACCATAATGAATCTCAACTGGAGGCTATACGTGTAAGTTCCACCAATTCTTTCAAGTTTCAGCTTCTCCTTTTCCTTTTATTCTTTCACTCGTAGTGGCCTCGTTGTCTTAGGTTTTTTTTTACCTTATAATGCAATGAGAAATACGACCCACCAAAATCGCTTCTTATTTATTGTGAATTAGGAGTCTGTCAACGCATTTTGTGTTATATGGCGTTAACAAAAAGGTAACATACGGAGTAGTTAGAAACCTCACAACTTATTCCAAGGAGTCATAGCTTTTTCCTCCTGTATTTAATTACATTATCTGGTGTAAGTGTGTAACAATTCTCACGACCAACCTTCGATATATCTACAGGCAGGATTATCCCGGAAACCTTTTGTCCTAATTCAGGTACCATTTCACCTTAATGCATACAAAGCGAGTCAATTGTTTCACGTGGCCTTCGTGCGCTGTTTCTAAATCATTATATCCACTTTATTAGGGGCCTCCGGGTACTGGGAAGACGCAGACTATTTTAGGACTTCTCAACGCTATTCTACATGCTGTCCCTGCAAGAATGCATGCAAAGTGAGTCCACCATGATCCTCGTTATGTTTGCAATCGTCTAATTTATTCTTAAAAAAGTATTCTCCTTTTGTCTTTTTGACTTTTGACCTTGTACATTGCGCAGGGGTCAACTGCGTGAGATGAAGCGAGGACCAGAATTACCGATGGCGGAGAAGTATGTTTTTCCGTTTTCTTTGGTTAACTTTTGCCACCTATTTCTGTGAATGTCAGTTTTCTAAACTGTAATCCACATTAGTGAGAACATATTATTTTCTTGCATTCAGGTTAAATCAATGGCGACTAGCTTCTCCGTGGCTTAGTGGGAAGAATCCCAGAGACGAGATCATGCCTGTTGATGGTGACGATGGCTTTTTTCCAACCACCGGAAATGACTTGGTAATTCCCAACTCCGGCTTGCTTTCATTGGATATTACTTTGGTTCAGTATCCTATAAACAATTTTTATGGTGCAGAAACCTGAAGTGATCGATTCGAAACGTAAATATCGTGTTCGCGTACTGGTTTGTGCACCATCAAATTCTGCTCTTGATGAGATTGTGCTACGTGTCCTAAACACCGGTATACAGTCTCCGTCGTTTAAATTCCATCATATTACTGCGTTACAGTTGAGCTAAAAATATAGGATTTCACTAGTCACTCTATGACACATTGATGATTTCAGGTGTTCGAGATGAAAATGACCGTGCCTATAATCCTAAGATTGTGCGTATTGGTCTCAAAGCTCATCATTCAGTGCAGTCAGTCTCTATGGATTATCAGGTATGTCGGCGCATTGCATTCTAGTCATATATTAATTTCATTGTTGGATATTATCTCATACTGCATTTTCTTCGGGATGATGATAATGTACTCACTTTTAGTGTACTTTCCTATTTTGCCCTCCCATGATGCTACATAGATCTATATATTTAAGTACATGTTAATGATCGTGTATGTTTTTCGGTTATTCTAAAATGTACCCTTAGGTGACATGATAATAAGAGGTCAGAAACGTGAATAATATTAGAAAAATATTCTGAAAATGGTAAAAACCGTCGTATTTCAATTATTATCATAAATTTTTCGAAAATAACTTTACGGGTTATTATACCGTGCCTTCAGAGCACATTTTAGAAAAACAGTACACCGTAGTTTAATGTAGCTTTAAACATCTTGCCGTAATGCTTTAACATGCGTAGAAAATAAGTAAGGGGGTTACTGAGGCTATAATTTGCATTAGTTTGTCTATCGTTATTTCAGCGGTTTTTTTTTATAAAATTTTTGAGCGTTTTTGCCCTGACGCAACATATATCCGTATGCAAGGTAGAGCAAAGGTTAGCCGGGCTGGCGGGGCACCAGACGGCTGACAAGCAGAAACATGGAGCTGCACAGAGCGATAGGGACAGCGTTCGTGCTTCGATTTTGGATGACGCAGTGATTGTAAGCAAACTCTTTTTTCGAACTTGGAACTTTTGTTTTGTTTCCCGTTTTCTAATTTGTTTATTGGCGACAGGTTTTCTCCACTCTCAGCTTCAGTGGTTCAACTATTTTTGCTAAATTGAACCGCGCTTTTGACATTGTAATCATCGATGAAGCAGCTCAAGCGGTAAGCATTCTGCCATTCACTTTGAATATCAGTGTTATTGTAACATAACTCTGATATGATATCTTTTCCCGTCAACAGGTGGAACCTGCGACTCTTGTCCCTCTCGCAACTGGATGCAAGCAAGTGTTCTTGGTATCGTCTAATTACTTCTTCTGGTTGATTCGTTTTTGGATGCTCAGCTGTTGAACCTCCTAGAGCTGTTCAATTGAAACGAATTCATCGTTTTCCTCATATTACTTACAAGACTGCACTATATCTCTTCGATTAAAATTTGTATTACACACACTCATGGGTTATCGTATCACTTTATCTTCAGGTTGGTGACCCTGTTCAGTTGCCAGCTACCGTGATTTCTCCTGTGGCCGAAAAGCTAGGGTGAGTACGACAATTATTCACGCGTTTTTTTCCCAACTTTTTTTTTTTTTTTTTTTTTTTTTGGATTATGGATTTTTCATACAGAGTTTTAAATCATTCGCTTATGCCGTCCCCAATAGATATGGCACGAGCTTGTTCAAAAGATTTCAGAAAGCCGGGTATCCTGTTATGATGCTCAAGACACAATATCGTATGCATCCTCAGGTTAGTAATTAAATCAATCGGGTCGGGTCGGGTCCATTCGGGTCTTAGGTTGGGCCACTTTTGGGTCAAAATTATACAGGAAGTATGTTTTTCCTTTCGATTTGAACAGTTCATTAATTTGCCTTCCTGAATAGATCCGAGCTTTCCCATCCCGGGAATTTTATGAGGATGCATTAGAAGACGGTGCAGACGTTGAAGACCAGACCACGAATGCTTGGCATGACTACAAGTGTTTCCGACCATTTTGCTTCTTCGACATTAAGGACAGCGCAGAGACGCAGCCCGATGGAAGTGGGTCGTGGGTAAATGAAGATGAAGTCAACTTCGGGCTGCTCATGTATCGGACACTGATTGAAAAGTACTCGAAACTGAAATCGAGCTCAAAAGTCGCTATTATTTCCCCTTACAGACGTCAGGTCAAACTATTCCGTCAACGCTTCAAAGAAATGTTCGCAGTTGATTCAGAAACAAATGTGGATATAAATACAGTCGATGGTTTCCAGGTACTCTCATCAAAACAGCTGTTTAGTCGTTTTTTAGTCAGTCGTTAATTCGCTAATATTTATGATGTTTGGTACAGGGACGAGAAAAAGACGTTGCTATATTTTCGTGTGTGAGAGCAAATACAAAAGGTGGTATCGGGTTTGTTTCTGATTTCCGGCGTATGAATGTCGGTATTACAAGAGCTCGCACTTGCGTCCTGGTATGACTTTTTACGGTTTGAAAATCCGATTGTAATTCGTGTTCGTCGTTGGTCTATTAACGTTTGAAATCTTAGGTTGTGGGGTCTGCATCAACTCTTAAGAAAGACAAGCACTGGAGTAACCTCATCGAATGTGCTGCGAAAAATGAGACGCTTTTTGAGGTAATTTCTCTCGATATTTTTGGTATTGCATAGAAACCGATTTCATTGGAAACTTCATCCTAGACTAGTTTCATCACGCAAACCTATAATCATGAGTTTCGAAAAATAAGGCACCACAAGAATGTCGAATCAACATACATTAGGATTTTTCAACATGTCCACTTCGCCTTACGTTGCCTTGAAGTCTGATTTTTTTTTTTTTTAAGTTAGTCTTAGAATTCGAAGATGAGGAGAACGTTTCTCGACTTTTTTTTTTTTTCAATCTATATTTCCCCGTATAACGGCGATGGAGATCTAATTGGCAGGTCACAAAGCCGTATACGTCATTCTTTAGCAAAGAAAACATGAAATCTATGCATGTGAACAAAGAAGCCGAACCCAACGACGACAACCCTTACAACATACCGCAATATGGTGACGCCGAAAACCCTGAGGTCGATGACCATGACGAGAATGCTGGCTACGACGATATGGAGGGTGATGACGACTAGTCACTAAACCACTGTCGTGCTTACGATTGGTAGTCGACGTGTCGGAAAAACGTATCTTAGAATCATGCTAATTATTTTGACTCCCGTCATTTATATCTCTAAATCGCATCTAAATTAAATATAACTTGTATATTACTCGAGATTTAAGTTCATTAAATGGGACATAATTTTTTTTTTACGGAAATATGCTCTAAAAGTAATTATGTGATACGAACAACTTCTACGCTATGAATTTTTTCACTAACGAATAACGATCAAATTTAACGTCGACTTTGGATATATATTTTCAAAATTTTCATGCACAAACCATATTATTTTTAACTACGGAGTACAATAAAATAAAAAATAAAAAATAAATGAAGCAAAAAAATTAATGAAGGCTGTAATATTTTTAATTTAGCTGGCAATTTACAAATTGAAACAAACAAACTAATAAACGCGTATGTCCTCCAAAACAAATGAACATCTTTTACAATATGACACCTATTATTTTTACATTTGATTTTTTTTACATTTCTTCCTTTTTATGACTTTTTTTTCCCTTATAATCTTATCAAAACACATTAATATATTTTAGTATTGCTGATTTTTATTTTCTTTTTCAATGAATTTTCCGTTCTTACATTTCTACCAACAAAACTAAGTCGAAAATTTTACTATATATCGGTTTTTTCACGTACAATGATCCCTTTTTCTTAGTAGGCGAAAGCGGATTTATATAAAGGTAAATTTTGCTATCGATTTGGAGGTAATAATAATCTAGTTTAAGAATAATTATTAAAGTTTTTAGATTAACAGAATTTTAGGGAGATGTTTGCTTAATGTACTCAATAAAACATGGAAACATGTTTTAATAAAAGTTCAAAAAAAAAAAAAAACAGGACATTTAACAAATTGTCAACTCATATTACAACATGTAGGAGAAAATTTCTTAAAAAATTTCATAAACAAATTATTTAATTATTTTGCTTAATTAAGTTATATTTTTATTACAAGTCTTCGTGGTTTCCACTAAAATTGAAATAATCAATCAATGAAATATAATTTGACAAATAATATTTTTTGCCAACATTTTTGATAACAACTCATCTACATTTTGTTGGTTGTAAGGAAAATGATGTAAAATGATTTTACTTTTTTTTTTGTGTTATTATTACATGAAATAAAAATTTATGAAACCTTGAAAAATTTTCATTTTGTTTCCTTCTCTTTTGCAGATTAATTCATCATAATCCTCTAGCAAAAAAAAAAAAAAAAAAAAAAAGTAAAAAAAAAAAAATATTCATCTATACATTTTAGTTATTGTTCTTCGGGAATTCGAAGAACAATCTGTAGTATCTGATAAAATGTCGAATAAGATGAAGGGCGTTCTTAAAGGTCTTAGGTACATTTCACAAATATTCGGTAAGTTATCCTTCCATTTAATTTTTCGCGCTTTTAAGAATACTTTATTTTTGTTTGGCATAATGTACTCGAAAAAAATGTTACGTAGTATTCGTTTTATAATGCAAATTCAAATTTGTTTTATGAAGACGTTTGTGATTTTTTTTCGAATGTAATGTAGAAGACGAAGAAGAGCCCGAAATGCAAATAGGGTTTCCGACGGATGTAAAACATGTAGCCCATATCGGATGGGACGGTCCAGCTGCAAATGCACCTAGTTGGGTACGACAATTAAAAAAAATCGATTTTTTTCGAACTAATGTTTTATTGTTGTTGTTATCGTTTTTATAATTTCACCGTTTTCTTCTCAGATTCAAAAATTTAAAGAGGGTGAACCGGGAGCGCCTTCAAATGGTACAAAACGATAATCTAAAAATCATTTCTCGTGCTCTTTTTAATAAACTGTTAAGCGATCTTGTACAAGAATTAGTGTGTCAAGGAAAATGAATTGTAATTTTGCTCGCAGGCGATCAACAAAACGCAGTACGCGATTCAACATTGCCGGGCCAAGAAAGACGGTGCTCAACCGGGTCAGACCCAATCCTCAAGTCCCCATCAAGGCGACGGTCCGACAAAGTCAAAGGCGACGCAAGGCGGCACAGTTCGGCTACAGCACCGTCCTCGACCGACTTCCCGAAAAGACGGTCAACTTCTGAGGCGAGAACAAAAAATAATTGTAATCCACCGGGACCCGAAGAATCCCCCTCTCGCGACTCGACTTCAAGCGCAAAGAGCTCTTCGCGTAGAAGGAAGACTAAGACGGGATCCAAATCCAAACCCGTGTCCACGACACCCGATATAGTAGTGTATTCAGATCCAGGACCAGCGTCGCCGCAAGATTTGTGCCTGAGTTCGGAAAATGACCTGATTTCGTTGGATGATAATAACGGTAGACGAATCCGTGCTATGTAACCTTAATTTACACATTATTTTCGTTCAAATATAGATACCGAAAACACGACTCTTCTTTTCCCCTGTCAACCTTTCATAGATTTTCTTAGAACAAACAAAACGGTAGTTAACTAATTACGATTGTATTCAAAATAAAACTGTAAACAAATGATTGAAATAGAGCGACAACAGATGTAACATACCGTTCAGAAACACGGTTTATTGAAAGGCGAAAGAAAATTCCGAAACAAAGTTCATAAAACAGGATTACAACAACGATTTGAAGCTTAATTAACAACCAATCGTAATGTCGATCCCGGAACGACATTATAATGGCTCAAAGGGACGTCAGAATCAAGGACTTCACCGTTGAAAATCAGCGGTGTTTCAGTCTTCGGCAATCTCACCTTCTTATTAAGCTTCAACAAGACAGTGAACGCGTCCTCCGTAGGGTAGACGTCGACAGACACATACTCACCAGTCGGCATCAGAATAGGAATCGGAAAAATAGTCATGAGTTCGACAGTATCGCCTTCTTGTATATCATACTCAACAAAAGTCTTCGCGTCTTTCAACTCTCTCCCTTCATGAAACAGCCTAACACCTTCACGAGGAGTCGTCTCTGTCAAAGTCGCCAGCACGAGTTTCATTTCCGCAATAGTCTGCAGCACCTTAACTTCCACGTTGAACACCCCTTTCCCGTAAACATTCAGCCTGATCGCCTGCGTGTCGACAGGGCGTGCGACAGCGAACAGGAGAGTGTCGTTGGGGATTTTGTAACCCAAAAGCTTGTAGTGATCCGAGAGCAACTTCCAGTTGAACATCAGGTCAAATTCTTCCTCGTCTGAGAAGTCATCTAGTCCCGCTTTTGCCACGACAATGGACTTAACCTGGTGCACAGTGTCGTTCACTGAAGCGAATACCTCGACAGTTTGATTCTCTGAAGGGAATTTGACGTACAGCCTGCGCACAGAGTCGCTGTTGGTGTTAAGCTGGACTGTGACGGTGTCGTTTGGGCTGAGGCCGTAGTGGGCGAGAGTGAAGTCGTCCTCGAGCCAGCGGTCCCCGTAAAAGACTTGTTGTAGGGTGGTGGAAATGCCTTGTTTGAGGCCAACTTGTTTGAGGCATTTTATTTTGTCATGCCTTCTTAAATTGAGAGTCACAGTGCTGTCAATTTCGACATTTATGTCTATTACCTGCTTGCATCACAAAAATGAGATAAAGGGTTAGAAAAACGGGCCGGGCCGGGCCGGGT
Organism: Dianthus caryophyllus; assembly: GCA_023091065.1. Classification (NCBI taxonomy): domain Eukaryota; kingdom Viridiplantae; phylum Streptophyta; class Magnoliopsida; order Caryophyllales; family Caryophyllaceae; genus Dianthus; species Dianthus caryophyllus. The sequence goes on along the minus strand of CM041526.1, from coordinate 571,823 downwards.
CTACTGGGCTCGGGCCGGGCCTGAACCCGATCTTTTTTAGAACGTATTTTACTAATGGAATGAGCGTCAAGTCAAACAGCATTTAAAACGAATGAGCTAAATTGAAAACAAATTAAACGTGGAGTAGAATTATAAATTACTTTTATAGAAGAAAATTAAAGCCGGTTTCAACTTTTTTTTTTAACATGTTGGACCCGATTAAAAATAGTCAAAGTATATTATTGGAATAATTTTTTAAGGGTTGTGGATTATTTATGAAAGATAAGTGTCAATTAGAATTATTTTTATTTTTTTTACCTGTTAGAGTCAATGAAGATTGATGTATTTTTTTTATGAAAACTAATAGAATTCAATAATTTAAACACAAAATTGAAATTAAAAAATAATTATTACCTAATTGAATTTAGTATCAGAGTTCATGATTGAAAAATTAGAAAATTGAATAAATTTAGTTTAAGATTAGTTGAGAAGAAAAAAATCAAAAAAACAAATTGTGTATATTTTTTTTTAGTAAAAAGGATAAGCTTGAAAATAATAATAAAAAAGTATACAACTTAAGTAAATTCCGTATATGAAAAATCCATTTTTGAGAATATACACAATAATTTTGTTCTTAGAGCCAATCATAACATGTAATTTTTATACTAGGTTAATTTTTTTTTGAAATAGGTTAAAATTGGACATAGTTGTGACTAGTATACCTGTCAAACGGGTCGGGCGGGCGGGTTTCGGGTTCGGGTAACTATTATACGGGTAACATACGGGTCGGGTGTATTTGGGTCTGGGTAGTATCTGGTCGGGTGTACACGGGTTCGAGGTTAGGGTCAAAATACGGGTTAATCAACGTCTTTCTATCCATATTTTTTTTCTTTTTTTGTATAGCAGTTAATTTTGATAAAAAAACTACTCTCTTCTGTATAGTCAAACTTTACGATGCCAAAACACAAATATTAAGATTAGTGGAAGTTGTCCTCAGAATCGCATCTTCATTAATCATTACAAGTGGGTGAATTACCAATGTGAAGACTTTGGGTGAGTGCGTCGTTTCACTATTTTCCTCCCAAATTTAGAACGTAGAAGCACTTAACTTCTCCCCAAATTTATTCCTTGATTTTACATCTCACCAAATCAAAAAATTTAAACTTTTTAGTTTCCGTTCAAATGCACTATTTACACTTTTAGGGTGCTTTAACAGAAAAAAAAAATAAAAAAAAATAAAAAATAGTCATATATATGGTGCCTCCAAAAAACCAACTCTAATTAATATATTATTGAAAAATTAATATTTTTTTAATTATAAGTTCCAAAACTGAAAACTTTAAAATAAGTTTATAGATGCGTGTACGTATGTCTATTAAATCGATATTTATAATATTAGATCCATATATGTAGTTTCCAAGTTGTATATTCAAATTTAAGATGTTACCTCGAACTACCGACTTAAAAATATATCATTTTCTTTTTCTCATTTTTTTTCATTTATTCTCCACAAATATTTTGTTTCAAAATTTAATAATAATGATTCAGATTACTCAAATTCATAATGTCAAATGTAACTTACAAACACTATTAAAATGATTGATTCTATAATTATTGAATAATAAAGATTATTATTTAAGTGAAAATTTTCAATTATGAAAAATTTATTAGGCGTGAAATGTTTAAAATTAGTGTGTAGTAGAAATTTTACATGTAAATTGAAACTGATAAAGACATTTTATATATAGGAACGTAAGTTTTTTACTCATCGGGTTAACCCGCTCAATTAGGTTTTGACCCATTGTTTTCGGGTCATTTCGGGTTCGGGTAGATTTTGGGTTGGTTGAAAAAGCGAGTTTACTTGGTCATTCTGGTCGGTTTCAAGGCGGTTTATCGGGTCGGTCGGATATTGTGACTTTCTAGTTGTGAGTAATGTTAAGAATTTTAATTTAGTTTTTGTTTTTATTTTCTAATTTCTTTTTTAATATAGGGAGTATTTTTTAACTTAATTTTAACCTACCAATAAACGTGTTCATGATTATAAAAATAAAATAGATGGTGAAAGTAATAGACTTTAAAGAGCATCCGAAAAATAAATTGGGGGTCAAACGTGGATGAGAATTGAGAGGTATTAATGGTCTAAATAATTCATTAATTTATGAAGTACTCTAATACTTGTTTAAAATCATTTACACAATTGTAAAAGTTTAAAATCATTTACACAATTGTAAAAGTTTATGGAGTAAATTAGACGGATTATTAAATAGATGAATATTTGAAATGTGATAAACCAATTCAATTTAGTCTCCCAAAAGTTATAAAGTCAATTGTCAAATTAAGTTTGACAATCGTGATACAGAGTATTTTATTTGTTAACAACCGAAAATCTAAAATGAAGAATTGAAAATTTTATGACTAAATTTTAAACCGTGCAATAAATCGAACAGAAATCCTATATAAATGTAAGTAAAGCATATAATAAGTAGATCAAGAACTATTTCAAGACTCTTATCAATGCAATTATTAATAACAATGTGCTTCAATAATAACAAGTATAGATAAAATAATTGCGAGATTGGAAACTAAAAAGCGCGCGTATATTTAAATGTTCGTTACAATTACTTCAGCTATTAACCCAAAAAATCAAGCAGTATTTATAAATCGAAAAAGCGCGCGCACATTTAAATGTTCGTTGAAATTACTCACTTTGCGATAATTAGTTGTTCAATATAAATTTTCATAAAATAGACATCGACTAATATAAATTTTATACATTTTAATTTTAATTAAAAAAATCAATAATATTTTATCTTTCACAGTTATATTTTTTTTTATTCTAATTTTCACTTGATCAAAAAAGTATGTATAAAACAAACAAAACTTGATAAGTAAAAATGAATTAACATAAATCAGTAAATCACAGTTATATTTTTTTTTTATTCTAATTACTCACTTTGCGATAATTAATTGTTCAATATAAATTTTCATAAAATAGACATCGACTAATATAAATTTTATACATTTTAATTTTAATTAAAAAAATCATTAATGTTTTCTCTTTCACAATTATATGTTTTTTTGTTCTAATTTTCGCTTGATCAACAAAGTATAAAATAAACAAAACTTAATAAGTAAAGTAGAATTAACATAAATCAACGATATCACATATACAGACTAAAATAAAATTGAAGAAATAAATAATTAATCTAATGTGTAAAATTAAAAAAAGCATTAAAAAAAATAAAAAATAAAAATAAAAATAATCTAATAAAAATAACCTCATCATTATAAATTGGAGCATTGTTTAGTGCTTGAGGTGCAGCATTATTATTTGCCATGGTGAAAAAATTAGGAAAATTAAAGGAAGATTATAACTTTTTTTTTTTTTTTTTTTTTTAATATTGATATATGAAAATCAAAATATTTGAGTGAGAAATGAGACCAATGGTGCTCACATTTATAGCATGGGACTTAAGAGTACGATCAAATATGGTAGTGTTGCGTAGGAAATTAGTAAGCAACGTTTTGTCCATTTTAATTATCACACGTACATTTGGCACTATATTATACGTTTTATGTTTATACTAAGTACATAATTATTTAATTTTATGTAAAATTGTGTTATATAAAAATATACTTCGATCCCCTGTTTTAAAGTGTTCTTCCCACTTTGGAATGACATGGAAATTAATAAATATTTTTTTTAAAATCGAATGACGAATTTAGAAAAAATATAGGATTAAATGATTCTTTTACACTACTAATAAATAGAGTCACATATAAGAATAATGTAGTAAATAAAATATAAAGAAAAAAAAATCAAAAATCTATAAGTAAATAATTTTCTTTAAAATTTGTTAAAAACGGAAATGAAAAGAAGGCAATAGAATGGAGGGAATATGATGTAACGGAAATGTAATTACGTGTGCATAAAATTGTTATACAATGAATTATCATGAGATGTGTCAGATAATCGTCAAATTAAATGAGAAAATGATTATGTAACCCATCTACAAAGTATTTTGCTAATTAAATAAGTGGGTATGGTTGTTTTATGTTACTTTTTTTGTTTCCCTTTCTTTTGTGTGAGACGGGTTTTTTTTAAATGAGATTTAATGTGTACAGAGCATAGTTGAATTATCCATTTTAATTTAGAGAAATCATTAAATGATATGAAAAGTAAATAAGTAGTGTTATAAGATATACAAAGTACTCCGTAATATATTTATAAAATTTCCTAAGGTTATAGGTAACAAAAATCATTAGTTTCGTCATGTGAGTATGACTTAAATTACACATTTATCATACTTTTGTAAAGTGTATATATGTACGCCTCTATGGATATGACAGTCATATGATGGTTAAGCGTTAATTAATTTAAAAGTATAATTCATAATTGTCGACTATGAAACAACACCTATTCAATGAAAAAAAAAAAAAAGAAAAAAAAAAGAATATGTTAGTTTTAATAAAAATGATGAGTATATTATTGTTGATTTACGTTTATAGAGCGGCCGTGAAATTTTTTTTAATGTTTAAATTAGGGGTGACAATGAGCCGAGCTGATACCGAGCTCACATAAGCTCGAGCTCGGCTCGTATCAAATTATTTGAGCTCAAGCTCGGCTCATAGCTCAACGAGCTTTTTAAATTGCAGCTCGAGCTCGGCTCGTATAACCTTTTTAGAGCTCGAGCTCGAGGTCGGCTCGTATAATTTTTTCGAGCTCGAGCTCGAGTTCGCATCGTATAATATTTTCGACCTCGAACTTTATAACAAATTTTAAAATAATCTAATAGGCAATACAAGGTTTGGAATAGAAATTGTGACTTGTAACTTTGTGATTTTAAGAAAATTTATTTATATTTTTAATTTTTTATTGGTATAAAAAATTTCGAGCCAAGTCGAGCTTAACCGAGCCGAGCTCTATAGGGCTCGGGCTCAAGCTCGTATTTAAAAGCTAGGGATCGAGCTCGGCTCGGGCTCATATTTGACCGAGCTCGAGCCGAGCTTTGACCGAGCCGAGCCCAAGGGCTCTACGAGCCGGCTCAGCTCATTGCCACCCCTAGTTTAAATACAAAGTATTATCAAAGCCTATCTTTATTGTATTATTACGGAGTATTACAGAAGAGCAATTGGATGCCATTCCAATAATATCACCTAAAATAATTTTTCTTACATGATTTGAAGATGAAAAATTAATTTTTACAAATTTAAGGGTGAAGTCATCTTATTGTATGAGACAATAAATCGATAGCTACTTTTAAAGACAATTGAGTTACTTTTCAAATGTAATATCGTTACGTTTATGGTTAAAGCATATTAAAAATAAAAAAGATAATAAAATTAAGAAAAAAATATTGAGAATTAATTTAATTTTATTAAAATAATGCGTGTTAGGCAATCTCATACTCCCTCCGTCTTGGTGATTTGTTTACATTTACTTTATACACATTTATCGATGTGAGGAGAGATGTAGAGAAAAAACTAATAGAATAATAATATAAGTACAAAGGGGGTCCCGCTTGCTTAAAATTATGAAATGTAATTGGTTAAGGGAGTAGGGGTCCACCTCCCACATGGGTCACCCATGACCATTTATGGAAAGTGTAAACAAATGACCTGTAACCCCCTAAATAGAAAGTGTAAACAAATGACCGGGACAGAGGGAGTAGTATAATTACTCATTAAATTTTTTTTTTCCATGATCAACATTCTTCACGAAGAAGAATCTATTTATGGTACTTGTAATTGTATCTATTAATATCTACTCCCTCTTATTTGAAGGGTTCTTTTCACTTGATTAAAATAACACACCCATTTTTTTATTTTTTTTATTTTTTTAAAAAAAAAGAAAAAAAAGTGGAAAGAACACTCCAAATGGAACGGAGTACTCAAGTCCAGAACGCAGCCATATTAAAATTCATGAGGGAGAGCTTTACCGCCCTTTGTGATCTATCCGGCTCGAATCCGGACTAAACCGGATAGTATACACCCAAAAAAAATAAAAAAAATGGGAGGGAGTATATTAAGAAACAAAAATAAAATCTACCTTTTTATATCATTAAAAAGAAGAATCTACCATTTTACAATTTAAATCAAAATAGTCTTAGCACACATAAACAGAAATAAATCGAAACATTTACCAGCATATTATTCACAACTTGAAAACAAAATATTACGGAGTATAAAAAAAAAGCCGACATGATATAGTCTCCCATAAAATGGATTATCCGTTTCATAAGTAGAACGGGTCAAATAGTTATACATTTGAATAAAAAAAGACAATTTTTTTTGTTAATTTCAAGACTTTTATTTTTTATATTATTCAATTATTTGACCTGTTTTTTGTGTGAAACGGATATTACCCGTTTCACACAAGAATTTGTAATTAATTATTACTATGTACGAGTACAAAGTATCCTCTTATTGCTCATATAACTTTGACAACTATTTTGTATCTACATTGTCGATCGTTTTAATAGACGTTTGAATTAAAGTTTAAGTGCTATTGATTTTACTAGTTTACTTTTTATATATTTATCCATTTATTTATTAACAGAAGCATAGTACTAGTATATGTAATTATATTCATATAGCTATTTATTTTTATTTTTTTTTAAAAGGTGACTTTATTAGGAGTCAATTTTTTTTTTTTTTTTTTTTAAATTTTTATTAGGAGTAGGAGTATTATAATAATACGGAGTATTATTATTGTTATTTTATTTTATTATTATGTGAAAAAACGTGACAAAGCCGCGGCACATTTCGAAAATTCCCACACAAAAAAATAATTTCAAAATCTCAAACTTGCCTTCGTTTTCCCGCTCCTCTTTCTCTCTCCCACTTTTCTTCAACTTCTCCACAAAATCAACCCAAAAAAAATCCCCAAAATCCCAAATCTTTTCATCACCTCTGAAAAAAAAAATCAAATCTTTCACCACAAAAATCGCAATTAACCAAAATTCATTACTACCCATCAATCATATAAACCCTAATTCAATCAAATGTCGACGCAATCAGTTCGTCGGCTCAAAGAAAGGGGAGGATCAGGTGGAAAGATCGCAGCTTTACCCTCAATTAAAACCCTAACCCCAATTTCCGAAAACCCCCCTTTCAATTCCACCGGAAAAAGATTAATTGGGAAGGAAAACCCTAACCCTAGAAGCATTTCTAGGGTTTCTGGCCCGACCCTCAAGCCCGTGGCCCGGCCCGTGCCGAGAATATCGGATGTTGAGGCCCGTTCTAAGTCTCAACCTCGTGGAAGAAGTTCTAGCCCTTCTGATTTTACTAGGGTTTTGTCTGATTTGAGGAAATCTAGGGTTTCTGGTAGTGGTAGTGGTAATTTGGGGAAGAATTTGGGTGGGTCTAGGGTTTTGGAGAAGAAGGGTTTTGTGGGTTTGAATCAGAAGGGTGTAATTGAGAGGAAGTTCAGTGATGATTGTAAAAAGGCGGAAACTTTGTCTGTGAATTTGTTGAAAATTAATGTAAGTAGAGGTAAGTGTAGTTTGGGTAGTAAAGGTGAAAACTTGGGTGTCGTTGACGGTGGTGGAGCTCGAGAAGGCGGAAGAATCGATAAAGGTGTTGTTTTGAAGGCTGCTGGTGGTGGTGGTAGTGTGAAGAAGAGTGTGAGTAATGTGAGTGAAGAGGGAAGTAGTAGTAGTATTGGTCGAGGTGTCGTAAGCAAGAGCGCTAGTAGATTGCAGGAGAAGCTTGCGTATTTAGAGGGTAAAGTTAAGAGAATCGCGTGTGATATAAAGAAGACGAAGGAGATGCTTGATATGAATAACACTGATGCATCGAAGGTGATTCTGTCTGATATCCAGGAGAAGATAATGGGGATTGAGAAAGCCGTGGGGAATGTGATCGCTGATTCGAATACACATGTGTCTGGTGAGTGTTCTGGTGTTTCGGGTAGTTCTAAAGTTGGTGTGAATGATATCATGCGTGAAAATTTGGTAGTGAAGGATGAAAAGTTGGAGGAAATCGAGTCGAGGAATGTTTCGGTGAAAGGGTTGAGTTGTGAGGAGCTAGAATCGCGGCTTTTTCCTCACCACAAATTGCTTCGAAATCGTACCTTACCTAAAGTGTCGGCTCCTAGCTTTGAGGTCGATGGAGACAATGTCATAGAATCCAAAAAAGTTACAAACTTGGGAGATAACTCGTTAAACACTATTGACGATAACTTGATTACGCAGCAGTTTTTGGCGTCTTTAAGTAAAGAGCCGTCTGTGGTTGCTAACAAGATGCAAACAGAAGTCATGGTGGTTGATGAGGTTAGGGAAACTGAAGAGCCTCAATCTTCAACCGTCGAAAGATGTTGTGGTACTGTTAGTGGAGTACAAAACACTGAACTCGATCTTGAAGCCAATGAAAGGCTTGAAGAGGATCTTGAGCACGAAAATAAGCATGCCATGAATGTCGAAGAGGAAATTGGAGAGGACTCCGTTTCTCAGCTCATTGATGTTGGACGTAAGACTTCTACGGGTGGTTGGTTTGTCTCGGAGGGCGAAGCGGTTCTTCTAGCCCATGATGATGGTTCTTGCACTTTCCATGACATCGTGAACAATGAGGTCAGCATTTGTACCTCAAAACTCTTGTTTAAGACCTGTTCTCTTCATCATATTGTCTGTGATATATTCATGCATATCGATTTTGTTCTGCTTTCAAAACATGAACTCCGATTTATGGGTGCAATTTTATTGTTACTTTTCAGGAAAAAGCTGAATACATGCCACCGCCAGGCGTGTCGCAGAACATATGGAGGGATTGCTGGGTAGTCCGCGCTCCTGGCGCTGACGGTTGCTCGGCAAAGTACGTTGTTGCTGCGTCTGCTGGAAATACAATTGATTCAGGGTTCTGTTCGTGGGACTTCTACTACAAAGACGTGCGAGCTTTCCACATCGAGGATAATACAAGCTCAGCTAGAGTAGCTCTGAGCCCTTTGCCCGACAATGTAATGCAACGAAGGAACGCTTTATCAGGGTTCATGTCAAATGAGAATCGACAGTGGTGGTATCGACCTTGTGGACCATTGATCATCTCTACTGCAAGCTGTCAGACAGCGGTTAAAGTGTTTGATATTCGTGATGGTGAACAAATCATGAAATGGGATGTCCAAAAGCCTGTGTTGTCGATGGATTATTCGAGTCCTTTGCAGTGGAGAAATCGAGGAAAAGTTGTAGTAGCTGAGGCAGAAGGTTTGTCGCTGTGGGATGTGAATTCTTTGACCCCTCAAGCATTATCGTCGGTTTCCACCTCTGGTCGCCGAATATCTGCTCTTCATGTGAATAATACCGATGCTGAATTGGGCGGAGGAGTTCGCCAAAGGTTTAACACTTCATTCTTTCTTCTTGTTGCTTGGTCTACTCGAGTCATAATTTTTTCACAATCTTTTTCATTTTCCCTAAGGTCATGTTCTTTTGGGGTTTTTGAAGCTGAATTGATCTGAGTTGAACTGAAGTGATTTGATATTATCTGAATCGAACTGAATTGATGTTATCTTACGTAATGGAGTTGTTGTGAATAAGATTTTGTTAATAAGTCGACTGTTGATGTGCAGGGTAAGCTCGTCAGAAGCAGAAGGAAACGACGGTGTCTTCTGCACAGCTGACGCCATCAACGTCCTGGACTTTCGTCAGCCATCTGGTATAGGTCTAAAAATCCCGAAGATTGGAGTCAACGTTCAATCCGTTTACTCTCGGGGCGATTCATTATTTCTCGGCTGCACCAGTGTCGTGTCTGCAGCAAAAAAGCAGGTGAACTCACAGGTGTTGCAGTTCTCTGTACGCAAGCAAAAGATTGTCAGCACGTACAATTTGCCCGAATCAACCGCGCATTCATATCATCGAGCATTGACCCAAGTGTGGGGGAACTCGAACTGGGTCATGGCCATATCAGGTCTCGGATTATTCGTTTTCGACGCTCAGAAAGACGATGGTTTACCTTCGTTTGTCAGTAACTACAACAGCCCACAGAATGTTAAGGAAGTCATTGGACCTGATGACATGTATTCGCCTTCTTTCGATTATCACTCCTCACAGATTCTGCTTATATCTCGAGATCGTCCTGCAATGTGGAGGCGGCTCTCGTAACTGTGATACTAGTCATGCCGCAATTCACACTTTCATGTAAAATTTGAACTTTGGTTAGCGTTGTTTGTTCTGATGTATTGTGTGTTATCTATAACACTATAGATTACTAGTGTGTTTCTTGCCCTTTTTGAGTAATGAAATTGGTTAGTTTTATCAAAAATCGTAAGAAATGACAACTGTAAGGAGTATGGACGTTCTCTGTTCGTCTTAAGTTGTCTGAAGTTCAAAAATTATTTGAAGTTCAACTATTTTAAGTCGTGTGTACAATTTTTTTGAATTATCGGCTCATTCTCGCCTTTTTGCATAAATACTGCAAAAATATATTGCCAGTCAAGAATCGAAATGTCATTATTTGATAAAAATCTGGCATTCATTTCGGTTTGATACATGCCAGTAAAAGAAAAAAATAATATTACAGATTGAATTTTATGCAGCCGCGTTCTTCTGTACATAGTTTGGCTACGAAGTTGCATTTCAAGGTTAAATCTTTCGATGTTCATGAGCAATGTTTACGGAAGATGTAATTCGAAGTTCTGTTTCTTCCATCAGCAGTGCGCAGAATGACGGAACTTAGTAGATACCTGTACGTGTCACTTTACGATGAACATATGCTTAGCCTTCACGGAATGGTAGAGGGACCGTCTTCACTGCCCTGAACTTCCCGACGTTGTTCAGGTGCTCGTTCTCTAATCTGTTGTTTAAGCGGCGAAGATAAAGTGGAGATCAGTAAAAGTATGAAGGAAAAAAGTGACAGATACACTGCTGCTGTTTGAAGTTGTTAAGGTGTTTTACACTTTTACCTGTAGAAATTCCAATGGCCACGTCGAATTACTTCTAAAGAAGCGAGCGAAAAGTCTAACAGTTTGGCCTCGACACTTCCGACTCGTATGAATCTCATCACACTCTCGATCCATGCAACTCGTAAAACCAAATTTATAACCTGCAAAGCGTATAAAAACACTATCATTAACTGCGCGATTTTTGACATGTAAATGAAATCATAAGAGAAATGAGTAGAACGTTGGACGTACTATGGAAATGTAGTAGATGCATTTATTTTTCAGAACAAGGTCGTCTCTTAGCCATGGGTTTCGAGAGCTGTGGTCGAAAAATCCCCAGTCTTGCACGAAATCCCAGTACAACTGATATATGGTCGCAATTGCGGAAGTCACTACAACGAGAACTGTGCAGAAAAGTGTCGGTTCCTGTTGCTGAGCGTACGTTAACCTAGCCCCAGCTGCGATCATGGCTGATACATACTTTCCTAAATTAGCCAATTGTCTTACGTCGGACTCATCGAACCATCTTCTAGCGCACTAGAATGGAAAAGCGGAGAGAGGGGATAGTCAATTACTATAATTGTACGCAAAGTTAAATCGTTTATGAAAGCAGGAATGTAATGTTTCGACATAAATAATCCGAGTCAAGTGTTACCTGCATAGCACGCCAATAATATGGAGCGAAGGAGATCACGTAGGCGAGTTCTCTGTAAAGCTTCCCTTTCTTACAGACGTCGTAGTGGTGCGTCCCAAAACCGTTGGCCAAAAAATAGCACGCTGTGACTTCCATGTGTCTAAGAAGAGGTATCTGCGACAAGCCAACGATTTAATGATATACGATAAGTTTTGGATATAAATCGCGCTAAGTTACTTCATCACAGCGTTTTGGTTAACGAAATTTACCTGGCTAGTCAGTTGGTCAGCCATGAAAAAATCCACCATCAAAACCTGTCGCATATAACGGTTAGCTGAAGTCGGGGAAAAAAAGTCGTTGATCTGAAACTAGAAAAGAATAGTATCGCTTATACACGCACCTTGTACAGAGGAGAGAAAACAATGTTGCGAATCACCTTAAGAAAGCTATATCGTGTTGGACGATATAATATATTTAAGGGGCAAATCAGCAGCGTGAAAAAGATCTGACAAATCAAAGTAATCGTGTGACCAACCAGTAGAAAGAAAAAGCTCGTAGAGAAGGCGAGTGTTCACGGAAATAGACTAACCAGTAGAAGGATACCAGGGATGGCGTCAACTTGGTGAGGAGGGAAACCGCTAGACCTTAAAATGAGGTGAATAACCAACGCACCTACGACAGCAGTCATTAACGACGTGCAGACTAAGAAGGCGTCTCTGTACTCAAGGGCTGTCTTTGGGTTGAACTCAAATATGAACGTGTAGTTGATTCTCGTCGCCTTCCACATCAGTAGATTGCAGCCGTACATGAACAAGTGCAACCCAAGCAACGCAAAAGTGCTGCATCAGAATCTCCGTCAGTAATGAACAAGTAAAATACAGAAATTATGACGACGTTACTCTACATTCACGAGACCAAAAAAGAATGAAAAATACCTGAATATAGGATAGACCGTCTCCATATAACCGGATTCATCTTTGCTCCCATGAGAGAACATACCGGATACATGTGCCAAAATTGCGTATACAACGAAAAGGGTGACGAAACATCCCGTAAACAATCCTGTTCAATTGTAAATAGTTTAAGTTAAATCTCCTTCAAACACTGCGTTTTGTCGTTAACTGTTTCATACAATAGTTCATGTTATATGATCCATTAACATTTTATGACTAAATCTTTGTAGGTTTCAGTTGGGTGAAACACGATCGATAATGAAAATCAACCCGTCAGATAATCATAGCCATAGGTGAAGTCCATAAAGACGGAAACAAATTAAGGACCGTTTCCCTGTGTTAAACACGGAGAGACTGTTTCCAGATGACCGAAAGTGAAAATTGCATCGAACATTTCTCGATAAACGTACCAACAAAGAAAGTAACCATGTGAGAGTCTTTCTGTTGGTGGGGACGAAGGAACTTCATAGCCTTCTTCCTGTCATTGTCGGCGAAGTGCTTGGTGAATAAGGACTCCACTTCATCCATTAGTCTAACCACCTTTAATATCACAAAACCACCAACTTAATTAATTTAACACTCTTAATTAATACACTCATTCAACCAACTTTCAACACTAATTAAAGGATTTATTGTACAAAGAGCACTAATTGTGTGCCACTAATCCACACAACTAATACTCGAGATTTCGGTACTAAAAGAGCAGGGCCATCTGACTACCAGTAACGTTTTTTTTTTTAGACGATATTCAATGCTTGATTAAGTTTTACTTACGTACAAGTAGCAAATGATGTGTTCGAAGTTTAAACGAACAATTCTATTCAATAGACTTGTAGTTTCATTACCTTGTCAGAACTGATAAAATGTGAACTTTTTACTGTCTTGAGATAACTGCATGATGCTTGTCTGTTGGCTACCTGTTGTTAATCACAGTTAAATTTTAACGTCAAACGCCATTGCTGAAATCAATAGTAAAACACGTTCCACTCTCGTTTTTTTCTATCATAAGTAAACAAATAACTAAAATCGTAAGTAGTTATTTAACTAAAGAACCCTTGTACTAAAGGTGGAAAAAATTCTGACTTTTAGAATTTTGCTTCTTTTCTGTAAGAAACAAAGTTCAAAGAAATTTGGACGATTTCGAGACATCTAAATCTCAGATGTGTGAAAGCAGACGACAACGATATGAATGCAAGTTTATGATTCAGGGTTTACGATAACATGAAAGTGATGAGCTAACTAATCAATCACTCTTTGGTAGGTAAACCAAAACTAGTAGATCGTTTAACGCATACGTACTCTAGTACTCCGTAATAATATAAGTAGCATAAGTAAGTAAATCAACATCATACCTTGTCGAATTTCTTGAGGATTTTCGTGAAAGCGATCATGTTGAGCGAGCTGTTAAGAGCGACAAATTTTAGTGTTTGGTGAATCACAATAACAAATCCCCTCCACGAAACATCATTAGTTTCTCGTTTCCTCGCGGCTTTTACTTATTTCAACAAAATTATACAGTATTTTGCCTAAAAATGCGACCATTATAATGCTTAATTGTAGCGACTACTTTCAGAGGTTTAATTAAATTAAGCGTACAGGTCGTTGTACCTGTACGTTTTCAAAAGGCCGAGACCTCTGTACAACTCAACGAAAGCCCTTCTGATCATTTTCTCAGCACACTGTATTTTCTTCCTGTTAATCATCTCACGAGGACGATCATTACCAGGGGTGTTCACCAGATCCTCCCACAGCATAGAACTGACAGCGGAAATTGTCCGAGATGGTGTCGTGGCAGGAATATCGATCCTCAACGACATCTTAGGCTTCCCTTTTTTTGTTTTCGCCCTCGTGGCTGCCCCGATAAAATTAATCCCATTTTTTTCGAGTGCGGCTAAAACATCATCTGTCTGTGATGAAGCATCTGATGTTTCATTTGTTTCTGCATACATGTTTTTTGTACAATTTTAGCACTCATTTTTTGTTCAAGCAAATATAAAATCCATTTTTAATTTATTAAGTTAATGATTTCATTAATTTTTTATTGATACATTTAACAAATTCATCCATATTATATACACTTTACAACATTATTGTTGCAACACAATTTGTGTGGGTTAAGGCGATGCGCGACAAAAGTTAATTCACACGGTTTTCATGTCGTTACGTTTGATAGATTACGTACACCCGTCCTGCAGAAGACCGATCGATTTTCGAGCATTTTAAGGAATGTACAATTGTAGAGATTGAAAGAACATTTCAACCATTTAAGAAAAAAAAAAAAAAAAACAACTTTGATAGTTCATTGAGGAATTAACACAAACAGGTGGTGGGCATAAGCGTAAAATTCACAAAATTACTAATTAGGTCGCAGAATTTGGTTGGTAGGTTGACAAATATGGGAAAAGTTTTGGTGAAATTGGGAACTGACGTAATTCCGTCTCATTTGTACTTAATTATATACTCCCTCCGTCTCAGTGAATTATTTACAATTTGATTTTTTTTGTGAGGGGAAAAAAAGTCAAACTGTAAACAAATGACTGAGACAGAGGAAAGTAGCTTTTGTACGATTTAAAGTGATAATATGATTAATTGTTACTAATTTTTTTAGTAGGTTGTAAGTGGCTTTAGTAGATTTATTTTATGTTTATTTACCCTTTTAATTGTAATTTGTATCGTGGTCTCACACTAACGTAATCTTGAGAAGTCACGATAATTAGCGTAAGACGGTTTAATATTGAGAAGGCGTGAAATTAACTAATACAAGCACCTCATAATAATTTAGGAAAATAGCACAAGGGTTTACACGAAAGTTAATGCACAAGGGTTTTATTATTTTCTTAGGTCAGATCAATTTCGTCGGTCAATTTAATTGTTACTATATATAACCAAAAAAATTCAGATAATTCTGTACGTGTATATTCTATTCCGTTATATGGTTAGTCGATCGGTTAATGGGTTACAGATGCGTTTAGTCAGTTGTTTGTGTTATTCTAAAGAAGGTTAAGAATACTACTCAGTACTTTATTTTTGGAACCTTATTGATTGAATGTTTATTGACTATAAAGGTATTATATTTACCCTAACGGTAGAAATAGTATTCTAGATTTTAATATTTAAGTATAATATACTCTCGTGTGTTTGTTATTATTGATTCATGAAAATCTATACGTAAACTTTTTATTTCAGACCTCTATACCAATAAGGTCAAAATTTTAAAATTAAAATTTTATGACGATCTAACAGAAAGTCAAGCTTCTAACATTGTACTCGTATTACACTTTCAAATTTTATTAATTATTTTAAATCAGACTCATTTAACTTTTGTCTTATTCAATTATTTGACCCGTTTCTTGTGTGAAACGGATATTACCCGTTTTATACAAGAATTTGTGTTATAATATAATTTTAATTAAATTATATAGATAGATTACTCGAAAACGTATCGTATATTATAAGTTTATAACACGTACACATTGCCTATGATGGTTTCTAATTAGACAAAGTAGCAATTAATTATAAGACGTTGTTCCCCACTAAACTGATTTGTGGTCAAGAACGTAACGACGTTTATAAATTGCTGAAATTTTTAATTTCTTAAGAGTATATGCACATACTATAGCTTCCCACTAAACCTTGTACACATGCCACTTTATGTATATGGAATTCCATTATTTAGCTAAAATATTCGTATATTGGTACTATTATTAACATTTTAAAAAGTTGACAGCAAAATAAAGTTAATTATATGATGATGAATTATAGGCTAGGATTGAATTGTAATTATCGGAGAAATTCGATCTCCAATTAGATCGGACAATCGGTATGTTATTATTATTGTGATCATAAATCATAATAGAGTAATTAATTGTAAAGAATTATTTCAGAATTTGTAAGACTGTAAGACTGTAAGAGTGTACTTTACCAGAGAATAAAAAATGGTCAATCATAATAATGTAAATTATGAGTAATTTGTATTTGTATGTACATATAATGATCGTATTTGAGAATTTGTCAGAATAATAAATGTAAAAAAAAGTTAATTATTTCGTCAATTCTACCGACGATGTTATCCTCGTTCACTTTTTACGCATTTACAATCGTTTTATATGTATTTATACGTGTCTCACCATTTTTGTTTTAATTTATACTTTAAAATTCCTTGCTTTTCTAATAAAGTTTGCATGGCTTTTTGAAATTAGTTCACGTAAGCTTACGTACGTACTCTAGACTTTCATGCACATGCACGTCAATATACACATGAACAAATTAAAGCTAACGATTTAGCTAATTAATTAACATAATAATTCATACAATTAAAAAAAATGAACTTACCAGAATTACAATCTGAATTACGACTTGAAGTTGAATTCGATCGAGAAAGAAATCCCCCGTGAAAAGACGACAATGACGGAAAGTTTTTCCGACGACGTTGATTTAAGACTTGTTTAAGGTCTAACATTATTTGCAATTGCTTAATAAGAGCCTCTCCTCTTTGTAGGAATTCAATTTCCCTAGCACTATAAAATTTATTCACTTTCTCAAGTTCTTCGTCTAACCTTTCAAAAAACGTCTTTACCTGTAACATGCAGTAACGAAGTCAGAAACTACAAGTTATAATTAGAAAAAGTGTACCCCGTAAAACTTTAGTTAAGAGACAAAATGATAAATAGCTACAATGTCATAGGAACATTTTGTATAAATGTTATTTTTGGCACGATTGATTTTAAAGATAAATCTTAAGTACTCCGTTTAAATTCTATCATGATAATTAGTTTTGATGAATTCAATCAAACAATACTTTGATACTATCATTAGTAAAAGATGTAATAATTTAATTTGCATATTCGCAGTTTCTAGAGGATTTTATTAATCAACGCAATAAAAAATATCGATATCGATTGATAGCTATTATAGTGAATAGCACCTCATCTTCTTCGGAGAATAATTGTGAAAGCTCTATGTCGTGAACGTCATTAAATTCAACTTGATCATCGTCTTCATCTGTAAATTTCCCTTTCTCTACCTACAACATTAACAATTTATATTTAGTTTGATTGTGTTATACAGTAACACAATATCTTGTACTCGTATAATACAGAGTATAAAGTATTATTTTGCAGGAATTTCTTGTATGAAATAATTTTATGAGACTTATCTTCATGCAATTATTTATTCAATTTCTTACTTATATTTATTTTCCCTTTTACTTATATTGGTATATCAGAATGATTTCATGATGTCATGCAACTAACTAAATAATTATACACAACAAACAACATTTGGAGGAAATCCTACATCAACGTAAAATTAATGGCGATATTATTAAGAAAATGAAACGTGTAATTGTCTAAAATAAATTAAACTTTAATAGCATACAACCTTAAAACTTTACTCGGAAAATGACGTCACAATTGTCTACTTTATTTTGTACATTTCTCCACGCATGTAACTCATTATTAATTCTATCATAACGTCCATACAATGACACTAGACACAATAATACAATATACACATAACTAACATAAAAGCTACAAAGTTTATCAAAAAAAATTCACGTAAAAAATAAATAAAATTAAAATTCTAAAATATATCATATGTGCAAAAAATTATTTTATAGCCTTTTGATCCAAACTTTTTGACAAGATTTTTAGTACGAACTTATTTGTGTATGATAAATAAATGTTAATCCGATTATTAAAATTATAGAAAATCGTCGTATCTATAATAAAATTATACGGAGTAGTTCCTTTGAAATTAAAATTTCGATATGAATTAATATTTACACATCTCACATAAATTGTCAATCAATATATATATATAGTTGAAAATCATGATTTTTCAATCTTCCATTGTAAACCAAAGCCAAACAAACACTAAAAATGCTTTAACAAGATTTAAAAAAACATGTGAATGCCATATATTATGATTAATTTTGGTATACTTTTTTTTTTTTTATACGGAGTAGTAAATTACTAGTGTTACCGTAACCAAAAGAAATACTCAAATTAACCAAGGTAGTAAATGAGTAATCACTAAAAATATTTAATAATAACAATAATATTTCTACTGCTTCAGTATGTTGTTTACCCTTTGTACATTTACCCTCACAGAATAAAATAACAGTAAACAACTCACTGGGGCAGATGAAGTTTAAAACGAGCTCAAAAATGCATAAGAAATATACCTCTTCAACTTCTAGAGAAGAAGAACTACGACGATGAAGCTTAGAAGCAACATTCGATAAAAGAGCTCGAAAAGGGTCGAAAATCGAGTAACCAAGGGTTGAACAATGGTTAGGGTTAACTTGAGAAGCTTGTAATTTATTAGGTTTACGAGAGAGTTTAATTTTTTTGACATGTTTTTTGAGTTGCCAATAATTTACAAAATAATCTTTCCATTCTGGTATAAGTTGTGCTTCTAACTCCTTAGAAAACTTAACCATTATATTATATTTTTTATGTTATTTTTTTTAACTTAATTATTTTAATTTTCTTCTCAATAATCTTCTTCTTTAATTAGTTATATATTGAAATTAAATTGTGAGAGTTATTAGTAGTAATGTATGAAGAAAAGAAGAAGATAAATGAGAAGAAATAAAACGAGTGTTAACTAAATAAATCAATAGCTTATATAGTGTGAAGATGAAAAGAAAAAAAAAAAGAAAAGAAAAGAAAAAAGTTTGGTTGGCTAATTATAAAGTTTAGGTGGTGCCTTTTATATTGTTGTTTAGTGTGACTAGGAACAATTTTTATGAGTACCTTTTTTTGAAATAAACGTGAAATTAGTTAACATGTTTAATTTGTCAACTTAAATATAAAATAAAACAACTAAAATAGCAACATAAATAAGAAGCGAATGTACGTATGTTCGAATACGTTTTTGTTACATAGTAATTAATAATAAATGTATACTCCCTCCGATTCATCAGATTCTTAACGTTTGATCAAAATCCCCCTCACAAAAA
This sequence comes from Dianthus caryophyllus, assembly GCA_023091065.1. Lineage (NCBI taxonomy): Eukaryota > Viridiplantae > Streptophyta > Magnoliopsida > Caryophyllales > Caryophyllaceae > Dianthus > Dianthus caryophyllus. The sequence continues at coordinate 552,423 of CM041526.1, read as the reverse complement.
TGGTCAAACGTTAAGAATCAGATGAATCAGAGGGAGTATTATTTAAAATGCACAATATTGTATGTATTTCGTACTCGTAATTTCTTTGTTTGACCCATTTTGGTTTTAAAAAAAAAGGTACTAAATTAAATAAAAATAATTAAAGGGAAAATGACATTATTATTGATGCATTACTTCATACAATAAGGAAATTGGTTGTTTGCAACATTTAATTCGAAATAAAAGCCAAACTTGTTAAGCTAAATCCTTGCGCATAATGGTTGAATTTGTTAATTAGGGCGCAAACCCAAGTACCACATCGGTTGAGAAAAGATGAAAGCTCATCGATATAAATAGCCACCAAATATAATAGTATGATGCCTTTTGGGAAGGATCCCAAGAGTAAATCCGCGAGGGCTTGACCCAAAGCGGACAATATCATACTATTATGGATAGTAGACACCGGCCGATGCAGCAGGCCCAACGTCAGGTATCAACGCTTTTGTTAGTTAACTGAAACGGAGGATATTTTCATATATTAAAAAAAAGAATTTGTTATGGAGTGATACTATGTACCGAGTACTAACTAATTATCCGACTTATAAAATATACGAGTGCTAGACTGCAATTTTATTTTACTCCACCTTTTATAACTTGTGCAAATTGCTATATCAATTTGTGGCTTTGTGCTAGTATGTGTCGCCATTTAGCTCGAAGATCGATAATACGAGATCATAGCAAAGTGTTGATATCTAGCACAGTCTTACACTCTTACTCCATCCGTACTGTTTTTTTTTTGATACATAGGAGGGGCAAGCCCCGATAAAACTACCGACTACTAGGAAACAATAAAGCGAGGGAAAGCAACACCAAGGATGTCTTCCCGAAGAATTGCACGAAGATCTTGTGGTGGAGCTTCCAAAATAGTAACAGCAGTTGAAGAGGAAACTCCTTGATTAGCCAACCAGTCGCTAGCTCTATTAGCCTCTCGATAAGCATGCTCGATCTTAACCACCCAACACTCATTTTGTATTAGTGTTTTACATCGGGTAACAAGGGGTCGGAGACTCCCGCTTAGTAGGTGATCTTCCTTAAAGAAACTAACACAAGTAGAGTTATCCATATGAATTAGCAGCTTATCAATACGGAGAATACGTGCTTGTTCTAGTCCGACGAAAAGAGCCATTAGTTCGGCCCTCATTGATGTGCAGGAGCCACAAGAAAAGTAGAAAGCTGATATGAAGTTCCCGGTATTATCACGGAAGATACCACCGCCACCTGCCGGTCCTGGGTTTCCTTTTGCGGCTCCATCTGTACTAAGAAGTGTCCATCCATATGGAGGTGGACTCCATCTAATGTGGACCTCTTTCCTGATGGAACTAGGTGCTGGGACAAATAGAGAAAACTTATCAAGAACGTTCTTTGTACCCTCGAATTGCTCATATAAGAATTTGAACCATCCGTACTGTGTTGTTATTTATTTACACTTTATTCGTTTTTTCCTCACAAAAATTAAAAAGTACAAACAATTCGATCACTTGAATGGATGGAGTACTAATTATCGTACGAGTATCTTGTTGAATGCATAATCATTGACGTCTAGTGAATTAGAGTTATATAACGGAGGGAACTTTCTTGAAATACTACCGGTATATGTACACTACTACCACTTCATATTAAATTGTATTTTTATAAGAGAAAATAATTTATTTATGGTCAATTATTCAATTTTATTTCTACAGTCAAAATGCATATAACTATATAAGTATATACACCAAAGTGAAAGAGTATCTACCTAGTATGAGATTAGTACAACAACAACAACAACATTTTACTTTGTACGTAGTATTGAAACAACAACATTTTGAACAAAAAAAAAATGCAATTTTAATCATTTATTTATCTTACTATATTTATAAAAATCAATATTGCATTAATTAATATTGTCCCACTTATATATCATCCAAAGTTAAAAGTCATTATCATTTTTTTCTCGCTAATTGATTTTAAAATCATTATCAATTGCCACAACATCTAATAGTAATAATCCACATATATTTTTTCTTCTTCCTAAATTCTATTGAAAAAATATAAATAAATATAAATAAATAAGTTAAATCAAGAAAATATACAGGGACATAGTTACATACAATAACTATTAGGCACCAAATAAGTAATATGATAAATATTATCATAATACACCATATAATTCGTTATATATATTATCTTACTGAATAAGTTATACTCCGTAATATTCTAGACCTAGGTTTAGAGTTTCCTAGTGTTATGACTTATGAGGTACGGAGTATTATAAATAACCTTTATGAAACTATTCTTTATTATAAATCTTATCAATAACCTGTGATAAACAAAGATAATTTGATTTAGAATAATTAAGTTAAGTTAATATGAGCATGTAGTTATAATTCTTTATATTATCTAGCACATTTGTTAACCTAGGCTATGTAGCTATTCAAATTATTGAGTATCGGCAAGCTAAGGTAAGACTAGGTTTGAATTATTTATAATTAAATGTGTCCAAAATCAGGGTAAATTGATCGAGTCTAGTTATTTTAATTCATTACATTAAAATATTCAATTCAAAGGTAATTATGTAAGGAATCAACTCAACCAAAAGCTTAAACTGATGGTTGGAGGCCCAAGATCGGTTTTTTATACACTTTAACTCACCCCCTCACGCGAATGCCCTTTGGGCTTGAAGCGTGAACGCAACTACAGGCCCGCCTAGCTGGTGCGAAATATACCACTTTGAAAGTGAGGGGTGGTGAGGTTCGAACCCGTGACCTTTTGTCACAAGGCTTTGATACCATGTTAGGAACCGACTCAACCAAAAGCTTAAGCTGATGGTTGGAGGCCCAATATCGGTTTTTTATACACTTTAACATATACGGAGTACATACAATAATTGAATAGAATTAGGACAATTCAGACATAACAAGAATCCTGTTTGTTGTCTACTATACACCAAACCAAATGCCAATGTGTCATCGATTATTAAATCAGTTTTACTTGGTCTACGATCTACCACTTGAAATATATATAGTGATACTCGTGTAAGTTTGCACTATGGAGAACAAGCTAATTAAGGCCAACTAAAACAAGCAAAACACAAGCCTAACTAACATAAGTAAGATTTTATGATTCAATTGGGGGGCAACTTAGGAATCTAGCATCTCTTAAGAAGAATATGCCTAAATAAAATTAGTGCATTCATCATAATAATAATGCAAAATTCAAGTGGTGGATAAGATTACACTTTCTAAATATGAGTTTAAAGTTCATCAATTAATAGTATTATTGCCAATTTGCCTCTTCACAATGATAACCCTTTGAGTACACAAACTTTCTAATTAATTAGACTTGAAAAGTTTGAGACCAATTGTATAATAACATGCCCCCTTTTTTTTTTTTTTTGAAAGACGGTGTCGTGGGGACTTAAAGCTGCTACCTCTTTATCAGTGACACACGCTAATTAGATATTATGCGTGATAGCATATATATATAAATCATACTTGCTGATGATGCACGTATTTTAACTCAACAAGATCGATTAATATGAAACCATTTGCTTAAATGAGAGATTCAATCTGCGAATCTGCGACCCATGAATTCTTAAAGTTAAAAAGAAGCATAAGATTAATAAAAAGGATAACTAAGATGATATGATAGATTACATATTACGAGTTTTCTAAAATGTGCCCTTAAGGCACATGTTAAGGTGTTAATATAGGAAGTATTTTCATGAAAATATCATGTGATTTTGAAAAATAAACTCATAATCACGACATTTAATTTAGATGATTATCCATGATAATATTATTTCTTTAATTAGCACCTTATTTAACACGTGCCCTAAGGGCACATGTTAGAAAAACCCTACATATTAAACTTAAAGTTCCCAAGATATACATTTTTAATTAACCTAGTTTTGTGATTATAGTCTTTAATTAGTGTTGTTAAATAGTCTTTAGATTGATGGATTACATAATACCTAATAAATTGGCAGTCAAATTTAGGACTAGAGAGCTTTAGTTTGATTATGAAATTTAACAATTAAAGAAACACTTGTTTTTGGAAGTTCGTTGCACTTATCATACAACTCCAAATTTATAAAACTTTTTTTTTTTTCCTTTTTCTTAGACAAAGACAAAGTCTGCATGCAATAATGGAAGCTTAATTGCGATCAAACTGTCTAATATTAATCAACATAACATACAATTATTTGATTATTATATCTACTTAATTGAAATAAAGTAGTTTTATTACTACTTTTATTTATCAAATTAAAAACAATTCCTTTTGTAAAAGTTAGATAAATTTATTTATATTTTTTGGGTAAGAATGTGGTAGATCTTTTACTCATCTTTTTGAAGGGGAAGAAAAAGATATGAAGACTTATCATAATGCAATCAATAAGTGAATGCAATTGCATGCAATATAATGTACTTAGACCATGTACTTATTCAAATATCTTGCCATTTAGGTAATGAATCTGATGATTGAAATGATAAAATCGTAACATGTATCTTATCACGTCTTCTTGAATCTCGATTAGAATTTTATAACTGTTGACGTATGGCTAAATGTATCATATGTACTATGTAGACGTCACGGTCATTGTTATCCTAAGAACTGAACTTGAGACATACCATCTCGATCAAGTGGCATTTTAATTAAGGCAAAGACTCGGCCACTATACATGCATGCTCACTCATACCATATCGTAAGGTTGAAAATTTTAATTTACGGAGTAGTTAATATGCGTAAGAACCAGAAAATCATTTTAACTAAAACTTATAGATAATGGTTAAATTTTCTTTTAATAATTAATTAGTTCCTATATTATTTTTGTCTAATAATGGAGGTATATTACTAAATTTGAAAAAAAAATGACTTACTTTATCTATTTTAAAAAGAGATGTGCCAAATTAAGTACTTTAATTTATAAATTACTCGTAAAATATTAGTATTGGATAAAAGAGTTTGTCTGCTAGTCGAAGCTTGTCATGCACGGCACGTATCAACACATGTATAAATATTAATATGTACACATCATGTATAATCTGTGTTATTATTTGCATTATTACTCCTAATTAATATTTGTACTACATGTGCGGTGTGCCTCATATAAGTATATATATACCCTGTATTAATGATGTACTTATATAGTTATATTAACTTAGTAAGTTTCCAGTGGCGGACGCAGGATGAAAATGATATGGGTGCACTCGAGTAATAAATTAACATTTATTTTGTGTTATTTTTTGTGACGAAAGAAATAGACGTATTTTCAAACGTATTTATACTTTCTCATACATGTACGTAAAGTCGTAAACCCCGCGACTCTTGGTAATACTAGAATACTAGATAAAAAATACTCATATCAATAATATTTTTCTTCAAAAATAATATTTTTCTTTTAGATTTGTTAACTATCACATCTTTTTACTCTGAGCAATTTGATACAAATTTCGTGTGAAATACAAATTTCGTATCTATCTGTAAAATGGTGAGCTTGATGCAACAATGGTGATTTGAGACGCCATTGATGAATGCTTGAGAAACAATGAAGAAGATGATGAACGAATTACAGAGAAAAGTAAGGGAAAAACAAGAGGTAAATAAACTTGTGTTTGTATTGAATTAAATTAGTTATGTACAAGAGATGAGGTCTATTTATAGAGGATATACAGGCCTAACAAACTAATAACAAACTATGTAACAGAATTAAGTTGTTGTAACAACTTTCTAACAGTATGAAAACAGAGTATGAAGAAGGAGAAGAATAGAGCAGTGGAGCAGCGTGTGCGTGTGTGTGATCTTCAGCTTAATCTTAACTTTCTACATACCCCACTCAAGTTGGAGTTGCACTTGATTGTGGGAAGTGCAAACCCAACTTGGAAACTAATGTGAAATGTTGTTGTTGACCCAAGGGTTTCGTCAAAACATCTGCCAACTGAGTGTTAGATCTGACAAAACATGTTGCAATGAAACCCTCTTGCACCTTCTCTCTGATGTAATGACAGTCAATGTTGAGGTGTTTGGTGCGCTCATGGAACACGGGATTTGCTGCAATATGCTGTGCAGCTTTGTTGTCACAAAACAAAGTAACTGGAAGAGGAACCTCAACTCCCATATCTGATAAAAGACCAGCCAACCATACAAGTTCTGAAGCTGTATAAGACATAGCCCGATACTCAGATTCTGCTGAAGATTTAGAAACAGTCTTCTGTTTCTTAGTCTTCCATGAAATGAGTGATTGACCAAGGAAAACACAACAACACATCCGCAGTTTACAAATTGAATCGGGAACCCCAATCAGAGTCACAATAGGAAGCTAGTGTAGAAGAAGATGCAGAAGAGTAGAAAAGTGTAGCATCAATGGTACTTTTGAGACACCGTACAACATGAAGAGCAGCCTGCAAATGGGGTAAGCATGGTGCACTCATGAATTGACTAAGAAGCTGGACTGAGTAAGAGATGTCAGGCCTAGTAAGATTCAGATACAGTAATTTACCAACTAATCTTCTGTACACCTCTGGATCTTGAAGTAGTTCACCCTCTTCTGTGCTTAACTTCAGACCTCTTGGAAGAGGAAAAGATGCTGGCTGACCATGAGCCAAATTTGTATCCCGGAGAATATCTAGGACATACTTCCTTTGATTGAGAAAGAGACCTGCAGGAGTCCTTGTCACTTCTAACCCTAGGAAGTACTTGATTTGTCCCAAATCTTTGATAGTAAAAGCCTTGTCTAGAGCTAGCTTAAGATGACTAATAAGCTGAATGTTAGAGCCTGTGATCAGAAGATCATCCACATATACCAAGACTGCCACAAATGAGTCACCAGAACCTTGAGTAAAAAGAGAATAATCATGCTTTGACTGAACAAAACCATGGTGAAGCAATAGCTTTGTGAGTTCTAGATTCCACTGTCTTGAGGCTTGCTTGAGGCCATACAATGACCTTTGAAGCCTACAGACTTGTCCTTGTGAAGCCTGTGAATACCCTTCAGGGGGATGCATGTATACCTCCTCTTCAAGATAACCATGTAAGAAAGCATTATTAATATCAAGTTGATTGATTTGCCAACCTCTCTAGATCTTTGCTCTGACCAATAAAGTTCTGACAGTGGTGAATTTTGCAACAGGTGAGAAGGTGTGCTTGTAATCCTTGCCTTCAACTTGATTGTATCCTTTGGCTACAAGCCTTGCTTTGTATCTCTTCACAGTGCCATCTGCCTTGAACTTGATTTTGTAAACCCATTTTGAACCTATTGCCTTATGACCAGGAGGCAAAGCAGTGAGAGTCCAAGTTTTATTACTCTCAAGTGCATCAAGCTCCTTTTGCATAGCTTCTACCCACAGTGGATCATCCTTAGCCTGTGCATAAGTAGATGGTTCAACAGTAGAAAATACCCTATCAACAGAAGCCAAGTGAGCTGAAGAAAACTGATCATCATATGTGACTGAAAGAGATGATACAGCAGCCATCTCAGCAGAAGAGTTCTGCTGCAAAGTAGGACAAACAAATCCTTGGAACTTGCCTGGAATCCTCTTATGTCTCTCAGATTTTCTGACTGAAACATTATCATGAACTGAAGGCATAGAGACATGATTATCCCTGTGCTTAGAATGGTCTGCAGAGGAAGAATCACCTCTGACTGAGGAAATAGGCTCCTGGGGAGCGTACCTGGAGATCGAAGCATCCCCGATAGTGGGCCAGTCCTGGGGAAGAAGAGGCTCTTCATGGCTTGAGTCATTAGAGGAATGGATCATCTTCATGAACCACATGTGTAGGAAATAAGGGCTGTGGCTGTGGACTGACTGTAGGAATGGCTGAAGATACTTGGAAAGGAAATATATTCTCTTGAAAACAACATCCCTGCTAACAAAAATCTTTTTGGAGTCCAAATCATATAACTTGTATGCTTTCTGACCAAAGGGATAACCAATAAACAAGCATTTTCTAGCCTTTGAAGCAAATTTATCCTTGACATTTCCCTTCACTAGGGCATAACATTGACACCCAAAAACTCTCAGATTATCATAGTGTGGTCTGTTTTTGGTGAGAACTTCAAAAGGAGTCAACCAGTCTAGGACACTAGATGGCAACTTGTTGATCAAATATGTTGCAGCAAGTATGCTTTCTCCCCAAAATTTCTTAGGCAAGTGAGCTGAAATTAACAAAGCCCTAGCAGTCTCAACTAGATGTCTATGTTTGCGTTCCACCCTTCCATTTTGCTGGGGAACACCAGGCACACTCTTTTGGTGTATGATGCCTTTGGAAGCAAACAATAATCCACACATATCCTGCACAATCTCTGTCCCATTATCACTCCTTACAGTTTTCACTTTAGCTCCATATTGAGTATCTGCCTGTGCTATGAAGGCACTAATAATCCCATGAACCTGGGTTTTGTGACTGAGTAAAAAGGTCCAGGTAACTCTAGTGTGATCATCAACAATGGTCAAGAAATAATTTGCACCAGTAATAGTAGGAACTCTAGCTATAGGGTCCCCAAAGATCAATGTGTACCAAATCAAAAGGAGAAAGTGCTCTAGAAGAGCTTTTATTGAATGGGAACTGATGCAATTTTGCAGATATACAAACTTCACATGAAAAGTGCTTTGACAACCTTTGAACATCAGACTGTAATTCAGTAACATGAACAAGTTTGCTGAGAGAACTATGACCTAATCTAGCATGAACTAGGTCTAAAGCACTCTTTTTATTACAAGTAGAACAACTAGAGCATGAATTCTTGGACAAGACCTCAGGACTTTGTGCAGAAAATGATGCAGAGTGGTACAACTTGTACAGGCCATCCTCTAACAGTCCAAAAGCCAGGTGTCTCTTAGAAAGAGGGGCCTGGAGAACACATTTATCACCATCAAAGTGTATGAGGAGTTTATTTGTCAGTAATGATTTGCTGACAGAGATGAGATTATGCCTAAAATCTGGTACCAACAACACATCATGCAGCATAATGTCAGAATTCAATTGAACATCATCAGTTTCAGTCACTAATTTGGTGGATCCATCAGGTAGACCAACCACAACAGGTTTAATGAGAGATCTCAGATGTAAGAACAGACTTCGTTTAGAGGTCATATGATCAGTTGCACCGGAATCAATAATCCAATATACATTTTGAGAATCATCAGAAGATAAAGCCATGTTAGAGGCTGAAATAATACCTGCAAAATTTACTGCAGAGAAAGGAGTGTCCTGGATATCTGTAGCCTGAGAAGAAGAGGCAGTCTGTGACTGAAACATCTTCAGCATCTCCCTATACATTGCTGAAACCAACATAGGATCAAGCTTGATTTCTCCTTGAGTATTTGCAGGAACTTGAGGAAGAGTCTCCACATTGTTCTTTGTAATCTTGAACTTACTTTGATATTTCAGTTTTTGATCAGGGTGAAGCCTGAAACAAGTTTCTCTGGTGTGTCCTTTCTTTTGACAGTGATCACACCATCTGTCATCAATCTTGGGTTTCTTTCCATCCTTCTTCCAATTGTTCCAGGTGTTTCTTCCAGTTGCTCTACCAACGTAGTTGGCTGAAGGGCCTTCACCTGCAACTGTTGCCATTAATGCACTCATATTTTGGGAATTGTGAAGAGCAACTGAGGAGTTTTTCTGACTTTCAATCCTGCACACAATAGAGTAACACTTCTGTGCATTAGGAAAAGGTTCCATGGAAAGGATGGAGGTTCTCAGACTGTCATAGACATCATTCAACCCCATCAAAAACATCATGACTTTGTCTTTATTTGCTTTCTCCAGTGTATCCTTCAAGATGTTGCAGGTGCATTTCTCCATAATTCCACAAGTGCACACAGGAATTCCTTCGATTTCATCGATATCATCCCAGTATTTCTTCAAGATTGTAAAATACTTAGGAACTGACATGTTTTCTTGAGTAACATTTCTTAATTCCTTCTTCAATTGATAGAGAAGTGGTCCATTAGATTGACCATAGGTTTCAACAATGTCTGACCACAATTGCTTCGAGGATTTGGTAGACATGAAAGCTTCTTTGATTGCTGGTGACAACGAATTGAGAATCCAACACTTCACCATACTGTCTGCGCGACGCCATTGTTGAAAACGTGGAGAAGAAGCTTCAGGCATGGCCGTCGTTCCTTTGAGAAAACCTTCTTTGTTCTTCGAATCCAACGCCATGTAAATTCCTCTACTCCAATTGATGAAGCCTTTTCCATCAAACAAGCTGTTAACGAGCATCATTCCAGGTGAATCTGATGCGGAAAGATAGAGAGGATCATCATAAGGACTTTGCACTGTCGTATTTGAGCCTTGCTGCATTCGCGCATCGGAATTTGTTTCTGTAGTAGTTGACGCCATTCTTGAGAAATTGAATTGACGAAGATGTTTTTGAGAGAATTTTGTGATTGAATTTGAGAAAGACAAAACGAATTGAATGTAATTTGAAGAGGAATTGAAAAAAAAAACGATGAATTAGGGTTTTCTGGGAAAAAAAACGCAAAATTAGGGTTTATGTAGAAATCGGGTCGACCAAATTACGATGGTACGAGTGCTAAACGCTCACGATACCATGTAAAATGGTGAGCTTGATGCAACAATGGTGATTTGAGACGCCATTGATGAATGCTTGAGAAACAATGAAGAAGATGATGAACGAATTACAGAGAAAAGTAAGGGAAAAACAAGAGGTAAATAAACTTGTGTTTGTATTGAATTAAATTAGTTATGTACAAGAGATGAGGTCTATTTATAGAGGATATACAGGCCTAACAAACTAATAACAAACTATGTAATGCAAATTAAGTCATTGTAACAACTTTACAACGATATGAAAACAGTATGTAAGAAGAGGAGTAAGAATAGAGCGGTGGAGGCGGGCAGTGTGTGTGATCTTCAGCTTAATCTTCACTTTCTACACTATCCTTTACAGAGTATTATATTTTGTATAAGTTCTTGGCAAGTTGTCATGTTGTTTTTCGAATCATATAAAATTTAAGTAAAAAACTTAGAAAGAAGACAAGTTGTTAGAAAGAAGATTCAAGCTAATTAAGTACTCAGATAGTATACTTATTCTATGTCTTTTTCGACTTATAACTTATAAGAACTGAAATGATAAGATTTAAAGTTATAGGTGTTGAGTTGATCACCTAAACGGCTGAACTTATTATAGAGTTAGCTGAATATATAAAAGTTGAAATGAATATTTTTTGTATATTAATTTGAACTTGTTGGAATTGAATAAGGTTAAATTTATAGAAACTGAACTGAATACGTAGTTAATGAACTGTTTAAATCATCAAAATGAAAAAAAATTAAATTTATTATTTTACAACTATTTGTGTGCTAGAGATATGATTATTTGTAGGTCAATCCAAAACATATATAGTGGTGATTAAAATGGGTGGATTGGTGGGAAGCAAATTGAAATTAGCCACTAACTTTAGTCCTTAGTGATTATCATGACATAGGAATCCTCACTAAACATAGACAATCATACGATATAATGATTCCCTTATTTCGTGTGCTTACATTATTAAGGTTTCCTTTATTTTATTATAATGGAATTTTAGGTCTCCATTATTTATGATACTACGTTATTATATGATTAAAAATATACTCGTAATATTTTATGTTGTCTTTTACCATTCTTTTTGCTATTTGAATGTATTATTTCTTGCCTATAAAATTTTGAAAATTAAACATTTCAGTATGATCAAGTCACTTCTGGTTTTACATATTGTTCCATATTATCATATATCACATTTTGAAAATTAACCGTACGGATTAATTGATTCACTTAATCGAGTATCAAATTATTAAATGAGTTTTCAGTGACATTGAAACACATTTTATAGATAAAACCTTATAATGAATGTAAAGTATCAAGAATTAGGGTTAAGTATTTGTTTACATATGTCGTCCTCCGTATAAATTTTCTTCAACTATTTAAATCTAACAATATTAATATTCTCCGTTTCAATGAATTGTTTACACTTACTTTACTTTTCATTCACAGAATAAAAAAGTTAAATAAATTATTGAGACAAAGAGAATAATAATTTTTACGTAAAATGACGATAAGAATATTATTAAGAGAAATTTGATAGGTCCAGCCAATAATTTTGGAGCCCATGAAGTTGGGTGTGGGAAAGTGGGGACTAAATCTCGAAGCTGTTCACATAAGATGGGCCCATGTTTACTTGAAAGGCTAATTACATGGACTAACGTTATTAATATGACCCTTTCTTTTTTTAAGAGTTACCTACACAATCTATCATAATTTTTTTTAAAACAAAAAAAAAAAAAAAACAATTTTCGATAGTTAACTTACTCTACTACACGAGGACTTTCTATGTCTCGGAAATCAAAATATCAAGAAATCAAAGTTGCCTATTTTTACCAACAATTAGTCAATTATAGTAAAAAAAAAAAAAAAAGTTGCAATTTTACAAACATATGCTTTTAAGGCACACGCACAGTAAGAGTCTTAAAAAAAAAACATATCATTCAGCTAGGGACGAAGTCAGGATTGTCACTCTATCAGGCTGAAAATATAAGAATTAGGATCTTATCTATTCTATAAGTGTACTTACGCAAAAAAACGGCGTTGTTGAATGATGAATATAGATAGTATAAGTAATAAAGTGTAAAAACGTTTGGTCTTTGGATGTTATTTTGATTAAAGAACCAATTTTTGTGTAAAAATATTTTATTTCTACAACTAATACTTCACAAACCAAAATCACAATTAATTGGTTAAACTTTAAAAAAAATAAAATTAATCAAATGAATCTAAAAAAAATCAAGGTTACAACACAAATTGGACAAAATAAAGAATGTTGGAGGGGGGAAATGATTCGAACACCTAACCTCCCACCACTCTAAAATCTTTATCATCCTATCTCCAACCAACTCTACTACAGTACTACTGGACTTTTACTGTCTAACTTAACACTTACAATGATGTTATAAAAACACAACCCGGCTGAGGCCTGTTCAGCCATGAACTAGCTCCGCCCCTACATTCAGCTCTCACGTGAATTATTGAATTGATTATTCACAATTTCTTATAGTATACAGTAATTCGGGAATTATATTACAGAATATCTGTTGGACACAACATTTCAAGTCCCACATTGGTGAGGTTGAAAAGTTTCAACTATTCTTACCTTATCAGTCAGATACCTTTTGAGAGAGTTTTAAAATTAAATCCATACAATTTTGACCCAAACCAAATAATATCATATTGATAAAGTGGTGAGAGCGATCCTAATTAACTATATTATTTTATTTATCAAATTAGACATGCATATTACCTTCTAATTCTCCATAAAACCATGACAATAAATTTCCACATATAGCCCTATAAAAACTTAAAAAGGTATGTGTCGGCCTAAAAAAAATTAAGCATGCCATACTTAGTGCACTACACGACATTTCGTGTAAGTTTATAAAACAAATTCAGAAGAAGCAGCAACAATTAAAAGATTTGCTTCTTCATAAAATAATTTTAATTAATGAATTAATTAATTAATTAATTAATTAATTAAAGTTATTTGTTTGACAAATCTCTTAAACAAACAATAGTTTCAATTGTTGCAACACACATAAGCATAAATTGACAGTAATAATTAATAACGTTTATTTAGGGCACGCATGGAAGAATATATACAAATGCTCATATAAAATCGTCTCACCCGTGCGACGGGATATATTTGCAACTAAAATATGTCTACTTTAAGGTTTAAACTTTAAAGTGATTATTTTAACGTTTAAAGTGACCATTTTATGAAAATTTAAAGTTAGGCTGGTCACATTTAATTTTAAAATGATCATTTTAAACATTAAAATAGTCACCTTTTATTCATAAGGACGAATAGTTTTATGCAATACTTACTCGAGAATATATAGTGTAGGGGTCATATACCCTAAAAAATTAGATAAAATTAGTATAAGTTTAAACTCTTCAATTAATTTTGACCCTACCATTATGTCTACCCACTATATGATACTTTAATTGTACTCTATGCATTTATAATCTTATTATCCATGAGAAAACCATATAGATTGTACCATGATCATGCATTAATTAAATAAATTTTATGAAATTATCTCTAATAAAGTAATTAGATACTCTTGATAATCATAGTTTAAGATACTTATAATTTATTTTAGTGGATGTGAAGCACAATGTTTAAGTTACTTGGCTAGGATTCATTGCTAGCTAGTTTTTACGTTCTATCCAGTAGATCATACGTAAATGGATTATCTTGAATCATAATATTTAATTAGATTTATTTAAAACCGATATGTTTGTTTTAAATGCTCTAAAATTCAAAGCTGTTTGAAATATTTTTAAATTAGATAGTATTTCTGAAATACTTTGTATATAGAATAATAGAAATGTATTGAATTAAATCATTTAAACTTTTAAAGTACAGTCTCAAATAATATTTTTCAAGGGTTATAATATTTTAAATTATAAAGTTATTTAATTTTAAAGTAAATAGGGCATTTGTTAAATTCAATAGGGCATTTGAGGTTCCCTTGCTAAGGTCTCTGTCAATGTACCAGGCCACTTATTACACAATTGATCAACATGTCCGACCATCTGGGGAAATTAAAGTATTTTCAAAAAGTCATATAAATAATTTCGTCAAGTAGTTTATATGTGTGATGACAATGATGCATTTAACCAAGTAGAAAGTTTGAGTTACAGTTGTAACTTGTAAGATAATTGGATTATCGAGTTTAGTAAATTTTTATTAGTAGTGTAAATTAAAAAAAAGTTAAATGTAAGTTTAAATTTTTAGCTGGGAAGCACGTTAATTTGAAAATTTATGATATTAATACGGAGTACACCGTTATCATGATTTAATAATATAGTACTCCAATAGTAGAATTTAACTGTAAAATAATGGCTAACGTGTTAAAATTAATCTCGTTAATTAATGAAAGATTAAATCTAAAGAGATACTATAAAATCAGAGACGGCTCCGGGCCACACCCACAAGTGGTAGAGAGAAAGCCCACCTCATAGGCCCAAGGGGTTCCATCCTAAAACCAATTGGCAATAGGAGGAGTAGCCCTTCGGCTTTATAAGGTGCACATTTCTCATCTCCACAACCGATGTGGGTCTTACATGTGGGAATCATATGGGACTCTTCACACTCCCCCATTAATAAGCCTTATACTGGAGCCCAACAATGGTGGGATTCTTCTCCATGGCATACAAAGCCGAACCGGACGGGTGATTTTAACAAACACGAGATAACGTGTAACCCATTAAATCCGGTGGCATATAATTGGCCCGGTTTCATATCAAAGAGACCCAGGATATAACCATGGGCTCTGATACCATGTGAAATCAGAGACGGGCCTGGGCCGCACCCACAAGTGGTAGAGAGAAAGCCCACCTCATAGGCCCAAGGGGTTCCATCCTAAAATCAATTGGCAATAGGAGGAGTAGCCCTTCGGCTTTATAAGGTGCACATTTCTCATCTCCACAACCGACGTGGGACTTACATGTGGGAATCATAAGGGACTCTTTACAGATACATTGATACAGACAACGTTACAATAATCTTAGAGATAAAATTCACAATTACGTGATTTGTCATTTGTGACTCATATTTGTCCAATAAATTGATTCCTCGTTGGTAAGAACTTCATATAGTAACTTTAATAAATCCAAAAATAAAAATGAATAAAATAAAAGAGAGTTAGGTGGCTAAGCAATGTAAGCATTTGTGGTACAAAATACTCTATTGAATCATATCCATATACGTCATATATTCCTCCATTAAAGTGTAAATTAAATGTGAAGTAGAGTAAGCATACAACACTAAAGTTGCATGTCGATCGATAGAGTAGGACTACAAATAGTGAATAATAATGAGATACCTTATTAATACAAAATGTAAATCGATTTATCGAGATTATTGTTGAAGGTTGAGATTATTCATAATAACACAACATAGATCTTCTCGAGATAAACGTTGATAATAAATAATTGTGTATGAAATTAAATTGAATCAACAGATTGTAAAATTCAGTATCAAATTGATATTTAATAACGACATTTTATTCCAGCAGCATCAGGAAACTATTAAATTGAGAAGTTATAAAATTCAGTATCAAATTGATATTGAAGGCTGAAAATCATAATAACACAACACAAACATGATCGATCTGCTCGAGATAAACGTTGATATAAATAATTGTGTATGAAATTAAATTGAATCAACAGATTGTAAAATTCAGTATCAAATTGAGATTTAATAACGACACTTTATTCCAGCAGCACCAGGAAACTAACTATTAAAGCGGTATGAAAAGTTATATATATGTGGGTGTAATTAGGGCACTTAGTCATAGAAGACTCTAAAATAGGAAAATGAATGCAATTGGGGTATATATTACATTGCTTATTGACATCACAAAGGAACTTAATCATCAAAATCTCATAATTATTTTCTTTTAAAGCATTGAATAATTGAAGTTGATGATATATTGATATCCCATCAAAGTTATAAAGAGAGAAAGTGATAAATCAATGTATAGATAAAAGTCAATGATAAATGCAAACATTAGATGTAATCATGAGCATATATACATAGTGTTGTAGACAATTACATACACTTATCAACTTCATAAGTGGATTTAATGAGCTTTATAATTAGTTAATTAACTTGAGACTTCACACTTTTATATCTTAAACATGTGCACGTAAGATAATTATCCTTATCAAAACCGTAAATATTTTATATTACGTAAGTTCTACTCCGTATATATCATTCAATTAATTTCATTATTATTTGAGCGAAATAAGGAGCCGCTAAGTCAAAGCCATAAAATTTTATAATGGTGAAAACCGTCTTAATCACACGACATTAGAAAATAAGTATTAATATCGACATTAAAATTATATAATAGAAGGTCATGTTACCTAGTTACCTCATTAATTACTACGCACAATATTAAATTAAAAAGGAAATTTTAAAACTCTAACATTAAAAAAAAAAAAATAAATAAATAAAAAAAAGGCCGATTATCTGAAAATATTAGTAATAAAAATATTTACGAGTGAAATAATAATAATAAAAAAAAAAGGCCCAAACCATAACATTAAGAACAATTTTCTAATAGTAGGTTCTATAGAATATGATGGATGCAAAAAGAGATAAGCCCATATAAACATTTTTGTTTTTCTATGTCATGTAATTTTACTTCACTTTGAAAACGTACGACTTTATAATGTATCGATAATTTTAAATTGAAATTACTACTCCTAAACTTATCGGTTCTCGTAAATAAATACTTAATTGACAAAATAAAATTTTATAATAACATACTTATATGGACTTGTATGGTATTGGACTGATCTTTTCATAAATTTTGAAAAAAAAAAAACGTTCTATTGAACAATTTGTCGATTACGGAGTATTAATGTAGTTCGTTTCAATCATAAAATTCAATTCAATTTTGTGATAATAGAGCACAATATTAAGTAAATCTTGCAATTTTAAAATTGGATATTAAAAAAAAATGTTGGCCCAAACAAATTAATGGTTTGGGCTGGGCTTAGCTTAATTATTTACTTTAAGAAGATAATTTTTTTCTTAAGTAACATGAAAGTGTTGATCGTATCCCTTAAATGCAAAATATTAATATTATCTCTTTCCATTTATGTCTAACACAAATTCTTGTGTAAGTCATGACTTACAATAAGTTATTGTAAGTCGACCTTATTTGTACCCGTTTATATAGTTTTTGTACTATTTAAGTGATAATTATGATTAATTGTTACTAATTTTTTTAAGACTCGTAAGTGACTTTAGTACATTTGTTTCATAATTTTGTACCCTTTTAACTGAAATTTGTACTTTGGTCTTACATTAATTTTGTGTAAGGCATGCCTTACAAGAGAATTACTGTACATCTAAACATTATTGTGCACTATTTAAAAAAAAAAAAAAAAAAACAAATTAATTAATTAATTAAGACAAAAAGTTACGGAGTAATATTATTTGGAGAAAAATGTTGATCGACATAAAAGATTAATGGCCAAAGATTATACGAGGAAAAATTTCGAATTAAATTGTTTTTAAGTGGACAAAAAATTAACGCTTGAGTATTTAATAAGTATTTTTAATTTTCATAATTTGCTCATAATCTTGTTAATGTTAAATCTTCATAAACAATATAACATCTTGAAAAATATTCTGTGATTAACAATTAAATATATTTTACTATTTTTGTTTAGTGACATATAATTTGAATTTGGAATCACCTCATTTATCTAGAGAATCAAATAATTTCAAAGTCGTAACTAAAAATTCAACAACGTCCTTCCATTTTTGTTACAGAGTACTGTAATACTATACGGAGTACTATATAATTTACTCAGTATTCTAATTTATTTCAATTACTCCCTCCCTTCATATCCAAAGCCTACATTTGCTTTTTCACATTTGTCGAGGCAAATGTCGGAACGAAAATATCTATAATTTCACTCGATAAAAAAATCTAAAAATTGGATATAATATTGTACTCATAAAAACGAATCAAACAAGATCACACACGACTATATTTTCACTTATAGATTGTCGAGAATTTCAAAGATTCCCGACGTAGATGAATAGTGTCAAAAAGGTAAATGTAGTGTTTGGATTTGAAGGGAGGGAGTAACTTTTAGTTTACGATTTTAAATGAATTGATAATAAGCTCTTTTAGTACATAGTCCTACACATTATTAAAGTCGTTCATGCTTGCAAAACACAAACATGCACAATCAAAAAGATAATTGAGAATAACATAGTAATAACTAATAAACTTAATCAATAATTATGTTCGTGTATAATACGTACTTACATACTCGTACTAATCAATTAAATAAGATAATAATACAATCAAATCAAATGTTAATGAAATAAAAGTTTTATTAAACAAATAATATAATCACTCGTATATTTTTGTTCATCTATGATCCATTTAATCATCTATAATGTCGTAAATTGACCACATAAACAAACAAGAGTATTAACCTTACAATACATGCAACTAGTTATTCTTATTTATACAAACTTCTAAAAGTCAGTTGTTATGGACAACTAATTACGTAAACACCTTTATGTGACAATTCTTTTTCCTGCATTTTTTAAAGTTGTATTTATTCAATAACCTTAAAAAATAACAAGTACGGATGTTATATTATTATTACTAAAATTAAAAAATCGTACTTAACTAAAAAAATATGTATGTAATTTAAAAATATGTGTACTCAGATTGTCACTTAATTCGTAATTAAATTGTTTTGAAATATATAGAACAAAGATTGTGGCAATGCCAACAGTGGATCCATCATGAATTAAAGATCTAATCAAACCATTGACTATTTTCTCGGATTATAATCCGCTTTATAATTTTGCCATAAAAGAAAAAACGTTATATTTATTACTCCAACGACATTCCAACAAAGTACCATTGCATGGGTAATTTTATGGACATTCCAACGACATATTAATAAGCGATATCCGTACAGAGTTACGGTAACCCGATCCAACAACTCAATTACCATTAGTATCAATTCATTTCCAATTTAATTGAGTGCCACAACTCCTTTTTCGTTCATTTCAATTACTACTCTCTCCTCATCACTTTGTTTATCACATTTACTTTATACGCGGTCTCCAATGTCAACCTTTGACCGTCTTTTTCTTTGGCCATACATTATGTTTTTTTTGTTGAAAATATAATTTTAGGAAAGATGTTTTGATGACGAATGTGAATATCTTATTATTATACTTTCATTATTTATACGTTTTGAACTAACGACGGTCAAACTTTTAAAAGTTTGACTTTTCAAAAGGCAAATGTGATAAACATTGTAATGAGGAGGGAGTACATAGTATTTGCTCACATATTGGATCAACTTATTAATGCAATCGCCTTTTGAAATAACTTGGACACCTTCATAGTTATTCAATTTCAAAATGAGATGAGTTTTTTCGTTTATATTCAAAAATATTATACTCCGTAATAAACATGGTATTAGACTATTAGATACAGTTCGATTCGATTCGATGCGCGCTGTTTTACCAATACGACGGGCGTGTACTTTAAACTTTAGATGACAGAGCCTCAAGCTTATCAATCTCCCACACAAAACCGGTTACGTACGTATATTAATTCCGAGACACATGAAAATCGGGCACAATCGACGATATTATCTTTAAACATTCATTCAAAATCAACATATCTAGTGTCACTTTATAATTGTATTATGTCCATTTGAAATTCCAAAACTAATGAGTGACTGAATTTGTTAGATTCAAAATTCTTTCACATCACATTCACTGAGTTAGTTACTGTGATAATAATAATAATAATAATAATAATAATAATAATAATAATAATAATACATTGAGATTATAATGCTCTAAAACATCGTTGTTCATTTCATTCATTCATTTTTGATCTAATTAAAACATCGTACATTCATCATCATCATCATCAACATGATCATCATAACAACACTACACTTTCTTCTCTACTAAAACCATTACAACAAACAAACTACAACAACTTCTTACAAAAACTAAACAAAACAAAAACTAAACAAACAATTGTGTGGCCCCACCCAACCCAACCCGACCCGACCCGACCCCGATAAACCCGACTCGACTCACATCTGGATCCACCTAGCCAATTGGGTCGGGTTAACAACCCCGGGGATATGGGCCCCACCTTCCCCCTTTAGAAGCTGCGCCACTTCGGCGTAGCTTCTCCCCGGTTTAACAACCATGGCGGGTTCCACCCCGGGTTTCCGCTTCGGCTCCGCAGCGGAAACCGGGACCGCTTCTGCTCGGGCAGGGTCGAACTTCTGCCCGAGGAGCGTCCCCTTGGTCAGAAACTCGTACGCCATGTAACCGGCCAAGACCCGGTTCGAACCGGGTTCGGGAATTATTCTGGATGAACCGGGGTACGACGTCGTATTAGTGATAATGTTGTGTGTTTTGTTTGGCGGTTGATAGAATTGGTGCTTTTTATTGTTGACGAAATTGCCCTTGTTGTGGTGTGTGTAAAACGACGAAGAGTCTTCGACGCCTTTCCTCTTTCGTGTGGCTGTGATCACTCCTCGGCTCGTGTGGTTCATCGTAGCCGTCCACGTGTCCCACCTTCTCTATTTTCAGTTTTTCTCAGGGGTAGTTTAGTAATTTCACGTTTTAAAAAAAAAACTTAAATGAAGGGTACAAAGGTAAATGTACAATACATTTATTAAAAAAAATAAAAAGATTTTTATTTTATTTTTTTTTAAAAAAAAAAAAGTAGATGTGCTGGCCCACGGATGACGGAGAAATGTGGTGGCGCGTGGAGAAGAGAGGGCGGCGCGTGCGGCGGAGAGAGGGAGTAGAGAGAGAAAGAGGAGAGGAGAGAGAAAGCGATGAGATAGAGAGAGAGAGAGAGGAAGAAAAAAGGTTTGAAAATTTTGGGGAAAAAGAATGTGAGGCGAGGTGGGGGATGGGGAGTATATATAGTATGAGGGTAAAATAAAAGGGCTTGGATATGGAGATATTTACGGCATTGCCATTGTGTGCAGTTGAAATGACGATTTTGCCCCTCTGTGGATTTGTTTTTTTGTCGTGGTGAAATGTGACATGTGTGAATGTGTGATATGTGGGCCTTTTGGGCTTGCTATATACTTGGGCCTTTATTAATTTATTTTAGGGATATTTCGTAGATGCTGACTTTAGGATCTGACGTAGTGCATGTGTGAGGTTTGTTCGCATTACTGCACTTATACTTTGTGAATATGCTCATACCCATTTTGTGACGGAAAACTTGGCGACGTTAAGTTTAAGGAAGAAACATCGATTATGAGTTTAGAGACAATTAAACCCACATTATTCCTCCATTTATCGTATATAAACTTAACGTCGTCAAGTTTTTTCGTCACAAAATGGGCATAATGGCACATATTCACAAAGTGTAGAGTACCATGTGAACAAACCTCATACATGGTGTACAGAATCACAGTTAAGTCTTTAAATATCCCTTTATTTTATGGTTCGTAAGTAAATCATATAGATTTGATGCAGTATAAATTAATAATTATTAAATAAAAAATATTTATATTATACTCTTGTATATGTGAAATTTCTGATTTTAAAATGAATATGTTTTGTGGTTTAATTTTTTGATTTTTTTAAAGGCGGGTTTTATTGCAGAGTTGTGTTGGGATCGTCTCATGCAACAAGTTATCTTACCAGTGTAATACAAGTGCGTATACTTTCGGAAACTTGTGAAAATATTTATAAAATCTCCCTGTAATTAAGAGTAAGTATTCTGATAATAAAAGTCAGTGTAAGGCAAACATGTCAGCAAGAGTAATAAACTTTTTTAAACAACAACGGTAATGATAAACGAGTAACAAGTAACTGTTAAAAATATAAATAATTAAATTTAAATATGGAATATGATTGTTTGCATATAATTGTATCCACAAACTATCATATGATAAATTGATACGATCTCACAGTTATATTTTATCGTGTGAGACCTCACACATAATTAATTATCTTGTGTCACAAGAGACGTACTGATCATATAAGATAGTATCATAATATAAAATTTTAAGTATTTGTCAACTTAAAATATTGAGAAATTTATCATAAGGGGTGAGGGATAAGGCGTGGTCCAACATGAGCAATTGAGCATGACAATTGCCGATGCACAAGGGACCGAAGAAATATAACGATTCTTTAATTTCGACATGTCATGCATATTATACTCTTTAATATCGGGGTAATTATCAATGTTCCGCTCTTTTTTACTTTACAAAATTACAAATACAAAAAACAGTAATTCTCCTGTAAGACACAACTTACACAAAGTTAACGTGAGACCAAAGTACAAATTACAGTTAAAAGAGTACAAAATCACGAAACAAGTCTATTAAAGTCACTTACAGGGGTATAAATGAGATGAACTTACAATAACTTATTGTAAGTCCGGACTTACAGGAGAATTTGTGTACAAAAAATGTGTGTCATTTGCATACGCTAAACTTATACTTTTTCCATTTTAAATAAGTATCCCTTTCCTTTTTGTAGGGTATGGATCCTCTCCATTTCTTGAAAAGAAATGGATATCCATTTCTTTTCAATGGTTGAGATCGATTTTTGTGAGAATTTAAGGGTTGTAATTGTTTGATAAAAATATTGTTTTAATGAAAGAGAGAGAAAATATATTAAAATATTAGTGTATTAGAGAGGAAATGGAGAGAAAGAAATGGAGAGGATCCAAATTGCTTTTTGTACTAAAATTTAATAGAAAAGGAGACACTTATTTTGAAATGGAGGGAGTAACCTTCGTCACGATTGTATAAGAATAATTTTTTTTTGTCTTGTAAAATCACTAATTTTTTCGTCGATGTGCGATTATTTTTGATCAATTGTTGTAATGTTGTTTCATGAATACTCATTCGATCGAATATAAATTTCAAGTCTATCTGAATAAATCTATTAACAAATAAATAAAATTGTTAGGTGGACAATTAATTACCTTGTATATAATTTTCGATTTTATAAGAATTTGTGATATATACTCCGTATCAGTTTTATGTACACAACATACCATTTATAACTTAAGTGAACAATTAATTACACTTTAATTTATGAATTCTTATCTAAAAAGTTGAATAGATCATCATCTACAATATGCAATGGCTATTAAGAGAAATCAATTTTTTTATGTACTCCGTAGGTAACATAACATTTATAAGTTATGTTGTAATAGTCGATCACTTAATTTATGAAATGGTTAACTTATTCTAAATAACTATGTTTTTAAAGTACTCATAGTGATCAACCTTAAATTTTGTACTCCCACTGCCCCAACGAATTAATTTCATTTGCTGTACTGTAATTGGTGCTCACTAATTAAAGTAAATGTAAACAATAATTCACTAAAACAGATAGAATACAAATGTAGTGTAAATGTTTTTTACTATATATTATACATGATAAAGTTTACTTTAATTTAAGTTATTGTACGGAGTATGTATTATAGAATAGAATTTTTGAGAATTATTTCTTCTTATGACTTTTTGTTATGTACATTTAGGTCATGTTTTGAGAAAATATGGAATAAAATAATTGTAAAACATTGCTAAATATGTTAGGAATGAAAAAGAATTGTTAAGAATGAACACCGAAAAAATAGATAAATGTTTATAAAATACAATGTTTGGGGGTCTACCATGCTCATCAAAGCAACTTTGATAATGAATCGGATTCCTGGTTGTTCAAATAGTTTGAAAACCACCATTTCACCTTCCATTCAATTTATCTAGATACGGAGTATATAATTATATAAATAGTCTTTTGTTTTACCTTCTTTTGTCTTTTCCGTTTTAATGAAAAAAATGTCATATAAAGTGATTTTATCGGATTTTCTAACGTGTGGCCTGGCATAATTACATATATAGAATTTAAATTGAATAATTTTAACGTAAAACGATCAGTACGTTAAGGAATATATCTAGTGTGTAGATTATTAATGAAAAAAATGTCATATAAAGTTATACTCCGTACTACTCAATATCGATCATGTCATGATCAACAAACAATACTGTGAAATAATAATGTTCTAGAGTGTAGATTATTATTGAATGTATTTTAATTTACCTTTAAGTTAATCTACGTTAAATCATAAAATTATTTATTTATTCAGCTAATAATAAGGAGGAGTATTTCTACAGTGAGGCTGTCTCATAGTATGAGACACAAATAATACACCACTCCACCCTTTTAATCAACTATTATTTCTCTCTCATCCTCGCCAATTAATAACCCCCACAAAACTACCGACCATATCCCCCGACAAATCTTGAAACCACCGCATTTTCGATCACCCATCACTCGACCGACACCGTTGTCATCGATCACCCATCACTTGACCGGCACCGTTGTCATCAAACTCACTAAAGTCCACCGCCACCAAGCACCGTCGTACCGCGCCGACTATCTTCAACCCCAATTACCACCAACTTCGTCCAAGTTGTTTCTAGAATCTCCTCCTTGCACCGACCACCGTTGTACCACGCTGCTTCATGGTGGTTCAACCCACTTATTCCCAATTTGCTCATTCCCGACAACATTAAGCTTCTAGTTTTCCCTAATTTCGCCAACTACGGTATACCCTAATTTTACATCATTATTAACCAAAATAATTCTAAACCATTGAAACATAACCATAATGTTTTCAAACGTAACTTATTTTCTTTCAAAAATTTGATATTATATTTATTATTTAAATGAATTAACAATTGCCCACAATATGTTCAGTTGTTTACATCAAATCTTCTTTTATCTAAAGTGGATTGAATAAATATTAAAGATAAAATTAAAAAAAAGTTGAAAAGAATGGTTAGACATGGCTGGGTTTAATGGTGAAAATTAACAGTGATTAGTTAGGAGTGGTAGTGCCGTAATGGGGGAAGATTAATGTCCGTGAAGGTTAGTATAGGAATTTGAGTAATTGTAATTTAAGATAACAAATTTGATCTTATTGTAGAAATTGTATGGCAGTTAGTCTCATAGTATGAGACGATCTTATTGTAGAAATTGTATAAATGTAAACATCATTATGTGTCGCCTAATATAGTACAAAAGGTGCAAGTTGTAAAAAAACCCTAAAATAACTTATTTTTGACATATTTCCTTTACTTAAGAGCATAGTATTACTACCTCCGTTCCGGTGATTTGTTTGCAGTATCTATTTTGGGGGTGTACGGATCATTTGCTTACGTTTCTATATTTGGTCATAGTTGATGCCAAGTGGGGGTTTGTGGGTGGATTTTTTTTTTGGATAACGTGGGAACATGTATTCGCTTTGGTCTTTGGAGTAAACCGGCGTGCATGGTAGCCTGCAAACCATACACGCCAGGTCAGCCACCCTTTTTACCAGGGTGACATCTTCGTGATCCGATTAGGCGTAGCGCCAATTTAACATTCCCACAAGATTGCTCTTGGAGGAATTGTCTTGAGCCATGGGAATTTCGTGTTTAACCACTGTACCAGCAACCACTGCGGGCAAAATAATAAAACGATGAACTGCATAGCAAAAAGTATTTTATAATTCATCTGGAAATTGCAATGATACGATGGGATTACATACTTATCATGTGTACTTGTACTCCGCACTAGGCCATTACAAGTTTATAACGGGGAGATGAATCGAGCACACCTGCAATTTCAAATCATGCATTAATCATAGCTGGCGTGATATCCTCGTTTGTTTGTGGGTGGATTTGCTTTGTAAAAAGTGGTACTTTTGTACTTTTAATAGTAATTTTTTGTACTTTTTTTTATTATTTATCTTCTCATATAACTATTCGTGTAAAAAGTAAATGTATAATTTATCGAAACATATGGCGTATATTACGAAGTACCCCGTAAGTGTTTTCAATGAAATTGACTAGTTCTTACCTTTTTTTTATGCGACAAGCCCCCACATGATGTAACACTTAAAACTTTGATTTATCTCGAAAATAATGATTGATTCAATTTGAATTCATGAATATAACATTGCTACATGAGGAAGTCTTCAAATTAAATGAGCCACTGACGGTCCTTTCAATATTGAATATATATGCACGTAACGTAAATTAAATTAATTGTTGTCACGTTATAATAACTAGAACGATCCGATCGTGTATGATAAGATTATTAAGGAACAATTTCGTAAAGATATATCGTTAAATAAACGAAAGTGACGTTTATTTCTATAGGATATTTACTCCATTTTATAATTTTTTTTCCAATTTTACCATCTCCTTGCCGGCCACGGGCCACCACCAATCCACCGCCACCATCCGCCCACCGCTGCCGCCGTCAGCCGCCCCACCTTACCCACCATCCCAAACCCTAATTCACACCACCTATACAACCACCATCTTTCAAAGTACAAATCCTAATTTTTTCAACATAATACTGTAGTAAAAATAAATTAGTCAAATAATAAATTAATCTTAATAATTTGTTCTTACTTGATTAAAATCCATTATATTGTACAAAGAAATGATGAAGATCATAAGTTTAAAGTAAAAAAGTTGGTAGTATGAATAATTAGGTAAATGGATAACGACTAGAAGAATAGTGGAAACAAAAATACAAAAAATATAGGAAGGGTGTAAAACCTTCTACGAAAAAACAACTACGATAAATAATACTCTCTCCTATTTTTAGTATTTTTTCCACCTGTTGGAAATATGAGTGTATAATATTATACTCCGTACTTAAGTGGGGAGAACGCTATAAATGGGAGGGAGTATGTGTTATCCACAGTTGACGTCTTACTAACCTCAGGCGAATAAATTTTTAAATAACAAACTTCAATAAATTATAATTATCGATAAATCGGGTAAATATACGGTAATTCTAGGTCAAATTTGGACAATACCTAAAGAATGGTTCTTAGTGAAGGCCATTGATGAACATGTTCATGAAAGCTCACCCGTCCAAAAGAGTGGACCAAAATTGCCCATCATATCTTGGGCTTTTAGCCCATTTTAAAAGAGAAATTACGTTCGTTGATAGAAAAACGATCAATATTTTGCCGTTGACGGAAATTGACTTAATAAAACACTCATCTCAATATAAATAAAAATTACGAGATCAAGGGAATTGAAAGATTATGATAAATATAAAAATGAAAACAAAAACAAAGTGGATGGAAAATAGTTCCTACATTGATTATTTTTCCTTTAAAATCGAATACATACAGAGTAAAATTAACACAATTAAACAAAGTTAATATATATTTTTCCTATAATTTGGATCAAATAAACTCATTCGTTCAATAACTCTACTAACATCTCGATCATATCGATCTACTTCGTATGTAATGTAATCTTCTACGGATTAGCTAGGATGATATGAACATCAGGAGATAAGAATACACGTTAGAAATCGACTACAATCCTCTTCAGTTAATTAGTTGACGATTTAGTATCCAAATAACAAAGACAACCCTAATTCCATGATTATGAGATAGAAAATCCGAACCGATAAAAATAATCTAATATAAAACAAAAAGACTGTCTTATTTTAACTTCATAACAACATTTTTCATAACGCATTAAACTGATGGATTATACTTTAATGTTTGGAGTTGTAATATCGTACAGATCTTACGATAAAACGATCTTACGCACCGAAAACTTATTGAAATACAACACATCTGACTTTAGTGAGGTAATCCGTATTATTTATGAGAAAAAAAGACGTATAACAAGACCTAAACATTAATAGGCGAAGACTTTTGTTTAAAATTAAGTGGGAATGTCTTAAACAAAAGGAGGCACGTGGGTCCTCTCTTCTTATATTATACGCGGAAAAGCTCACTATGGTACTATATAACAAACAATACCTCATTATTGTACATCGTAATAAATAAGATAGTGACGATTTTATTTTATTTTTCAATTTTTATTGTTACCATAGAAAAAATATATAAATAACGGGATAATAAATGATAATAAAATTTATTAATATGTTACGGAGTAGAAAGTAAGATAGATTAATATAGTCATATACTGGTTCATGTGTCTTACGGAGTATAAAGTAATTGAGAGTCGTTCTTAGATACCGTGTAAATGTATAACAATACTACACATGAATGAATAATTTTACATAATTAATGGCATTATCAATTTTGTTGTTGTAAAGTACTCCGTAAATAATACACCATGCATAATACCAAATATATATTTAAGCAATATGCCAATATACAGATACACCAAACATGAAATTAGGTTATTATTCTTCTCGTTTATTATAACATTATGTTAAAATATACTCCCTCCCATTTTATATGATCTTCCCCTTTTTTATTATTTGTGAGGAATATTATAATGAAAGGGGAAGATCATTAAAAATGGGAGGGAGTACTTCATACCATATTCTTCTACATTATGTGATAACTAGTAAACATAGTTTTTATAGAATCATTCTTCGTAATAAAAATTAAATAATTATGAGTTTTATTGGTTGAAATGAACATGACATAATACTGTGTTAGTTTTTTTTATTCAGTCGAAGAACACACTTAATCGTATTAAATTAGTACGAACTATTCGGTAAAACTATGTATTTCATTAGACGGTGATATGAAAGGGAACAACAAAAGTGTTGCAAATTAAATGCTGTTTTGCTAACTAAATCAAATTAGGTACGTTACGAACAAAAAAAATAATTGAGATCTACTTTGTAAGTTGTAAGTGGGGTCTTTTTTTCATGTGCTAAATATAGATGAAGAGTTAATGTGGTGGATCTTACAAATTAAAAAAGATAAAAAAAAAAAATGAGTAACGTAACATAAAATAAATAACCTAGTTCATATTGCATTCAATGTAATTCAAATCAATTGGTCTAAAAATGAGTCGACATAAATTGATAGTATTATCGTTAAAGTATTCCAATTTCAGTAAACTTTTTTATTCATGAAATTATTACTCGTTATTATTTTTATCTATTTTTAGTGGCGTAATTAAGATTTGCTGCTCAAAGTTAATTGCGATTACTATTAATTTTCTCTAATTATACGTTGAGGTTATAGAGTAAGTTTTTTCGGTAAGACATTAGAATAGTTGCATGCCATGCAATAAATAAAGAATCTAACACTAATAAAGTACGTTAACAGCGTTTACACAAAATATTATACTCAGACATTTGTTTTTGAGATTTAGGAAGAATAATTCATTTCATCGTGCTTTTCGTTTCTTTTTTGTTTTCTTCAATGTACGGAATTACGGAGTATATGTTAAGTTAATCACATAAATTCTAAAAAACATCTATCTTCTATAAAAAATGTCGATAATTTTAAAACAATATATTTTTATGGTTAGATTTTCGTTTTACTTAATTAATTAGTTGTTCATAAGACTATAAGAGTATTACGATTATACAAAAAAAAGTTGTAGTACGATCACATGCAAAGTAGTTCAATTTGTAACGACACTTCATGCATCGTACGTGCATTATTTAAAAAAAGGCAGACAATGAAGGTGCGTCAATTGGTTACCAATCAAAATTATTCATAATAAGTCAATTGTTTCAACATTTTTATCGTATATTATGTGTATTTATACACTTTATAAATTCACATGTAATCAAAAGAAGATAGAATAACCTAACTAGCTGTAGAGAAACGTTGTTGTATACGGAGTATTCGTTAAGAAATTTAAGAATAATTAAATTTTTATCTATAATATTGAATTATCCTGTATGTAATTACCTTATCTAAAGTTGTTTATGTGCAAATAAGTTTGTAGTTGTTTGATTTAAAAGATTGAAACACATGGATCAAAATCTAATATATAAAATGAAGGTATAGATTTAAAATTCTATACTCGCTTGACTGTGACAGTCTAGTTTGACGTGATATATGAGTCGAGGAAATGTTTGTATGCCCATATATGAAATATAAGATCGAATGCATTTGATTTTCTTAGGTGAAAAGTGAAAACATTTATCCAAGACTCAATTCTCTAATATACAAAGTACACACTATATGAGTTATTGTTGTGACTAAAATGTACGGAGTAACTATTATGATGATGATTATTGTAAGTAGTATGGAATTAATGGGTACAATTTACTCAATAAGGCTATAATTATATTATAGAAGTCACATAATCACATTTGAGTCGAAAAACCGTCATACGCGTACCACGATCCTTATCATAAAATTTGCCGGAACAAAAAAAAAGGAAAATACAAAAAAAAAAAAAAAAAAAAAAAAGTAGCCTCCAAATAAATGCAAATGATGAAATTTGGGGTGTACAAATGTATTTGGAATATATTATAGTCAATAGGAGTGTATATAATTCATAGTAACATTTGTACAGCAGTTGGGGAGTTGGGTGAAAATTTAATGCAAAGAGTCTTACAACACTTAACTTTGTAGCTTAAAACCCTTATATAAACCCTTCAATTGCAGTGAATTTTAGCCAACAAAATCTGTTTTCCACATTGGTCAATTGAGTTGCATTTATTTGAGAAAAAAAAAAAAAAAAAATATGAAGGGGGGTACTAAGAAACTTTGTTTGTTGTTCTTAGTTTGCTTTAACATTGTTGTGAGTAATGTGAGTGCTAGAAGTGTGTTGACATCTAAGAGTGATGAGGAGGAGAAGTTGTTCTTTGGTAAAGGTGGAGGGTTTGGTGGTGGATTTGGTGGCGGAGGTGGAGCTGGTGGAGGAGGTGGACTTGGAGGCGGTGCTGGTGGTGGAGGAGGATTGGGAGGTGGTTTTGGTGGCGGTAGTGGTGGGGGATTAGGTGGTGGTGCTGGTGGTGGAGCTGGGGGAGGTGGTGGATTAGGTGGTGGTAGTGGGTTAGGAGGCGGTGCTGGAGGAGGAGCCGGTAGTGGAGGTGGACTAGGAGGAGGAGTTGGAAGTGGAGGTGGACTAGGTGGAGGAGCCGGTAGTGGAGGTGGGCTAGGCGGTGGCCATGGCATTGGTGGAGGTATTGGCAAAGGCGGAGGTCTAGGTGGTGGTAGTGGATTAGGAGGCGGCGCTGGAGGAGGAGCCGGTAGTGGAGGTGGACTAGGTGGAGGAGCCGGTAGTGGAGGTGGGCTAGGTGGTGGCCATGGCATTGGTGGAGGTATTGGCAAAGGCGGAGGTCTAGGTGGTGGTAGTGGGTTAGGAGGCGGTGCTGGAGGAGGAGCCGGTAGTGGAGGTGGACTAGGTGGAGGGGCCGGTAGTGGTGGTGGACTTGGTGGAGGAGTTGGAAGTGGAAGTGGGCTAGGCGGCAACCATGGCATTGGTGGAGGTATTGGCAAGGGCGGAGGTCTAGGTGGTGGTGGAGGTCTTGGCGGTGGTCATGATGGAGGATTAGGTGGCGGAATAGGTAAAGGCGGTGGCATTGGTGGAGGTATTGGCAAGGGCGGAGGTCTAGGTGGTGGTGGAGGAATCGGAAAGGGTGGCGGTCTTGGTGGTGGGATTGGGAAAGGCGGTGGTCTAGGAGGTGGCATAGGGAAAGGTGGAGGTGGTGGTTTAGGTGGTGGAATAGGCAAAGGCGGTGGTCTAGGAGGTGGCATTGGAAAAGGTGGTGGTCTAGGCGGTGGCATTGGGAAAGGTGGAGGTATTGGCGGTGGAATCGGGAAAGGTGGAGGTTTCGGCGGTGGAATCGGGAAAGGTGGAGGAATTGGTGGTGGCGGCGGATTTGGGAAAGGAGGCGGCGTTGGTGGGGGTATCGGCAAGGGTGGAGGTTTCGGCGGTGGGATTGGCAAGGGTGGTGGGATTGGTGGAGGTGGCGGCTTTGGAAAGGGAGGAGGCCTAGGTGGTGGCATAGGAAAAGGTGGCGGATTTGGCGGTGGAATTGGTAAAGGTGGTGGAATCGGAGGAGGAGCTGGAGGAGGATTTGGTAAAGGTGGTGGCATCGGAGGAGGAATTGGAAAGGGTGGTGGATTCGGTGGAGGAATTGGTGCTGGCGGTGGAGGTGGATTTGGAGGCGGTGGTGGTTTTGGTGGCGGCGGCGGTGGCGGTGGCGGTGGAGGAGGATTTGGAGGGGGCCACCATTGAGTGGATTGGATTAAACCAAGCAAAGTACACAAATTTATGATTGAAGCACTTAGATTGAGAAATCAATGCATGTAGTACACCACAATAGTATGAACTATGAAGGAAGTATCAAGTATGCATGGTCTTAAGCTACATGAGCATTATTATTAAGTTGTTGTAATTTTGATCAGCATTGTTTGTTGAGGTTAAATTATATTGTAATAAACGTATTTACTCGAAAGACCTACATTCGAATGTCTGCTTTACCCTACGAGTACCGTGATCTTCTGTACACACACATCTGAGGTCGACACACTTGAACTTTAATGTACGGGTTGGATCTTTGAGTTGACGGAATTCCTCTAGTAACACGCTTGGAAGTTTAAACACAATAATTCTTCACAGATACACGAATTCGTTTTTGCTTAGAAGAATACCTCTTATACAGCAATGTTTCGAATTATCCACAGGAAATCAGGAATCACAATGTTCTGAAGTTCTGGTATATAGTACAACAAATGACGAGCACACAAACGTCTTTGCATACAAATTCATCCATTTCATTGCGGCTTTGGTCTTGATAGCATGTGCTCCGACTTCTGCAGCAAAAGCATATGGGATACAGAAAACGACTTGTATGAGAATCTATCATAGCATAGATTGCATTGCTTCATTAGTGCCCATAACAAACAAGTATGAATAAGATAAGAGGCGAAGAATGTTAAATGAATATATAAAATGCGAAATTTTCGAGAATGAAAATGATAGATCGTAGCTAACCTGCTCACTGTGAGGCAGATATTTGCCGTCAAAAGTAACCACAGCCCTGTCTTTGCCATCCGCGCCTTTGACCTTGTCGACTGAGCAGTAGAAATCTATGGCCGACATTCTAAACACGATTCAATGGAAAACGATTAAAAAAACAGACTGTAGCAGCACAAACATCACATCTGATAAATTAACATACAGCAGAGTACCACTGGCATCATAAACTAATGATTTGCGAGTATATGAGCCATAATCAAAGCAAAGTTACATGATTTACGAACTTCGATAGATTTCTGAATTTTCTGGTATATAACCAGTATAATACAAGCATGGAAGCGATTTGCACGTGTATGCAGTAATCTCATTTGATCGACAAGCTTGTGGCATTCAAGTACGATCACAAATCACCCATTAGACTCATTCTTCGCATACACGAAGGAGAACGATGCAGAAAGCCGAGTAAAACAAGCTTAGAAACATCAGAAATTTACTCGAACAATGGTCGCAGATTATAGTTAGAGCAAGATTAAAAGTTAAGATTTATACATGCCATCGCCGAAATCCTCATTGATGATATCTTTGATGCTCTCACCAAAATGCATGACTGCTTCATTCAATCTGCAGACGACAACAAAAACGAAGCACAACCAAGTCGATTAGCGGCCTAAACTACTCAGTAGTCACCCTTCACCCTCGAGAACTCGAGAAAACGAAAAATACGACTGTTTTTAGCTAAAATTCCAAACCTTTTTCATAATAAACACTACCCAATTCACAATAATCCATAAAGATTAGAACTTTATATACCAATTAAACAAATAATTAAACCCAACTACTTAATTCAACAAGCTTGTTTAATTAATATATTTGCGACTAAAGTATGACTATTATATTTATTGCGACTATTATCGAGTAATAAAAGATCACATTTTAATCATAAATAACTCGTACGATACTTCTTAATTCGTAAATCAAAAGACAACCCATTTCACAAAACCAAAAACCCACAAAAACCCACCAATTAATTTCCCAAATTAACCTCAATCACACTTAAAAATAAAAAAATCAGATAAAAATATAAAAAATAAATTCAAAAAAATAAAACCTATAAACGGCAGGTTCTTGGAGTACAAGAGGATCATAGGAACGAAAAGGGGGTTTGACCATCTCGTTGACGAGGTCATCGGTCAGATCGGGCAGGGCAGCCCGGAGAAGAGGGGCAGTTTCGGGCTTTAAGTGGGCCTGTCGACGGAGAAGTTGGGCCACGTAGACGTTAGTAAGCCCAGTTTCTTGAGAAAGTTGAGTGTATGTTTTGCCTGATTTGTTCTTCACTTCTTGCAATTTCTCTACTATTGACATTTTGTATGTTGTTGCCATTTTTTTTCGAATGTTTTCTTTGGGTTTTTTTAGTTTGTGTTTTTTTTTTGCGATATGTTGAGCAAGATAAAGCTACTCCGTACTAAGCTAAAGAAGGAAGAGTAACCCATTTGTCGGGTCGGGTCGGGTCCACTTTCGGTTGATTATATTTTATTTTCAAATGGGAATGGCGGGCGGGTTAGATGGGCTAAATCTTGAATCGTGTATAACACTCAGATTATATGAAGAGGGTTAGTCTTTTACAATGGATTTCTCCGTTTTAACTTCAAGACATAGTAAATAGTTGGACGTCTAAATCTCTAAACATTTTTAGTTTGTGTTAAAGTATCTAATTATTTAACCCGTTTTATGGCTAAAACGAATATACTCATTTTATGTAGAAAGTTGTGTAAGAAAAGTAAAACGATAAATTTTTGGTTGATTAAACTCAATCATTATAAGCTGATTGTTTTTTTTGGACAAAAAAAAAAAGGGTTATTTCACGGGAATAATCCAAACTAAGCTCGTTCTTCTCGTTTTAATCCAAATTAACGTTTAACTCAAAATAATCCGAACTTTTGTATCATTTAACTTGTATTGAACCATACCCATAAATGACTTGTTATTGCCTGTTTTTCAACCGGTAACAACATGGGGTCATTTTTTTTTTTTTTTTTTTATTACTTTTTTAATTTTGCATTTCTCTTTCCTTCTCCTTACTTCTTCCTGCCATTTTCAAAGTCTTCTTCCTTCTTATTTTTTTTGATTTTCTTCCTAATTTTAATCTCTCAATTATTTTTCATGCACTAATAATACAATATGTGTTATAATATTTCATGTGTTCCCTTATATTTAAAAGTAGAGATATATTTAAAGGAATTTGGAAGTTGTAAGGAATTTGGAAGTTGTAAGTTGGGGCTGAGTGGGCTCGGGACTGGGTGGAGGGTGTGTTTCGGGAGCTAGATGAAGGTGAGCAGGGGCTGTTTATGACAGGTTGTTGGGCTATTTGGGAGGCGCGAAATAAACTCATTTTTTAGAGTGTCGGGATTGATGTGGGGCGGGTGATTAAGCGCGTGGATGACGTTGTACGGGAGCTGGAAAATGCGGATAACGGAGGGCGCAGCAGCGAGGGCGGTGAACAGCAGGTCGAAAGATGGGTTAAGCCGAAGTGTGGGGAATTCAAGATGAATGTGGATGCAGGGGTGAGGCGTGGGGCTGGGCGTGGTCTGTCGGGATTTCTTGGGTCAGGTTTTGTGGGGGCTTGCAACACAGCGGCGTGAAACCATGGAGCCAAAAATAGCGGAAGCGGAAGCGGTCTTGCTAGCCTGAAGGAAGCTGCTAGAAGGGGGTATAAGAGTGTTAACATTGGAAGTGATTGTAAAGTCCTGATTGACGCTTTGAGGGAGCGAAAGCCGGGACGAAGCGAGTTCTATGGTATTTTAGACGATATCTATATGTTGAGTAATGGTTTTGAGTTGGTAACATGGTCTTTTGTAGGTCGGGAGTCGAATAAGGTAGTTCACGAGCTAGCACATTTCAGTTTTGTTGGGTCTAGTAGGAGTTTTTCTTTCGAGTCGCTACCGTTGTATATTTGGCGGAGGCCGATTTACGTAATGTGATGTGATCCTTGTTGGGTCTTTAAAAAAAAAAAAAAATTAAAAAAAAAAAAACCGGCTAAGGAGGTAGCCCCTCCAATAGTTCAGTATAAGTTAAATGATGGGATAGTTCGGATTATTTTGAGTTAAACGTTAGTTTGGATTAAAACGAGAAGAACGAGCTTAGTTTGGATTATTCTCGTGAAATAACCCAAAAAAAAATAAGCTGGTTGTTTTTTGGATTCGTCATCTCATAAATACGGAATAAGACCTTTCTATATGATAATTTGTTAAACTGAAAAATTAAATACTAAAAGGACCATGATTTTAAAGATTAGATTCAGGCTCGATCCTTTTATAACCTCAGACAGCCAAGCCAAGTAAGCAGTAAGTCCTTTTAGAAGAACGCCCCTAAAAGTATGGTTAGTTTGGTTTGTGCGTTTTTTTTCTAACATGTGTTTGTAGAAAAAATGTGAACATATTTTGACAAAAAGAAAAAAACAAGAAACTTTTTAAAAAAAAAACAAAATAAATGTAGATATTTTTCTAAATTATTTGCAAACAAATAAATGTGCACCTCAAACATTGACTTGAATAGTATGAATAGTTGACTAAGACCATCATATCATTATGGTTGCATAGATGATGTATTAAATGAGAACCATTCCTATATACACTCCTCCATATTGCTTTGGATCTAATAAGATTCCATAAACCTAAATGAGATTCTATATCATATAAAAATTCTCCAACATATATCTATATACATACACTACTTTAGTACTTCACATTTACGGAGTATAAAATTGAGTGTAACTTATACTATGACTATGAGTGTGGATTATGAAGGTGGTTTTGAAGATGATTACACCAAAGACGGTACCGTCGATCTCAAAGGCAACCCCGTTCGTCGGTCTAAGCGCGGCGGTTGGAATGCTTGCTTCTTCGTTGTTGGTATACTTTTCTCTTCCATTGATATTTTCCTCCATTTTCACTTCTTCTTAAGGTATTGAATGTTCACGTCTTATGTCTATAACTAGATGTATGGAGTATATACGACCAGTTTAACGTACGTATATGTATCAAAATACGTTTATAGTACACTGTTCAACTTTCTTTAGTACAAAGTTATCGGTAATATTTAAAAAATATATTGATTTTATTTGATTGTATACACAATATTATCCATTACTAGCACATGGCTAGAAGCTTATACGATTATAATCAATGTCACATGGTCTTTCTTTATAGGTAGTATACTTTTTTTAACGAATCATCCATCTGTTTCAGTCATTTGTTTACATTTCTCTCACAAAAAAGTCAAACTGTAAATAATTTACTGGAACAGAGGGAGCAGTCTATTTTACGAGTATATTAACTTAGAAATAAAACAGTTAATTAAAATTGCGGCATAACTAATTGTGGATTGTGAAACATGTTTGTAATACTTTTGTAAGTTGTCTCTTATTTTAATGTAGCGAAAATAAGTAAGATTATATGTATAACAATCTTATCACAAAGTATATATTATATAATGATACGAGTAGTTAACTTGTAAAAGTACAAGGTGACAAAGTTTTCATTAATTACACTCTTAATCGATCATGTCACAATTTTGTTTTAACATTAATTATTTATTCTCTCCATTATGAGTCATATAATATTTTTTTTTAATTTATTACGAGTATGTAAGGATGAACATTTCAGTTAAACACACGAGTAGTAATTAATCAAAATAAAGTAATAATATTTTCCTCAAAAAAAAAATAAAAATAAAGTGATAATATTACGCCGTATATTATACTTCATTCATTATAGAGACAAGAAACATAGTCATATAATTCTATCTATAGTATAACAAGACAAATAATTTGTGATCGAAGACTTATGATTTGAATTTTCAACTCTCAAGACACAAGTCACTCAAGTAACAAAAATTTAAGATGACTTCAACTTGTGTGTATGCATGACAAAGACCATCAATAAGACTGTTAGTTGTCACTAAAGATGATCACAATTATTCTAAAATATCTATATTTTATACATATGAGAATATTAATAATTAAAATATAATTTTGCTATATTTGTTATAACAATTACTGAATTAATTAATGATTAAAAGACACGTGGTCAACACGATCAGAGACAGGTAAATCATAACATATTCTTCTATTCGGTTATAATATTCGTCATATGTACGGAGTACAAAGTAATATCAAATGAAAATGACCGAGTACGAATATTAATAAAAATGAGCTGGTTTGATTGACACGAATTAATTTTAAATGCAGTGTATGAAGTGTTTGAAAGGATGGCATATTATGGGATATCATCAAATTTAGTGTTGTATTTGACCAAAAAACTACACCAAGGAACGGTTACTTCTGCCAATAATGTCACAAATTGGGTTGGTACTATTTGGATGACTCCTATTTTGGGTGCCTACATTGCCGATGCTCATCTTGGTCGTTTTTGGACTTTTCTCTTCTCTTCCCTCATTTATCTCTCGGTATATATTTACGTCTCTTTTATTCATCGATTTTATGACTAACAGAACGGTAAGCAACTTTAATCCTTGGTAGAATAACTTTCAGTTGTTTGTGGGATCACAACCGTGTTGTAAGTATCAATGAATTGACGGTATTGCTAAGATATAGATTTCGATGACCTATTCATCTCTGCTCAATTGTATTTATGACATTTTAAACCAAAGATAATTTTACGTTCATTATGGTTAAAAGGAGTATTTAATTTTGGAATAAACATAAAAGAGATAGATGAGCAAAAATGTATAAATGATAAAAGGACTAAATTATACTATTTTGTCCAATGAACGCAATTAATTACACTCATATAAATATATTCAGTAACTTTATTTTAAAACTGTTTTATGGTATAAGACGAGTTCATTACCTCACTATACCATTGATAGGATAACAACTTAACAAGTTATGGAGTATTTTCCTAAATTTTTTTTTCTTTATTTTTTTTTGGGAATTAATCTTATTTTGTGTTAAATTTAGGGGATGTCGCTACTTACAATAGCGGTATCGGTACCTGGGCTAAAACCGCCACCATGCCATGAAGCCCAATTAACAAACTGCAAGAAGGCCTCAACACTTCAACTAGCCGTTTTCTATGGTGCACTCTACACTCTTGCGATCGGTACCGGCGGCACGAAACCCAATATATCGACAATCGGGGCGGACCAATTCGACGTTTTTGAGCCCAAAGAAAAGGCCCATAAATTCTCATTCTTCAACTGGTGGATGTTTAGCATTTTCTTTGGGACACTCTTTGCTAACACTATACTTGTGTATATCCAAGATAATGTGGGTTGGACCCTTGGTTATGGGCTTCCTACTATCGGGCTTGCGATATCGATTTCGATTTTTTTGGCAGGAACTCCTTTGTATAGGCATAAATTGCCTACGGGAAGCCCCTTCACAAGGATGGCTAAGGTCATTGTAGCTGCCTTTAAGAAGCGGGCGGTGTCCGTTCCAAGTGATCCAAAGCAACTTTACGAGCTCGATATGGATTCGTACACGAAACATGGTGGATCGCGAATTGGATTGACGCCTTCCTTAAGGTTTGCCATCATACTTTCACCATATTACGTCTTATCATGCTTTTACGTTGACAAAGATAAGACCTAGCTAGGTTATAACTAAGATTAGAGCTTAGTGATTACACTATCTCTGATCTATTCATTTCTTTACGTTAAAAATCTGACTGATTAAAGAAACTTCATACAGGTTCTTGGACAAGGCGGCTGTGATCACTGAATCGAGAAACCCATGGGAGCTATGTACGATCACCCAAGTCGAGGAGACAAAGCAAATGCTAAAAATGATTCCAATTTTGCTTGTCACAATCGTTCCAAGCATCATGCTAGCGCAAGTAAGCACATTATTCGTTAAGCAAGGTACGACCCTAGATAGACGCATAGGGAAGTTTCACATTCCTCCCGCAAGCTTTGCAGGGTTCATGACCACTTCAATGCTTATTTGTGTCGTGATATACGACAAGGTCTTTGTCAAAATGATGCGAAAATTGACCAAAAACCCGAGAGGAATCACTTTGCTCCAAAGAATGGGGACTGGCCTGGCACTTCACATACTAGTTATGGCTATAGCGACAACAATCGAGAGAAAACGACTAAGTTTTGCAAGAGAGCACGATCTGGTCTCCAGTGGGGCTCAGTTACCCTTAACAATATTCATACTTCTCCCTCAATTTGTGCTCATGGGTGCAGCTGACGCGTTCCTAGAAGTCGCAAAAATTGAGTTTTTTTACGACCAAGCGCCAGAGCAAATGAAGAGTATTGGTACATCATATTCTACAACGGTCATTGGCCTCGGAAATTTTCTAAGTAGCATTTTACTGTCGACGGTTTCTCATATCACAGAAGAACATGGTCACCAAGGATGGATCTTAAACAACCTCAACGCCTCGCGTCTTGATTACTATTACGGGTTTTTCACGGTGCTTAATATGGTGAATTTCGTGTTATTCTTGATCGTAGCTAAGTTTTATGTTTACAAGGCTGAAGTCGATGATGGAGAATCTTTACAGCATGAATAACATTGTTAAATTTTTAAGATTTTTTCACATACGGTACAAAAGGGGTTATGTTTTTGTAAAACTACTGTAAAAGCATATGCAAGGCACACAAGTGTAGTCACCTAGCTCACGAGTTGTGGGGTTTATCCGAGGAGTCCTCGGCGGAGCTGCATGGGCCTTGAATTGGCTCAAGGAGAAATCTGAATAATTACATTTTAGTGTTGGGCTGTGAGTTCGACACTCATTATCCTCAATTTTTGTTTTACTTAACTTTTTTTAGTGTTGGGTTCCGGCACTACCCGCAGGAAAGGTCCAGAACCGGACTTTTGGCGGGCCTGGTCAGGCCACCTAAATCAAGGCTCACTATGTGGACCGGGCCGGACTGGGATGGTCCGGCCCACATAAATAGAGAGCTCTAGTGTGGAGTATTGGTGGGGCAAATTTCACGGAAAACTAAAAAGACCGCTAATCGCATGGACGGACTTTAATTAGTTTAAATTAAGATTAAATTGGTCTAAAAAATTTTGTCATCGAATCACTAAATTAGTAGAATTCAATATCGTACAGGTTAAAAGTAATCTCCACCACGATCGGTCCGAACCTTTTAAACTTGTTTTTATTAGAGATCTAAAAAAACCTAGTGATCGAATCACTAAATTATTAGACTTGTTAATTATATCGGTTAAAAGTAAACTCAGACACGATTGAGCCGAACCTATAAAATTTGGTGCGAATCACTAAATTATAAGGGTTTTCCTTGTCCGGATCGACCGGGCCGTACTGAATATTCAATCACCTTATTTTTGTGATCATTATTAACTATAATGTGTACATGACCAATGTATGGATCAGCGTTTTATAGGAGTGTTGGCTCATTTTATTTTAAATATAATTTATTGAAACAAATTGAATGAAATTTAATTCGATTTAAATTTGTAAAAGAAATACTTCATATCTAAATAAAATTTATTCTAAATGATCAACTTAATAAACCTAAAATTAAATCCAACAAATAAATTTATACTACAAAATAAATTAATATTGTTGGTGTATGAAATTTGGGGGAAATAATACTCTGTACTCCCTAACATCGTGGAAAAGAGAATAAAGGAATGAATATAAATGAATGACGGGTGCCCACTACACACATACTTCGTATTACTCATTTTTATATATAGTTGTAATTCCATATCGGTTGGGATTGATAGTTATAGCTTGTTGCCCAATAATGTGGTCCATACAATACTTTTAAGGATTACTCCGTATTTAATTTGATACACTATTTAACAATACACCCGAATAATGATTCGACTCAAACCTAACTTCATACAGTAATTAATCTCTAACCCAATAAGTTCGATCCAAATCTGACTCTTCCTGAAAAAGTGTCTGAACCTAATATGACCCGCCCAAACTTGATATGATATCACTAACTTGACCTGATCCAAATCCGATCGACTGACCCGATCACACCTCTAATTATTCCCATAACTAAAAATGACATACTCGTGAAAATGGCTACTCAATAATCGTCTAATTTGATTATAAAAACGACAAATTCGATTAATACACTCGTGAGAGGATCGCACGAAGAAATTACTCCCCCGGTCCCCCATTTCATTTACTCCATATTTATATACACAATCATATTTTTTATTTTTCTTATATTCTATTTTTATTTTGAAAACCTATGACTATGTCAATTATTCAATTTAAATTTTATTGTTAATCATATATATATTTTCTCCGTCTTTGTCATTTATTTAAACTTATCTCAATTTTTTTTTTTACAAAAAAATCAAAAGTGTAAACAATTTATTAGAATAAAAGGAAGTACTAATACGGAGTATAGGTTATTATGGCACCCATGTTAAAAAAAATTCGAAAAAATTACTTTATATGGCATTTTTTAATAAAAAAAAAAAAGACAAAAAAGGAAAAACAAACGACTATTTATATAAAGTACGGAGTATCTAGATAAATTGAATGGAAGGTGAAATGGTGGTTTTCAAACTATTTGAACAACTCCGTATCTACTTTTTCGGTGATAATTCTTAACTATCCTTTTTTGTTCCTGACATATTTAGCAAAATTTTACAAATATTTTATTCCATATTTTCTCAAACATGATCTAAATGTACATAACAAATAGTCACAAGGAGAAAGAATTCTCAAGAATTCTATAACAAATACTTAAAATAAAGTAAACTTTATCATGTACTCCGTATAACGAAGTAGACAAATAGTAAATAACATTTACAGTACATTTGTATTTTATCTGTTTTAGTGAAACCATTGTATATTTACTTTATTTTGTGAAAAACAAATAAGGCAAAATTATATTCTCATACAATCGAGACCAATGTTATAAATTTAGGGTATGCAGTTACACGAATTTTGTTGTTTATAAATTATAAAGACCGAAAACATTGACAATAACCCCGATATTAGAGAGTACACAGTAGAGACTAGAGAGTATATTATGCATGAGTGACATGACATGAGTTTATTAGAGACAACAAAATAAAGACACAATTTGGTCATAATAACTTGTTGATAAATTTAATTCAACAAAATAACAAAGAGATCTAGAAAAGTACTCCGTAACTTATTTTACCACAAGTATTATAGTTATTCGACATTTCGTTTGTGATGAACACGTCTTATTTGTTCTTCGTATTAATGATCAGTTTGTCACATTTTATTTGTCCTATACCATCAATTTGGTAAACACAATATCATGTTCTTTCCAACTTATTAAAATGGTACTCCGTATATATCATGGGTGGGCCAGGCCTAAGCCTAGATGAACAAGAATTCGCCACTGCCATGGACCCAAATCGCTCCGAGTTGCTTTGCTTCATTTTCAACTAGCTCTGTTATATTATTTTTCGTCATTTCGCTCTTTGATTTATGATTTAGTTTTACAATTTTAAAATGAAATTTATGTCATAAGAAACAACTTTTAATAGATTTTGGGGATTTATTAAAGGGTTTATTGCCAAACACCACCTTTAAAAAACTTATTTTGTCAAACACCACCTTTAAAAAAAAAGTTTGCCAATTACCACCTTTAAAAAATTTATTTTGTTAAACACCACCTTTTGGCCGGAGTTTGACTTAAGTCAACTAAATTCCGATTTTTTGTCACCGGAGCACGTAATTTCGAGATGAATTTCTAGGTTTTTAGGGTAAAACTATTGGTTTGAGGGGGTGTGTTATTAAATTTTAGGGATGAAATTCGAATTTGAGAGTAGTAAGAAGAAAAAAGTGAAGTGAAAACACGATTTTCGATAAGTCAACGTCGGAATTTAGTCAACTCAAGCCAAAAGGTCATAATCGACAAAATATTTTTTTTAAAGGTAGTAATTGGCAAACTTTTTTTTTTAAAGGTGGTGTTTGACAAAATAAGTTTTTTAAAGGTGGTGTTTGACAATAAACCCTTTATTAAATATAAATTTACATTTGGTCATGATTATAGAAACTCAAATTTTATTT
The DNA here is from genome assembly GCA_023091065.1 of Dianthus caryophyllus. Lineage (NCBI taxonomy): Eukaryota > Viridiplantae > Streptophyta > Magnoliopsida > Caryophyllales > Caryophyllaceae > Dianthus > Dianthus caryophyllus. The sequence goes on along the minus strand of CM041526.1, from coordinate 508,074 downwards.
CTACAATTATAAATATCAATCCATATTATTAATTTATACTTGTATATCTCTAGACACGTGTGTATTAAAGTAAATGAACAAATATAAAAAAAACTAAAGAAGTATACTCATGACATATCATGCAATTAAAGAGCACGACTACAATTAACCGATCAAAATTTTCTTATGTGGCTATAAAAAGTTGTTCATTTCTAATCCTACAAGGCTACAATGTATACATTGTTAAAAATAAAGGTTATAAAAAATTTACAACCATACGAAGTATAATAGAAAGTAATTGGAATGTTCTATTTTCAATCTTATATACTCCGTAGGGCTTAACTCAATAATACAAAAATGTAACGAATGCTTAATTTGGAATATTTTACTTGTAATTGACATCGAATAGAGAAGTGAGAGTTTCATAATAATACGAAAAACTCTTATTAAATTTACAGAAAAGATTATAACTATATATATATACTCTTTCTCTCACGGTCATTTATTTACTTTTCATTTTAGCACAAATACCAAGAAAATTAATGAAAAGACGCATTTACCCCTTATTACATGGATAAACTACATCCCAATGAAATCCTATTTTATGTCAAGTAACATATGACTTATTTATCTTTGACAATTTCTTGTGTGAGACGGGCCTAACGATAAATTTATCGTAAGTCATATATGCGAGTAGTCTAATTAGGTTTTTTTTCTTTTCTTGCTTGTGACTTACACTAAATTATCGTTAGGCCCGTCTTTCAGGAGAATTACCCTTTATCTTTTGTATCACGAAACGCTCACTTGTCTATTTGATATCAGTACAAGTAAAATTCATACTCATATGAAATTATTTTCATAAACAATTATTTTATGTTACAATTTTCATATGAAAATTATATTGCAGCTAAATATAATAGGGAGTAGTTTAGTATAATACGGAGTATAATGATGAAAAAGAATCAAATATTTCCTCTGTCTCAGTCATTTGTTTACAATTTGACTTTGAAACGGAGGGAGTAAGTTAAATTAAATTTGAAAAAAAATGGAGCAGTAGGCCACTACTCAGTAGTTATAGTCTATACTCTATATGGGTAGAGTGGCACAGAGTGTTGTGAAAATGTGGGTGCTCATGTGATTTCATCTTAGAAAAGACAAATGCAATCAAAATGGTGTGTACGAAGAAATACATTTTACTCATTTACATTTTGCATCTCTTCGGTCTTCGAGTGGAGTATTGGTGGGGTAATTTTGAAGAACTTTAAAAAAAAAATCATTTATCACAAGTACATAGGTTTATCAGTGAAATTTCAACTTAAATCGTATTTAAAAATTTCGGTGATACCTAAAATTGTATTCGTAGACTAGAAAATCTCATCAATTAAAATTAAACTCAACCATAATTGGTTTGTATCTATCAAATTTGGGTTTGGACCAAGTGAACCAATTTACGAATATAATTAACGGGATTTTCCTAATACTATATCTGTTTCGACTTATCGAATTGTATCGATAATCGTTAACTTCATTGTGTAGATATCATTATGAATCATCAAATTAGTACGGAGTACCAAATATGTGAAAATGGGATGTTGGCCTATATAATACGGAGTATCAAGTATGAAGTTTTTATTTAAATGAAGTTTATTTTGAAACTATTTATAATACGGAGTATCAAGTATCCAACGACATTTAAATGGCCCGGTTTCATAACCAATAACACATGATATAATTATGAACTCTTATACCATGTTAATCCAGATATGAACTCGAGTCACACCAACAAATGGTGGAGATAAAGTCCACATTATAAGGTCAAGAGTGTTATTTCATTTAAAAAACAACTGCTAATAAACTTTATGAGGTGTTCAATTATCTTCGGCATAATTAATGCGGGACTCATATATGAAGTTATTAAATATCTTCAGCTCGTCTCCCTTGCGACGCCCCTTTTTGGTCGCAAGTTGCGACGCCCCTTTTTGGTCGTAAGTTGCGACGGGAAAAATATTACCATTTTATTGTAAAATGTTACCATTTTATTGCAAAATGTTTTATTACTAATAAAAACATTTTGCAATAAAATGGTAACATTTTACAATAAAATGGTAACATTTTCCCCGTCGCAACTTGCGACCAAAAAGGGCCGTCGCAAACAAGAATTTGTGTTTATTGAATTTGTTGTACTTTGTTGAATTTAATAGAAATGATTCAATCTAAAAATTTATGTAACAAGTACTCCGTATGAATTTAATCTAGAGTAACTCACTAACTCAAGTTAATAAATCTAAAAGATACTCCGTAATTGATACGGAGTATTATTAAAATTGTACCAGTACTACAAAGTAAATTGCGTGTAGTAGCCATTTTAAATTAAAAATAGATCGAGTAACAATCTACGGAGTACGGAGTACTCCGTAGGAGTTACAATCAATCATTTGAAAATAAAATACGGGTAAATTAAGGACCTTAAATTCTCATATAAGATGGATAATTTGTCTTAAATTAAGACGGGTCAAGTATATATTAAAAGACAAAATCATATGTTAAAATATTTGTCTTATATGTACAAATGGAGGTAAATTAAACTTGATTCGTTTTAAGTTTAAAAAAAAAAAGACTTATTGTAAATACTACACAAAATGTAGGTTATATTTGTGCATGTTACAAAATTAAAACATACGGAGTACTCCACTAGGGATTGGTATCCATCATTTGAATTTGACTTATGAGTATATTACTACGAGTATATACGACAATATGTTATGACTAAATATTGATCGTATGGTTTAACAAATAATACTCCATATCATATTGAGTAAATACGGAGTACATTTTTAAATAGATACGGAGTATATTTTACCTAACAAGTGACAAACCTGACAATATAATCATTATAACGATAATATGCTAGCGAGTAGCGACAAGCTAATCGTTTTATGCATACATCAACAATCATATTTATATATCGAGTTAATTTAAATTGCAATATTTTAAATTGAAATAGTATAGTGTCAAGCTAGATTCAAGTCATAAATGAAAGCAAGTTAAGTTGGATAACTTTAAGTTTTCGGTATGAATATCGAGTCAGGTTTATTATAACGTTACTATCACATCGGTGAGTAAATGTGAGCATATTTAGATTGAAGTATAGTACTATTGGATTGAAGTAATTAACCATATTCGAAGTAAACAAGGAGTAAGCCTACAATAACAATTGTACGTAACCACGTATAATGGGTGCAATGTCTAAAAATTACCTGCTTTAACGAATAACGTAACAATTTTAAAACTAACTGAAACCATTTTAAAATCTCTTAAAATTATCATTTATATGTTGATAATGATTATAACAAACATTAATATGAATATTTTTGTCCAAAAATTAAATCTATTACATACTCCGTGCTTTGTAGGAAGGTCTTGTATTAACAACCGTGACACAATATAAATGACGCTAAAAGAGTAGAGCCGCCAACCGTAACACGGAGGAAAAGTTACTCCGTAAGATCGTAAAATTACCACTCTATTGGATTGTCTAAAAGAAATGTTACGGTTATTATTATTATTATCATCATTATTATTATTATTATTATTATTATTATTAGTCCCTTCATTCCAGTGAATTATTTATACTTTAATTTTTTTATAAAAAAATAAATTGAGAAAGGGTAAACAAATGACTGAAACAGAGAATATTATTATATATAAGTTGTCCCATCTCTCTCCTCTCACCACATCCTATCCATCCATCATTTCAAGAAAAAAAGGAAAGCAAGTGAGCCCCCCCTTCTCTCTCTCCTCCCTTCCCTTTCTTGTCTGATTATTTCATGTAGCTTATTCTTCAAGCTTTACTCCATATTTGTTGGCTTTTGTTGTAGTAAATAACATACGTACACCGTATTATACTCGTACTACTTTAATCGTTGAAAAATTATGTTAGAGGATTATAATATAAACAAATTGTACTAATGTGGGTATTAATTTGCACCAGATCTTGACTTTTTTTTTGACTACAAATGACCATTAATATATTTATTGTTATGTTAAAGTGACATATTTTTGGATAACATGTGAAATTAATGAAAAAGCCACTTAAAATTACTCTAGAAAAGTATGGGTAGTGTTCAATTTTTGATTAAATGTGATCTACTTTGTTGAAGTGTGATATTTTGATAGAATGTGTTTATTGTTAATCATAAAATTATTATTCCATGTAAAGTGTTCAATAATACTGTGTATTTTATTAAAACGAAAAAGATTAGGCCAAATTGAGTAAAGAAAAAGTCGTAGAAAAATGTTCGTTTTCTGATTTAGAAAGTGAAAGACAGATCTAGATCTCATAATTTGATACATCAATCTCACATTAGTTATCGTACGGTAAATTATAATCACAATCGACGTGATTATATTTATAGCACGAATTAAACTCGTCTTTTATTAAGACCGTATATCATAATACTTGTTGAATGAATAATTTAAATATTATTCGTACTACGTAACTCTTTCTTTCTGCTCCTTGTTTCTTGTGCATGCGCCGTCTTTCCCATCACTCACCTTTTTTGCATATTTTTTAATTACTTGTCACATACTCACATTCTTTCTTCAGCATTGTTTATTTTAAAGCTTCATTGTGTGTTGTTTGTTTTTATTGTCTGTGTAAAATTATTCTCTCTAATAAAGAGCAATTGTTTTGTGTTTATCTGTATTTTATTTTACCATTTTGTATAATTATCTCTAATTTAAACTTCTTTTCATCAAGATTATTTCATCATGTATTATTGTTTTCCTATTTCTTTTCTCTTATTTTATGCTTGAAAAAAAAATGTGAGTCCTCTCATGTGAAACGGTCTCGATCACATTGTAATGTCTGATTGTGAGACGATGTTACAAGAGAAATAATCATCGTATAAGTAGTTGCACCTGTCAAATACCCATTATAAAAGCTTTGTTTTAGGGACTTGTTATTTTCCGCCCTATTTTACTATTTCTCGCCCATCTTAATTGAGTGAAAAGACCAAAATGTCCTTTGAGTAATTGGGTGTTCAAGGTAGTAAGGGTAAAGAAAAGAAGATAGAAAGGGTATTTTCGTCAATTGGGGGTGAGAAATACTAACAAACAAGGATGCGGGAAATAGAAAAAGTGTTGTTTTATCTATATTTCAAATTGTGTTTGTTTTAGAAAGAGTCCAATTATTGGTCATGGCTTCATTTTTTTTTTTAAAAAAAAAAGCAAAGCTCCTTTATCTCTGTCTTCTATTTTGTCTATGTCTTCTTCTTATGTTGTGTTGTTGCAGTGGGGAAAAACCGAAACAAAGGAAACTGGCAACAGAGGAAGCCTAAGCCTAACTCTTCTTCTCCTTCTCAAATGCCACAAGATGGCATACTGGCTGGATACATCTTCGTCTGCGCTGATGACAAGGAGTATAACCAGATGATCCAAGACCGAAAATTCAACATGGGTGCTGGGAGCCTACATACAGTCAAGAAAATCAAGCCTGGAGTGCGCTTGTTTCTGTTCCGTCAGTCGGACAGAACTCTTCACGGTGTTTGGGAAGCCACAAGCAACGGCTACCACTCGAAGAAATTGGTTGAGGATAATGAAGGTGGCACTGTTGAGGAGTCGTTTGCTGAAGTTCATATCCAATTGGTGGAGAGGTTACCATCACTGACAGAGACCGAGTACAAGACAGCTTTGGTGTACCAAAGAAAACACCCCCATGAATTCTACTCCGAACTCAGCACCCAGCGCTTGGATGTTCTCTTGGTGAGGTTCCGCCGTCCCAGGGTTGTTTAAACCTTTAACTGTTGAATCTTGATCTCTATCATGGTATTCAATTAAGAGTTTGAGATAATGTTATGGAATTGTTGAGACAATGTTGTTTGCTGCTTTTCTATCCTCTTTTCTTACTTTTGTTTGCTGCTTCTACTGAATTGTGGTTCTAGTCTTTGTTGCTGGTCATTTACCAGAATGTTATGCATCACAAACAGCACTAGTTATAAGTTGAAATACTTAAACAGCTATATATATTTGCACATTTAAATACTTGTTCTAGTCTTTCTTGTTTCGGATTGTAGGAGATCCTTAATCCCCTTGTGCATAAAAATTCAAGGCAGAGTCGTGACAGTCGACGAGTCCCTTTAACATCGGTTTTGGTGTTATCAAACCCGCTGTTAATTGTGCTAAACCTTGGCTACTTTGTGACGCCTTTTTTTTTTTTTTTTCTTTAACCGTACTACTGACTGTTTGAAAGTACGGAGTATAATTTTTGAGTTCAAAAAATCTACTCAAGTGGCTATTTTAGATTTTTAGATTGCTGCTTCTATTGTTGGTGCTGTATCAGCTTTATAGATTGGTACTAAAACAATTGAATTGTTGTTGGTCGATTGGTACAAAAACACTTGAATTGTTAGTTGTTGCTTCTATAAGATTTTGATCCCCTTTGAAACCCTGCACAACTGATTTTGTTCCCAAACCTCATCATCAAAACAAATTTATGTACCGATAATGAGTACCATTTACACAAGTCTGCTCAATCAACAGATCAGTTGTACCCCGTATCAACCAAAATTTCAATATTCCGAATGAAAACAGCCAAATATAGTTACGCTACGCAATTGCATTTGGAATCAGTCTAACTCGAACTACTCACGGTCAATGATTCATCTTGTTTCCTGTGACGTGTGGCGTATTATTATGTCCTCTATTCAATCCTTCTTTGTGCCTTGTAATGAATAGCCAGGTCTCTCCTCTGGTCTCAATTACTTCATCATGCCATTTTGTTGACTATGTGCAGGCATTCATCATGTTTCCTGTGGCAGCCTGTTGAAGGGAAAGAAAATGTTTTAGAAATAATTCAAATCGATTAAGTTTGTCGTACGTGTCTCATAAGTCGAATTTAAAGCTAGGTAACTTACGACTTACGAGAGACAAGTAGAGGAACAAAGCAATAAAGTACGCAATACGAGCACCATAATCGAAAGACCCTTGGATCTTAGCCCACGCCATGGACGCCTTGATGGCGCAGCAACAAAGAGAAAAAAAAGACGAGGTCAAGTTCCTTGGGGAAGCGTCTCATTTGTAGGAAGACATTGATAAAAGGGTCACGAATAAAACCGTGTAGTGGGCCAACCCAAGTGCGAAGAAAAACAAATGCCCTTCTTTAAGGCCAATAGAAGCACCCAACAACGCCTCGACAAAGTTACCAATGACTGACAAATGGTTCAACGGGTTAGCCAATTTCGACAGTCGACATTGCCCTCTCAACATCCAATGACCGAGCTCGAGGCAGATTGCAAAGAAAGTCGTAAATATTTCAAGTCAGGAATTTGCAATGTTCTTATAGAATGTTAAAAAGAGTAGAAATTTTACCAATATTTATTTGAATTAGTCAATGTTGTTAACAGTGGCTAATTAATCTGGACTACTAATGAATCCAATGTACGACTAATATTATTTCCTAGCCCATTATTATTCTGCACTGTTTTATTGTAAATTATTGCATTATGTGCTAGGAAATTTTACATGAAGGGAACCCTTTCCCTGCCTCGCACAAGGCCAAGCTTTCCATATAAGTGTACAAGCATAGAGTGTCTTTATTATTAGTTAAATCTACTAACTTGCGTAGCTTGCAGGTGGCGAGGTCATATGAGCGCGTTCGGTTGTAAAGCGTGTAGAGCCGTTGTCGGCGTTAAAAATGTTGATCTTGCAGCGCAATAATCTCAGTATTCTTCTTGATTATTGGGAGACGAAAACCACAAAGTCCATGACAAATCACCACAATCGTTCTTGTTCATCACCCATATGCGGCGTTTATCCACAGTGACGCTCATATATGCCATAGCCTCACCAAGAAGAAACTCTTTCCTAAAACCTGGATCTTTATCCGTCGCATCTGGTAGCTCCACATAACTAACCTTCTCGCTATCGAAATCAAATGACATGAGATGAGTATCATTGTTACATGAGTCGGCTCGTACACTTGAGTCACTTGTAGTCCAGTGTACAGCCCCTTGAAAGTATAACAAGCACCCTCCACATTTCGCACCACGTATGGGGACGTCCTCGATCCCACAATCGTGTGTTATAATCCTCCAAAGGTTGTTATTATCGCCAACTGTATAGATAGCAACCGACATTGGCCCATAGTAATCCCAACCAGTATTCACCTGTAACAACAACAGCGTACATGACTAAATTATCAGTTATCAGCGAATTGTACTCATTTAAAAATGAATATTGATACTGACCTGAAAAGCCACCACTTTAAAATACTGAGTAGACGGCGAAAAACCAAGACTATAAGCGGTGTAGAGTTCGTGAGAAGTCTCAAAGGGGCATGGAGGAATAACAATTGACTTTCTAATCGATGGGTTCCACAATCTCAGTAACTGACGAGGATAATATTGTTTGATCAACATCAGTCCTAAGCAATTGCCTGTGAAGTAGTAAGCCTCATCACAAGAGTGAAAAAGTTGACAAGTCTCCTCCAACGTGTCGTAGCTGCAAAGGGAGATCTTGCAACCCTTAAACACGATGTCATTCCTCATACGGTGAAGGGATATTAATTGTGTTTTATCGTAATGACTACTACCGTTGTAGTATTGTTTATGATGCATACACATGAAATAAGGGTCGTCGATGACAGAACGCAAGGTTTTATTCACACTCCTCAGTCGTATTAGCGTTTTCACAGGTAGTCTTGCTAGAATTTGAGACCATACTTCCGCAGGCAAATCGTTGTTTGCTGTCATATTTTTTTTTTTTTTTTTTTTTTTTTTTTTTTTTTTTTTTTGTTTCCTTATTTTCTAATTTTGGCTTGTACTCCGTATATTTTATTTATAGCACTAACAATTTCCTAATACTCTTTTCATATCCTAGGCACAATAGGGAAACTACTTTTTCCATAAAACAATTGTTAGGTCCCTACACTCATAAGGAATTTTTTTTTATAGAAAGTTAAACTGTACAAGAATTCATACCAAAGATCTTTTATATTGCAAACAATTTTTATAGTCTATTGCTGCGCGTATCCAACACTTGACTATTAAATCCGAATGATCATAACATTATTGAGTCCGACATTGGGAAAAATAAAGCTGACAATGTGCTATCAAATATATATTTTAAATCGAATGGACCAATCCATTTGAAAAACAAAGTTGTCGATATTAGAAGTTTAGGAAATAAGCAAACTAGTTTTGGTGGCTAGAAGATAAATTCTAGGATCGAAAAATTGTGCCCATGTTATTCATCTATGCCGTGTCACGACTAGCCTTGTGTACAAAATTCGACAACAAAAAGTGAAAGAGTGAATACAATATTAAGGCGTCTTTTGAGACGGTTTTATTAGAGATCAAAATAACCAAGTTGCGTATAAAATTCTACAAGAAGAGAAGTGAAATACAACATTGCATCCTCTTTTTAGTCGTTTATTGGAAATCGAATTGAAGTGCATAAAAAGTGCGAGTACCAAGTGTTGAATGAATAGAAGACTTCGATGTTGATTGAAATTCAAAAATACTCGTATTAAATTAATCATTTGTCATCTGAGATAAATTAATGTATATAAAGCTAGTAATGTCGAACAAACAAAACCAGTCTACAGGTGTGACAAGAGAGAAGGGGCTTCAAATGAAAATCAGGGGTAAGGATAAGCGAGAAAATTCAACATCACCACCGTACTTAGGCGTGGGGTGAAAAGCCTCATGATTCTAATATGACATTTAACTCCAAATTCTTATGAGGAATGTTACGGAACAATAACTTAGCTATTTTAATGGTCTCTTGCAAGAGGCACAGGTGTAGTAATTCACGGGAAGATTGACTGTTTAAGCATCAGCGACACTATATCAGTGAAACACCTCTCGGATAAACACCACAACTCATGAAATTTGGGTGACTACACTTGTGTGCCTTGCATATGCTCCCTTCTTCGCTTCCAATTGGTCTATACTCTGAGTAAACATTGATCACAAATTCTCCGTTTTGGTCGTCTAAGGGTTCAACTTTCTCCCATACCCCAACTTCAGTGATGAACCAATTAATACCACCGCTTATGTCGATGGGTACTGTTTCGAATAGTAATTTTTCGTAAATCACTCCGTCTAAAGAAATCTTGAGCTTTTTACGATTGGTTATTTGATCCAACAAGTATAAGGCCAAATGGGTTAGCTCCTCGGTAAGAAGGGGTAGTACAAAATCGGGCACAGTGTCTAATTCTTTTACTAACCATTTGTATACGACGTGCCACGCTTGTACGTAATTTGTTGGAAACCCTTGTACTGGACGCTGAAACGACTTGTCAATCAAGACACTCGTCTCAGTATCGGGACCATAGTAGTCGTCGTCGTCGTCATTATCATCATCAAACTCGTCGTCGTCATCATCCTTCTCATCATCATTATCTTCATTATTGTCGTCATCCTCGTTGTTGTTACTACCGTGGTTGGCCAAAAAAATCTCCTTCAAGACATCGGTATTATAATAAGTGCAGCGACAATATACGTCGATCAAGAAGTGGTCGTCTAAAGAAACATGTTCGCCGTATGGAGATCTGTCATACTTCAGTAGTCTTGTGTCGGTATCAAATACAGTCGCCACGTAAATTACTCCTTGATTTTCGTCCTCATCACAATAATTATCTTCTACACAAAGATTTCTGCTAGGCGTTAGCTTTACCATTATTGTTTTAATTAAGAGTGGATTAATCAATTTGTGTGTTTATATAAATATAAATATAAATTGGTGGCTACTTCCCTATCTTTAAAAGGAAACATATATACCTTACACTTATAGAATACGTAGTACAAATTTACCAAATTTAAGCTACCATATTTTGGTAACATATCTTTTGACAAGTGTGATGTTTGTAAATCGTATATGAGCATTACCGAGGCTAAATGACAGATCCTAATACTGAAAAAGAATTACATTCGTTTTTATGACAATGCAACCTTGAAATTCGAAATTTAGCAAGTTGGTAAAATCATCAGGTGAAAAATACTTTCATCTTAGACACTTATATGGAAAGCAGGCATTTTGCAGAGAAAGCTAAAGCGTTCCCTTAAACAAAAAGCGTTGACACACACGTGCGTTTGTAAGCTATGTTCGTTCAGCAATTTGAGTTGTAAGTTACAATGACGTTTGTAAGCCATGTTTGTTCAGCAATTTCTGATCAATTTGTCACATTTTGACCCATTTGTTAGAAGAAAACCGAGATCGATATCGTAGGTCCAATAGTAGTTAGTCCATAACCAAAGGTCGAACCCACATTATCTTGGATATGAACAAGTGGGAGTATACTGTTACCAAAAAAAAAAGAGGCCTTCTGTTTTGGGCTCAAAAATGTCAAATTCCAAGTTGGTAAAATCATTAGGTGAAAATCACTTTCATCTTAGACACTTCACACTTATATGGAAAGCCTCAACACTTCAACTAGCCGTTTTCTATGGTGCACTCTACACTCTTGCGATCGGTACCGGCGGCACGAAACCCAATATATCGACAATTGGGGTGAACCAATTCGATGTTTTGAGCCCAAAGAAAAGGCCCATAAATTCTCATTCTTCAACTGGTGGATGTTTTTGGGACACTCTTTGCTAACACTATACTTGTGTATATTCAAGATAATGTGGGTTGGACCCTTGGTTATGGGCTTCCTACTATTGGGCTTGCGATTTCAATTTCGTTTTATTTAGGCAGGTACTCCTTTGTATAGGCATAGATTGCCTATGGTAAATTATAACATACACCCACGTGTATGTTACTTCAAACACTCATCATAATGATTTTACTATTTTGTCCCTTATTGCCTTATCAGTTATCCCCCACATTCCACCCCACATACTCCTTTTTTTTTTTTTAACGTTATTTTTCTTTTTTAAATTAATTATTATTATTTTTATCCTTATATTTTGCAACTCCTTTATTTTTAAAACTTCTATTGTTTTGAATAATTATGAAATATCATTTTTTTTTCTCAAATCGATTGGGTTTTAATTTTCTCAAATCGATTAAACTCGCATATTCAAAAAAATGTTACGAAAAGAATACATCATTAAAATTATATACTTCGTATTCATTTTCTGAAAGGAGCATGTTTATGACAAAAAGCAAGCATATTCATTTTTCACAATATAAGAATACAACATCCTTAGACTTGTATATTCATTTTCTAAAAGTTACATGTTCATAAGCAAAATAAAACATATTTATTTTTCACAAGTAACGTATTTACGATAAAATATCCTAAACTGAAGATAAATATTCAACTATGTAGAACTTGTACACATATAAATATTATGAAGACTTCCAAACCCAATTTTTTAGACGAGATCCCTTTGCTAATTATTCAAGGAATGATTAAAAATCCACAAATTTAGATGGCGAATCCGAAGTTTCAACGTTGTAGGAATTAAACTCAAGAAGACTGTCGTCTCAACGTTGTTAGAATAGTTGACATAGATGTGTTTTGACGACTTGTTTCTTCACCAGATGTTTTCGAAATATCTTTTTTCGCTCTAACCTTGGTCCGGTGATCATTTGTTGAATCTCCTTCAGTGACCTTACTAATACCACTGCTACAAATCATAAAAAAAATATACCTTAACAACTTATGTGCATTAGAAGTAAAAAATAATTCTAAAACACTATATTCATTTGTACAACAAAAATATTCATTTCTAACAAATACATATTCATTTTTAAAACACTACATATTCATTTATATACCAGTATATAAATATATATTCATTTAAAACACTACATATTCAATTCAGTTATAAATTCATTTCTGAAACATATATATATTCATTTATATACCAGTATATTCATTTCTAAAACACTATATTTTTTTTTTTCAGAAACATACATATTCATTTCCTAAACATACATCATTTCTAAGACATACATATTCAATTCTAAAACACCATATTCATTAAAAAAATTACTCAAAATTAATGGATTCATATTCAAAAAATCGATACTAAGTGTCTATTTCCGAAAAAAATTGTCAATTTACTACTTTTTATTCATAATTTGAAAAAAAAAATGAATATTTGCCTAATTATACTCATAAAACCTAACATATTCATAAACCCTAACTTAATAATCAACTATTTCTCACAATTATTAAATAAAAACATTGTCAAATTCATAACCCTAAAACAAATAAAACAAGAATGATAATAAAAACTACCAAAATAATATTCAACATTGAAAAAAAAAAAATCGAAAAAAACACAGAAACAACCAAAAAAACAAAATTAAAACTCACCGATTTTTTCTTGCATGTGTTTTCATTGAATATTTTTGCAAATAATTAAAATTGAATGTAGATTTTGGTTGATTTAGGGTGAAAATTGAAGTTTGAGAGGCAAAAGTGGTAAATGGAAGTTTTTGATTGTGTTAGGGGTGGTAAACTGGTAATGCTGCGGCACACTAAACCTCTTTTTCCTTTTTTTTTTTTAATAAAGAAAATAGGGTAAAAGTAGTAAGGGTGGAAACGTAATTAAACAACATGGGGTATTTGGAGTATCATACACCCATGTGTATGGTATAATAATTGGATTGCCTATAGGAAGCCCCTTCACAAGGATGGCTAAGGTCATTGTAGCTGCCTTTAAGAAGCGGGCGGTGTCCGTTCCAAATGATCCGAAACAACTTTACGAGCACGATATGGATTCGTACACAAAACATGGTGGATCGCGAATTGGATCAAATCCTTCCTTAAGGTTTGCTATTATACTTTCACCATACTACGTCTTATCATGCTTATACTTTCACCCTGCACTATCTTTGATCTATTCATTTTATTTACGTTAAAAATCTGACTGATTAAAGAAATTCAGGTTCTTGGACAAGGCGGCTGTGATTACTGAATCGAGAAACCCATGGGAGCTATGTACGATCACCCAAGTCGAGGAGACAAAGAAAATGCTAAAAATGATTCCAATTTTGCTCGTCATAATCGTTCCAAGCATCATGATAACGCAAGTAAACACACTATTCGTTAAGCAAGGTACGACCCTAGATAGACGCATAGGGAAGTTCCACATTCCTCCCGCAAGCTTTGCAGGGTTCATGAGCACTTTAATGCTTATTTGTGTCGTGATATATGACAAGGTCTTTGTCAAAATGATGCGAAAATTGACCAAAAACCCGAGAGGAATCATTTTGCTCCAAAGAATGGGGACTGGCGTAGTACTTCACATACTAGTCATGGCCATAGCGACAACAATCGAGAGAAAACGACTAAGTTTTGCAAGAGAGCACGATTTGGTCTCGAGTGGGGCTGAATTACCCTTAACAATATTCATACTTCTCCCTCAATTTGTGCTCATGGGTGCAGCTGACGCGTTCCTAGAAATCGCAACAATTGAGTTTTTTTCTGACCAAGCGCCGGAGCAAATGAAGAGTATTGGTACATCATATTCTACAACGGTCATTGGCCTTGAAAATTTTCTAAGTAGCATTTTACTGTCGACGGTTTCTCATATCACAGAAGAACATGGTCACCAAGGATGGATCTTAAACAACCTCAACGCCTCGCGTCTTGATTACTATTACGGGTTTTTCACGGTGCTTAATATGGTGAATTTCGTGTTATTCTTGATTAGAGCTGGCAAGTCTGACCCGACCCGAACCCGAGTAAAAACCGACCCGATTGACCCGAAATAATGTGACCCAAGAACCGACCCGACCCGACCCGATGATGACCCATAACCCGACATGACTCGATATTCAGTGACCCGAACCCGACCCAGACCCGACCCAGTATCGACCCGACTAAATTGACGACCCGATAATTTTAAACTTAATTTTGATTAGATTGAAAGCAAATTATTATTTAGAATGATATATTTAACTTAGTAATGAAGTAATTAAATAAAATAACGGTCGAAATACCTATTTTAGTAGGTAAAAATTGAAATAATTTGATAAAATCACTGACGATATAATGACCCACCCAAACCCACCGACCCGACACAATCGCTTAACCCGACATGACTGACCCGACATTTAATTCTAACCAACCCGACTAATTCGAAAAGACACTTTGACCCGACATGACCCGAACCGACTTGACCCGACCCAAACCCGACCCGACTGACCCGATTGCCACCTCTATAATCTTGATCGTAGCTAAGTTTTATGTTTACAAGGCTGAAGTTGATGATGGAGAATCTTTACAGCATGAATAACATTGTTAAATTTTTAAGATTTGATCGCATACAGATACGGTACAAAAGGGGTTATGTCATGTTTGACAGACTATTACGGAGTACCGAGTGTATAAGATCCTTATATGGTAATTGAATTTTCCGACCATAAATTTTAAACAAATATAAGCGAGATCGTAAAAGGTATTGTTTTACAAGTTTTAGTACACTAAAATTTTGTAATCTTTATCGTTTATTATTATTATTATTATTATTATTATTATTATTATTATATATACTAATTGTAAAACCGCTCAAGTAAACTTTCTCTATTAGGAAATAATTTTTAAAATAATCTTAAAAATTAAACTACAAGGAATCGAACCCTAGATCTCATGAATCCTACACTTATAACATTACCAACTAAGCTCATCTCATTATTATCTACCTTGATTAAATTTAAATTATTAATACCCTAACAAAATTCTTTATATCATCAACACGAAATTATATCAAATATGCTACAATTATAAGATTGCAATATAAATTTCTTTCCAATCTTCTTGACTACTAATTTTTACTTCGTGTATCCTAATTTTTGGTTCTCAAATTTGCTACACATAATTTAAAATTGAGTTAAAGGAGTATGAATATCAACAAAAAAAAAATTATTTTTTATTTGAATTTATAGATAATAATGTATGTATCAATAATTTCAAATATATTAAGTTTTAACAAAATGTGATCATAACATAAAGACATATAAATCACTACAATTTCTATAATATAATTATTACTAAATTACTAAAAATGCATGTACTATATAAGCCGTGCATTTGTACGGGAACTAAACTAGTTATGAATAAAATAAACTAAATTTAATTTTGAATATAGCTTAATTTTTAGGATTAGGATTAGAATCGAAAACATAATACTTAGTAAGTCCATAGTATAAACATTTCATCTGGCTTCGTCCCTAACATAATACTCGGTAAGAATCTTGAAGAATGTACTCGGTAAGACAAAAGACAAGTGGATAGAAAATATGTATTAGATTTGTTTTTTTTTTTTTTTTTTTTTTTTTTTATGTGCAAGTGGGAGATTTCTTAGTGTCAAAATTACTACACTAATCTTCTTTAATTTCACCTTAATTATATGAATGTGTCTCACTAATGTTAGAATAAGGAGTACTCCCTTTAATCGGTCAAACTGTTAACATTTGACCAAAATTTTCTTCACAAAAGTGGTTAAATGTTAACAATATGACAGCAACCTAAAGAATAAAAATCGTTTTTAAATCTATCTATTATGTGAGACGACACTTAATATATGATGAAAAAATAGTTCACTGGAAAATATTGTGTTTGAAATTGTTACCGAAAAAAAGTACTTTTGGGTGATAAGATAATACCCACAAGTCAGAAATCACAACAGATAACAACTTGCATTGGTGATATTATTGTGATATGCTGATATATAACACCCACAATAGAATTATTTTGGTATTTCACCATCTGCCTTCTATTTTTTCCCCCCTCTGCTCTATGACCCTATCTCTGTTCTCCGCTCTTTGTTGTCTTTGTGTGTGTCTCTCTCAAATGTTATAAAATCATATAATGATTATGATTTGTGTTAACTAACACCACTTTGTCAGTGGGACGAAACAGGAACAAGTACCGGACGCATCAATACCAGACAAGGATCCATCCACCAGCGAAGGTTAACCGGTCCTCGCTCCCTGTCTTTCGGGACATCTGCTGGCGGGCTCGGAAGCTTCATATTCAAGTGTACCAAGTTTGAGTTCGACGACATGCTCGTGTCACGACAGTTTAAGATGAAAGCACACGACATTCAGAAGGTCAAGAAGATAACCGAAGGTACATACATTTTCTTTTCTTGTATCGCTATTCGGACTCTACCATGCTCTTTGGGTTGCATCTACCTCGGGATACCAGGTGACAAAAACAAAAGCCGTCATGCTGAGATCAAAGTCAACCTGTTCACTTTGATCTCGTCGCTAAATTTGCTGACTTCCGCAACCTCGTGTCTTACCCCGAAAAAACCTCCCAACAACACGAACTTCTTCTGCGAGCTCAGCAATCAGCAGGTCAATAATCTCGTCGCTAAATTTGCTGCTGACCGAGTTGTCTGAATCTGGTGAATCACGTTTTCTGGTGAACAATTTGTCGTAGACCTTTATGCCGACCTCTGCTCTTTTCCAAAACTTAAATGACATTTTGTAGTGTGAATGTGTGATCTCATATGTACTTGTGTGTGAATTGCAAACTTGTTATTTGACTCCTTATAGTGGTTTTATTATAGCTATGTGTTTAGCTCCTTTTTTGGATTGTTTTTTCAAAACAAAAAAATTATTTGCCTCAAAATGATTTGCCACAATTTTTTCTCGTGGCAAACTATTATTTTCATGGTTAAATAGTATTAGAAAATATTCGTAGTATATGCTGAGGTGAGAGTGGACATGCTGAGAAGAAAAACGAAGATTGTATTACTAGAATATTTGTTTTTTTAAAAAAATAAATTAATTAAATGCCACAAAATGATGTTTCTCGTCGCAAACTATTAGTTTCAGGGTTAAATAGTATTAGAAAATATTCGTACTATATTAAGTTAACCAAATAATATCTTATTTATCAATAAAATATTTATTTCAATCTATAATATTCACTAATAAATAGAATTTTGTAATGTTTCACACTTTTACATGGCTTAATTTGTGACTTAATTGATTGTTGTAATTTATTTCAATCTATAAAGAGTACTCTTTTTAATTGGTCAAACTGTTAACATTTGACCAAAATTTTCATCACAAAAGTGGTCAAATGTTAACAATTTGACGAATCGAAAGAAGTATTAGGCAACCTAAAGGATAAAAATCATTTTCAAATCGATCTATTATGTTAGACACGACACCTAGTTTATGATGAGAGAATAGTTTACTGGAACATATTGTGTTTGAAATTGTTACCAAAAAGATACTTTTGGGTGATAGATAACACTCACAATCACAACAGATAACAACTTGCATTGGTGATATTATTGTGATATGCTAATATATACTCCGTAACACTCAGGAGTCACAATAAGTTTATTTTGGTTATTATTTCACCATATGCCTTCTTTCTCCCCCTTCCGTCTTTGTGCTCGATGACCCTATATTTGTTCTCCTTCCGTCTTTGTGCTCTATGAACCTATCTTTGTTCTCTGTTCTTTGATTTGTGTTAATGAAACCACTTTGTCAGTGGCCGGAAAGAGTGGAAACAAGAACAAGTATTGGCCGCATCTGTATCAAACACGGATCAATCAATCGGCGAAGGCTAATCGGTACGCCTACTGGGGGGCTTGGCGGCATCATATTCAAGTGTACGAAATTTAAGTTCGATAAGATGGTGTTGTCAGGACAGTTCAAGATGAAACAGAATGATATTCAAGGTCAAGAAAATAACTGAAGGGACCTACATCTTATTGTTTCGATATTCAGATTCCACACTACATGCCCTTTGGGTTGCAACTACCCCATGATACGAGGTGATGAAAACCGAAGGCCGTCATGTTGAGATAAAGGTGAATTTGCTCACTTTGTACCGCCAACTAGAGAAAGACGAAATTACCAACCTTGTGTCGTACACCAAAACCCCTCTCAACAACAAGAATTTTTTCTGCGAGCTCACCACTGAACAAGTCGACGCCCTCGTCGTAAAATTTGCTGCTGACCAACTTGTTTGAATCTGGTGTATCACGTTTTTGGTGAACAATTTGTCGTAGACTTTTATCCCTCTGCCCTTTTCCAAAACTTAAACATTGTCTGGTGTTAATGCAGTAAAAAATGAAAAAAATCAAATATGATAGTAAAAAACAACCAAATTATTTTCGCCACGAATATTTGCCACAATTAACTTTACTCGTGGCAAACTATTATTTTCAAGGTTAAATAGTATTAGATAATATTCATGATATATTATGTTAATTAAATAATATCTTATTTATCAATAAAATATTTATTTAATCTATAATATTTTATAGTAAATAGAATTTTGTCATGAATGAAAAAAATCAAATATGACAGTAAAAAACAACCAAATTATTTTTGCCACGAATATTTGCCACAATTGATTTTACTCGTGGCAAACTATTATTTTCAAGGTTAAATAGTATTAGATAATATTCATGATATATTATGTTAATTAAATAATATCTTATTTATCAATAAAATATTTATTTAATCTATAATATTTTCTAGTAAATAGAATTTTGTCATGTTTCACACTTTTACGTGAGTTCGTGACTCAATTAACTCTGTCTTTTATTAAGACCGTCTATCTATATTGTTGTGTTGTTCATCCAGTGGGAAAAAACAGAAGCAAAGGTTCAGGAAAATGGCAAGAGAAGCCCAAGGCCAATTCATCGGCGCCATCTCAAATGCCAGGAAATGGCGTTTTGGCTGGTTTCATCTTCATATGCCGTGACAAGGCCGAGTACAAGGAGATGAAAAAAGATGGCAAGTTCTACATGGGTGCGGAAAGCCTGCAGACGGTGAAGAAAAACAAACCTTGTGTGCGGTTGTTTGTCTTCCGTGAATGGAAAGAGAAGCTGAAAGGAGTTTGGATGGCAACCAGCAATGGTTACCATACCAAGAAGGTCGTAGGGCTCGATCGTAATGGTGTTCCTGAGAAAGAGTCCTTTGCTGAGGTCCACGCTGAATTGATCGAGAAATTACCATCGCTCACTCAAACTGAACGCAAGAAGATTTTGGTTTACTAGAGGAAACATGGCAATGACTTCTACTCTGAACTGATCAACCAGCGGGTCGATCAACTCTTGGCGAGGTTCCACCTTCTAAAGATCTTTTGAACCAGTCTCGTCCGAGAATCTGAAAGGGTCGTCGATGGCAGAGCCGCAAGGTTTTATTCAATATGCTTAAGTTGTTCATAAATCAAAAGTTAGATATTGCTGCGTATCCAAACACTTGACTATTAAATCCGAGTTACTATATAACAGTATTGAGTTCGACATGGGCAACATCGGGACTTTTCTTGTCGTCCATGTTTTTAGTTTTATGGAGTAATGACGTGTCACATGTCTTATAAACTCACAAGCGCCGACTATAACTCGCTTTCTCAACTGGTATATGGTTGTTTGAGTGCATTTACTTCTCGATTTTATGCGCAAGTCTTCAATTAAGAAAGTTACGGTCAACGTTTTTATTGTTTTGCGGCGCTGATGCGTTTTCTAAATTTTTGTCG
Organism: Dianthus caryophyllus; assembly: GCA_023091065.1. Lineage (NCBI taxonomy): Eukaryota > Viridiplantae > Streptophyta > Magnoliopsida > Caryophyllales > Caryophyllaceae > Dianthus > Dianthus caryophyllus. The sequence continues at coordinate 487,676 of CM041526.1, read as the reverse complement.
AGAGTAATCTGTACGTTTTTGTTGAGTATGTAAAAATTTAATATCAAATGCAAGTATCGTACGAAGTGTAACCTAAACTTGAAGTCGAGGATGCATATAGATCTAATTATTGATGAGAACCACAGACAAAAACACCGGTAAAAGACGAGGGGGCGTTTGGTTAGAGGTCTAAAACAAAGGGAAAAGGAATTAAAATTAATGATTCCCTTTGTTAGTGTTTGTTTATGACAAACAAAGGGAATCCAATTCCCCCCCAACCTTCAAACCCCTCTAATTTTTATCCCCCCACCCCCAAGAGAATGAGATTCCCTTTCCCCTCCATCTCACTTTCTCACCCACAACCACCACTCACCACCACCAACCTACGTGATTATTACCACCAACATAACAACCACCACGTTGCCACCCCGTCGCCTCTCGGTGGTGGGGTCGGGTCGGGTAAAATGGGTCGATACTTGAATTTTGGAATTTCTTTTGATAAAACAACCAAACAACAAACTAAATTTGGGGTAATTTCATTCATTTCCTCCTCTTTCTCTTTCTTGATTCCATTCCCTTTCCATTATACAAACCAAACGCCCCCTGACATGTTCGCGGGATCTAACAATGAGAATTCTCTAATCATCCTCATCAGTTATAATGAAGTCAGATAACGACATCGTTTTACTCATGTCTAACAAGCGTTCCCTTAAACAAAAAGCGTTGACACACACGTCTGTAAGCTCTCTTCATTCAGCAATTTTAGTGTATGTTTTGAGTTTTGACCCATCTAATTTGTTCTTCATATTTTTAATCAATTTGTCACATTTGATTTAATTTATACAATCTAGGAGTATTTGGTAAGGACGATATTTTAAAATTTTATTCGGAGAAAACAGAGATTGATATCACAAGTCCAATAGTATGAAGCCCATTATCAATGATAATTAACGGACCTTCTTTTTTGGGCTCAAAAATGTCAAATTGGTCCATCCCAATTGCCGAATATTGGGTTTTGCGAGAGTGTAGAAAAATGCCGGTTCAAGTGTTGAGACCTTCTAGCAATTTGTTAATTGGGCTTCATGGCAAGGTGGTAATTTCAGCCCAAGAACTAGCGAGTAGTTATTCGACATTTTACTTGTAATGAACTCGATTTATACCATAAAAATACGTAATTGATTTTCCGTATACGGATTTTACTCCTGTTGTATACTTTTTTCATTTTGTTTTCCAACACTACCCTCTTTTACTAGAGCTAAACTAATTAAATTTTTCAATTATTAATTTCGATTATCAATTCAATGAATTGTTATCGAATTTAATTTCAATTTTTTCGTTAAATTATTGATTGAAATTAGGGTTTATAATAAGGGGAGGGAATCAGCTTATTACGGAGTACCATTTTCATGTCGCAACTTCTATTTTGATGACTACCATTTTCATGGGTCAAGTGACGTGGTTGTAGGTTGTTATCATGCATGCCCCAATTTCTATTTTCATGATTATGTTTAATTTTTATGTAGCAGCTTATAAGTCTTTGGTTGCCATGTGCCATGAGTAAGCATCAACAATTGCAGTTTGGTCTTGCCGCTTCCCACTGCCTCCCACACCCTCGCCGCTGCCTCACATTGCCGACCGCCACCCTAATCCTATCCTCTTTCAAACCCTAATTTCAAATATAAGTTAATTCTATTAAAAATCATTAAAAGTCGCTAATTTAATGAAAAAGAATTGAAATTAAATCTGATTATTAAGAAAAAGAATTGATTATTGAAATTAATAATTGAATAATTGAAAAATTGAATGAATTTAGTTTAAGAAAAGTTAGAAAAAAGGGAGAGAAATTTGTATATGGTGAGAGTAAAAAAGGGTAGCATTGGAAAATAAAATGAAAAAAGTATACAACGGGAGTAAAATTCGTATACGGAAAATCAATACCCTAAAAATATACGTAATTGATTTTTCATATATGGATTTTATTCTCATGGTATACTTTTGTTATTTCTTTTTCTAACCCTACCATTTTTTTATTTCCACAATATACAAACTTTTTTTTCTAACTTTTCTTAATTAAAGTACATTAAATTATTAAATTTGTTCAGTCATGAGCTCCGATAATCAATTCAATAGCTAATATCATTTTTGATTTTAAGTTTTAATCATTAAACTATCGGATTTTATTAATTTTATAGATAGATTTAATTTAAAATTCGAATTAGGGTTACCGAGTACTTCTGAGTTCTGGCAAGCGTAAGTTGTGCCCCCTCCTACTACAACCAAACTACCCATGGTGAAAAGCACAAGTTACGGTGAAAAGCACAAGTTCCCTTAAGTTTTAAGTACTTCCCTTAATTTCACCACATATACTTCTACCACTTAATTATCGTCTAGTAGTCTCGACCTTCTCAAGTTTCGCTTTTTTAATTTTAAATTAAACCTATAAAATTATTAAAGTTCAATAATTTAATGATGAAAATTGAAATTGAAAATAATTATTACCTTATTATATTAGTTATCAGAGTTAATAATTGAATAATTGAATTAATCTTATCAATAACTTAGGACAAAATTGTCCCTTATTTTGTGTCAAACTTTAGGGAATGTCGTTACTCACCTTAGTCGTATCAGTTCCTGAACTAAAACCACCACCTTGTGACAAAGCCCAATTAACAAACTGCGAGAAGACCTCAACACTTCAACTAGCCATTTTCTATGGTGCACTCTACACTCTTGCGGTCGGTACCGGCGGCACGAAACCCAATATATTGACAATCGAGGCGGACCAATAGGACGTTTTTGAGCCCAAAGAAAAGGCCCATAAATTTTCCTTCTTCAACTGGTTACGAACTCACGGTAAATATAATTTGGGCCAAAAATATTGAGCTATCACGTGCGACAAACTCGTTCAATTACTCCCTTGGAGACGTTGGGTCTGTCATAAGACTATCCCCACTTACTCCTGGGTCACCAAATTAAATACTCCGTAGTTTGACTCCCAAACACTTGCCCAATTTTGTTCATTTATGCTTCTTCCATTCACATTCACACTATCACTTGTCTTTTACACATTTGACAACGCGAGTTTTTCACGCTGAATATCATTAACTATGCTTTTACAAAAAAAAAAATATATATATATATAAAAGTTAGACTTTCATTATACAAGCGTAAAGACGAATGTGACAAAAATAGAAATGTATAGTGTAGATTTGAATGCAGGGGAATATTTGATCTGTTCTATACCATCTATTTGACGAACACTTAGGACCTGTTTTTTCGGACTTTTTAAAGCTGAATTAGTGAATCCAGGCCAATCGAAATGAGCGGTGAGCCCAGGCGAATGAAGCTGAACAGTGTTAAAATTTATAATATAGATGAGCTGAGTTGAGCTGAACTAAACTAAATTGAACTAAACTTAATTGAGAATTTGAGATGAAAGAACAAATTCTTACTCCCTCAATTTTGGTAAGGACAGTATTTAGAATTTTTGCTAGGGAGTAAACCAAGATCAATATCGCGAGTCCAATAGTAGAAAGCCCATGACAAAAGGTCAGCCCACATTATATTGTACATAAACAAGTAACAAAAAGTTTCCAATGAGAATTAATGGGCCTTCTCTTGGGCTCAAAAATGTAAAATTAGTCTGGCCCAATCGTCGGAATATCGGATTTTGTATCACCCGTACCGATCGCAAGAGCGTAGAGTCCATAAAAAACTGTTAGTTGAAGTGTTGAGGCATGAGAGAAGTTTTAGAGAGATAATCCTCTCCTTCTCTCTGAAATTAGAAAAGAAAAAATGTGGCAAAATTAAGCAGCAAAAACGTGAAAAGCTCTCCTTCATTGCTTCACCTTCTTTCCTAGAATATTTTCAGTCTAATTTTTTTAGAAAATACTCTTCATTTCAACTTCTTGATTTCTACCTTATCTAAGATCCGACCTTATTAGCTCTCCATTTTAGCCTAGGAGAGCTATTATGAGTCACCCATCTTAAGAACAAAGGTTTAAATCTAGAAGAGATGAAGTTTTAGCACATGATAATGAACAATCTTTTGCATTGTTTGAAAGCAAAATTATTTGTGTCTCCTTTTTACCACATGAAACCAAGATTTTATTTTGCTCCATGGTTTGTGAGAAAGTTGATTGATGAGCCTGTGTTCTTAAAATGGGTTTTGCTTGCTTCAGCTTTCTACCTTGCTTGTTTTCAGCTTTTTTCTACTGATTTCTTATAAAATTTTTAAGATTGTCTTTTCTCTTTGTTTTTTTTTAGAGTTCCTGCCTGCCTTTGGTTCTTATGTTTTCTTTTCGGTAACTTGAAAGAAGTTGTCTTTCTTTTACCCCTCTTTCATCCGTGAGGATGTTATAGGTTAATCTCGATTAACCTAGTTTCTTTTCCTTATCAAAAAAAAAAAAAAAAGTTGAAGTGTTGAGGCTTTCTTGGAATTTGTTAAATTGTTAAATTGATTCGGGTTAATGTAAAAGTAGTGATATCCCCTAAATTTGACACAAATAAAAAGACATTTTTTGTCATAATAACTTGTTGATAAATCTAATTCAACAAAATAACAAAGAGATCTAGAAAAGTACTCCGTACTCCGTACTCCCTAACTTATTTTACCACAAGTATTTATACTTATTCGAAATTTCGTTTGTGATGAACACGTCTTTATTTATTATTCATATTAATGATCAATTTGTCGAGCGTAATCTGAACGTTTTTATTGAGTATGTAAAAATTGGTGAATTTAATTCTAATTGCTGTTCAGTCTGTTTTGAAAATCAAATGCAAGTATCGTACGGAGTATAATCGAACTTGAACTCGAGGATGCATATAGATCCAATTATTGACGAGAACCACAGACAAAAACACCGATAAAAGACTCGATGTTCGCGGGATCTAACAACGAGAATTCTCCAATCACTCTCATCAGTTATAATGAAGTCGGATAACAACATCATTTTACTCATGTCTAACTTAGTACGGAGTATCACCAAACAAACATGAAAAAAGCGGCATAACGGAGTTGAAATTCAAACAGATCAATGTATAAAAATCGGTAATCAGAAACAAATAAAATCCGATTAATTACAAGTGACAAGAGAGAAGGGGCTTCAACAGCAAATTCGAGGGTAAGGACAAACGAGAAAATTCAACATCACCACCGTACTTAGGCGTGGGGTGCAAAGCCTCGGTGATTCTAATAACAGCATTCAACTCCAAAGTCTTACGAGGAGTATCATCTACAATGTCAAAGATCAACAACATAGCTTCTCTAATGATCTCTTTCAAGAGGCATAGCCACTCATAGGTATGGTAATTCACCAGGAAGATCGACCTATTTAAGCATCATTGACACTATATCCGTGAAAACGCTCTTTGGTAAATCCCACAACTCGTGAGCTGGGTGACTACACTTGTGTGTCTTGCATATGCTTCCTTCGCTTCCAATAGGCCTATACTCCGAGTACACGTTGATCACAAATTCTTCGTCCATTTCTTCTTTTTTGTCGTCTAAGGGTTCAACCTTCTCCCATACCCCAAATTCGGTGACGAACCAATTAATCTAGGCATCGGTAGATCTTGAGCGGAATAGTAACTTTTCGTAAATCACTCCGTGTAAATAAATGTTAAGCTTTTTACGATTGGGCATTTGATCCAACAAGTATAAGGCCCAATGGGTCAGCTCCTCGGTAAGAAGGGGTAGTACAAAATCGGGTACCGTGTCTAATTCTTCTGTTAACCATCTATATACGACGTGCCACGCTTGTTCGTAATTTGTGGGAAACCCTTGTACTGGACGCTGAAACGACTTGGCAATCAAGTCAGTCGTCTCAGAACCAGGACCATAGTTGTCATCTTCATCATCCTCAAACTCCTCCTCGTCGTCTTCATCATCCTCATCATCATTGTCGTCATTGTCATCCTCGTTGTTGTCACCCTGGTTGGCCAAATAATTGTCCTTCAATACATCGGTATTATATAATGAGTGCAACGACAACGTACGTCGATCAAGAAGTGGTCGTCTAAAGAAACATGTTCGCCGTATGCAGATCTGTCATACTTAGGTGGTCTTGCGTCTGCATCAAATATCGTCGCCACGTAAATTACTCCTTGATTTTCATCCTCATCACAATTATCTTCTATAGAAAGATTTTTGCTAGGTGTTAGCTTTACCATTATTATTGCTTTAATTAATAGTGTATTACTCCCTCCATTCACATCCAAAGGCATCGGTTGCTTTATCACATTTGTCGAGGCGAATGTCGGAACGGAAATATCTATAATTTCACACGATAAAAAAATCTAAAAATTGGATATGATATAGTACGCATAAAGACGAATAAAACAAGATCACACACGATTATATTTTCACTTATAGATTGTCGGGAATTTCAAAGATTACCGACACATATGAATAGTGTCAAAAAGGCAAATGATGCCTTTGGATGTGAATGGAGGGAGTAGCTTATTCTGTATGTGTAGTCCCTTTGGATGAATCAATTTGTGTGTTATGTATACAAGTATATATTGGTGGCTACTTTCCAATTTATATAATATAATATAATATAATAGGAAACCTATATGCCTCATACTTATAGCATACAATTTTACCAAATTTAAGCTACCATATTTTGGTAATTTATCTTTTAACAAGTGGAGACGACCCTGATCTTTGTAAATCGTACCCCGTCGTTCGTAAGCCGTATTCATTCAGCAATTTGAGTGTATGCTTTGAGTTCTGACCCATTTGTTCTTCATATTTTTGATCAATTTGACCCATTTGTTAGAAGAAAACCGAAATCGATATCGCGAGTCCAATACGGAGTAGTAGTTAGCCCATAACTAAAGGTCGAACCCACATTATCTTGGATATGCACAAGTGCAGATATAATGTTAGCCAAAAAAATATAAAAAGGCCTTCTTTTTTGGGCTGAAAAAAGTCAAATTGGTCCGACCCAATTGTCAAAATATGCAATTTATTAATTGGGCTTTATGGCAAGGTGGTGCTTTCAGGCTTTCAGCCCAAGAATTTGGTTCATGTTAAGTAGTTAAGTAGTGAGTAGTTTTTTTTTCTCTCCATTTTATATTTATTTCTTCTCATATATCAATATTATATTATCACGGAGTACTTTTTATCCAACTCATAAAATTAATAATAGTCATTAGATCGTATCAGAGTTTGATTAAAACTGTTGATACGAAATGAAAAGGAAGAGGAAATGGAGATGATCCAAATTCCTAAATTTAACAAGAATAAAGAAACAATTTTGTCGAAGTAATTTGTTGATAAATTTAATTCAACAAATGAACAGAGAAATCTAGAAAAGTACTCCGTAACTTATTTTACCACTAATGTTATAGTTATTCAACATTTTGTTTCTGATGGATTCGTCTTTATTTGTTCTTCATCTTTTTATCAATTTGTCACATCTTATTTGATCTATTTGGCAAACACAAGGCCTTGCTCTTTTCAATTTATATGAACTAAATTTATAAAACTTGACTTAAATTTATAGAGCTAAATTTAAAAGAGTTGAAGTTATGGAAGCTTAACTTATAGGAGCTAACTGAAAGTTATTTAAGCTCGAACTTTTTTAAGTTGAACTTATTAGAGAGTTGTACTTTAAAGAAATTAAGTTGATCTTAATCTAAAAATAATAGACCTTATTCCTTCTATTTTGGTCGTTTTCTTCTTATTGAGTTTGCACAATAAGTAATGAATATTATTATCCATTGAAAATCAATATACAAGTGGGAAAAATAACGGAGTACTCCGTACTGTGTACAAAAGAATTAAAAAGGTTAGTGAAAGTTGCAAAAAATACTCGTAGTAAATTATTTAAAGGTAAGTGCAACTGATTAATAATTTGGTAGAATAAAAAATTATATAAATGAGAGAAAACCTTGAAATTTATATTTTAGTACGGAGTAAATATAAAGAAAAAAATGACACACATGGAATACTATCTTTATTTTCTGATTGGTTATTCTATAGGATGATTACAACAATTTTAATGATAACAACAATTTTAGTTGTAATATTAAGACTATCCCCATTCACAGGTCATGACCTAAGTTATGACTCATTGAATCAAGTTAATCAACAATTAAGCATAGAATTGGTATGACTCTTAAAGTGAATCAACTATTGATCTAGGTCATGACTCAATTTTTTTGGTTGGGCACAAAAACAAAAGTAGGAGAAATGATTTTGATGGTGAATCAACTATTCTAAATGATCAACTTAATAAACCTAAAATTAAATCCAACAAATAAATTTATACTACAAAACTAGCACGGGACGGGTACCCGTGCATAGATGCACCAATAAATTAACTATTTATGTGAAAGCCCAAGATGCACGGGAGAAAGCCCAACGTCACATAAATTTATTGGTGCATCTAGGGGTGGCAAGGAGCCGAGCTGATACCGAGCTCATGTGAGCTCGAGCTCGGCTCGTATCACATTTTTTGAGCTCAAGCTCGGCTCATAGCTCGACGAGCTTGTCAAATTAAAGCTCGAGCTCGGCTCGTATAATCTTTATAGAGCTCGAGCTCGAGCTCGGCTCGTATAATATTTTCGAGCTCGAGCTTTGTAACACATTTTAGAGTAATTTAATAGGCAATACAAAAGTTTTAAATAGAAATTGTCATGCATATGAACGCTTAAAACATTTGAAGATATTGTACTATCAAAAGCAAATTTGTAAGCAAATCCAACAATAAATTAAACGAAAAATAAATGTGTCTCAAAATAACTACAAATTCATCAAAAATAATTAATATTAGTAACTTCGATCAGTTCAACATCGCCTCTATCAATGCAGCAGTAATATCGTCTTGGCCATTGGATTGAACATCAGCAACGTCATATTTGCAGCGATCAAAATTTATTTGAATCTATTACACAACACAAGCTTATAAGGTTAATATTAGTAAAAGAGTATACAAACATATTGTAGAGATCAAGTGTGTTTGATTAATCACCTTTTCAAGTACTCCCTCTGATTTTTTTGATTGGTAACGTTTGACCAAAATCCCCCTCACAAATTTGGTCAAACGTTACCAATCAAATGAATCGGAGGGAGTATCAGGTATGATTATAACCTCGACAACACTTTCTTCTTTCTTGGCCTAAAAAAAATACTTAGTAAAATAAATTCTTTTTATGCAAATAAGTCAAGTTATCAACATAATATAGTACTATACATTATTAAAGGCGGAAAGAGTTGTAGTATTGCATCCGTTCTCACTAAAATCAGCAGGCATAAAATTTATCTTACTTTGCTTTTTCATATGAGTACGCCTTACTAGACAATTTTTTTCTAAATGACGAGATAAATGTGTTGTAGCACCATTCTTTCGGTATGTAAGCGACGTTTTACAGTGCTTACATTGTGCTTTTGTCTCACCAGTTGGTATTGTCACAACTTCGTATTCATCCCACCATGCAGCTCTTTTTCGTGATTTTCCCACAAAAGGATCATCAGAATTATCAACACCGTCGACTGTAACGGATTCATTAGGCGTATTGTCTTCATTTTCTATCTCTACATTCTCATCCAAATGTATCACATCATCCAAGTTCACAGTAAAACCATTATCACCATGAGTTGCCATACTTCACTGAAACCTTTTTGAGTTTCTAAATCAAAGAAAATGGAAATTTATAAGAAAATATACACATATTTAGCATGATAAAAAAAAAAACAACAAAACTAAACTACGTTTGTTTTAGACTATAAAAATTGTAGCATATTAAATAGACATGAATGGAATTGAGGAAAAATGAGTACGTTAATAGTAGCAAACTAGCAAGAACACTTGATCAATACATTAACAAAAAGGGAACAAGTTGATGCATGCAATCATTACAATTCACAATCAATTATTTTATGTATTATACTAATCAATAATCACGAATCAAATCAAGTGTTAAAATCAAATTATAGCACAATAACATGAATACATGATAATGAAAATCATAAAAAATTTAAATATGATGCATACCCAAATTCTTCTTTTCTTCAAAATTCAATTCAATGAGATTAGTATCTAATACAAATCGATTTTCTTCATAGAAAAAAATATTTTTCAATTCTTTAAAATCAACTAGAGAGAAAGTAAATTTGTATATCTTTTAATTATTATGTCAAGAAAGAAGATAATTGAAAAAGAATAATATTTAGAATTATTAGGAAATTAGAAGGCATATAAGGAGTAATTTGGAAGTTGAATATTTAGGATGTACTAGAATTTAGGAAGTTTAAGAGGCATATAATATGAGATTTGGATTTCCAAAAATATTAGTCTTAATGATGAAGTTAGAAGTATTACGAGGAATTTTTTAATATTTTATTGTTATAAAAAATTTCGAGCCCAACCGAGCTTAACCGAGCCGAGCTCTATAGGGCTCGGGCTCGAGCTCGTAGTCAAAAGATAGGGCTCGAGCTCGGCTCGGGCTCATATTTGACCGAGCTCGAGCCGAGCTTTGACCGAGCCGAGCCCGAGGGCTCTACAAGCCGGCTCAGCTCATTGCCTGATACGAATACGGGTCAATGAAGGAACGAGTTCTTTGAAAGTCGGAAATCAGTTTAATTATTCTCGATGAATGCCCAATCAACTATCCTTATTAGCAATTAACTAAATCAATAAGTGTGTGGCTTAATTTCAGGATTAATTAGATGGTTTAATATCTCTAATTAATTATAGATTTATAGCATAATTATAGTGTTTATTATAGGTTATTTAAAGTTAATTTAGCTTTTCATATTCCCGTTTTGAAGGCTATATAATCAGCCCTTGTAATGCATTTTTGATATAGAAGATTTTGATGAAATAAAAAATTAAGTTTGTGTCTCTCAAAAAAAACGTGGTTACGTTTGTTTGTGAAACTCGGATTGTTGCGTACGATCCAAACTAGTGATTTATTAGGACGCGTTTCCTAATTATTGCTCGATTGGAACCAATAGGTCTTGGTTAGCCAATCTCGTTCATCAAGTTATAGGTCTAACTTGGTGTCTGCTTATCCTTTACTATTTAGTTATCATATTATGTATACTTCCGTTGTCAACTCGTATCATATGGTATCAGAGCCTCGGCTCTTGATTTCCTTAAACCAAGACGATCCAGTGGGGCGAAATTTTGATCCAAACCTACCTCCTATTTTTGACATTTATGATGACGACGTTTCATTCAATTTGGAACGTCTCGTTGTGCACAAAAAGAGTGCACCATTGAAGATCACCAAAGAAGCAAAAGAACGTGATGTTCTTTGTTTGACGATCGAAGTGGACCATGCAACTCAAACGTACGGTTTTCCAATCCCATGTCACGTGGAAACTGGTTACCCAGAATTAGTTTGGCTGTTTAAGAAAATTGGGCCCGATGGGATAAGAGTGCAAGGGTGCGGTGATGAATCCCTAGAATCGATTAGAGCATTGCACACATTTGGGCACGAAATTGTATTTCGAACGCACCATGGTGTGTTGACACGCAATTATGGGTACATCAAATTGGTATTCGATCCCGGTATTGACAAGAGAATGATGGCCCGTTACGAACCGCCCATCTCGACATTGACAGCACAAGAATCGGGTCGATTCTTTTTGAAGAAAGGGAGTATGATACGAATACGGGTCAATGAAGGAACGAGTTCTTTGAAAGTCGGAAATCAGTTTAATTATTCTCGATGAATGCCCAATCAACTATCCTTATTAGCAATTAACTAAATCAATAAGTGTGTGGCTTAATTTCAGGATTAATTAGATGGTTTAATATCTCTAATTAATTATAGATTTATAGCATAATTATAGTGTTTATTATAGGTTATTTAAAGTTAATTTAGCTTTTCATATTCCCGTTTTGAAGGCTATATAATCAGCCCTTGTAATGCATTTTTGATATAGAAGATTTTGATGAAATAAAAAATTAAGTTTGTGTCTCTCAAAAAAACGTGGTTACGTTTGTTTGTGAAACTCGGATTGTTGCGTACGATCCAAACTAGTGATTTATTAGGACGCGTTTCCTAATTATTGCTCGATTGGAACCAATAGGTCTTGGTTAGCCAATCTCGTTCATCAAGTTATAGGTCTAACTTGGTGTCTGCTTATCCTTTACTATTTAGTTATCATATTATGTATACTTCCGTTGTCAACTCGTATCATTGCCACCCCTAGGTGCATCTATGAATAGTTAATCAACTATTCAGGTGGTACCTTAGTTTCAATTACTATTTTTGTTGGTGTATGAAATTTGGGGAAATAAATACTCCCTCCCATTTGAAATGATCTTCCCACTTATTTATTAAATGAGTGTATTATTTTTTTTTTATTTTTTTTTGAAACCAATGAGTGTATTATTTTAATCAAGTGAGAAGATCATTTTAAATCGAATGGAGTACTCGGTACTCCCTAACATCGTGGAAAAGAGAATAAAGGAATGAATATAAATGAATGACGGGTGCCCAAGAATGTGGTCCATACAATACTTTTAAGGATTATTTAATTTGATACACTATTTAACAATAAACCCGAATAATGATTCGACTCAAACACAACTTGATACAGTAATTAATCTCTGACCCAATAAGTGCGATCCAAATCTGACTCTTCCTGAAAAAGCGTCTTAACCTAATATGACCCGCCCAAACTTGATATGATATCACTAACTTGACCTGACCCAAATCCGATCGACTGACCCGATCACACCTCTAATTATTCCCATAACTAAAAAAGACATACTCGTGAAAATGGGTACTCAGTATTCATCTAATCTAATTTGATTATAAAAACAACAAATGCGATTAATACACTCGTGAGAGGATTGCACGAAGAAATTACTCCCCCGGTCCCCCATTTCATTTACTCCATATTTATATACACAATCATATTTTTTAATTTTCTTATATTCTATTTTTATTTTGAAAACCTATGACTATGTCAATTATTCAATTTAAATTCTATTGTTAATCATACTCCATATATTTCCTCTATCTTATTCATTTGTTTAAACTTATCTCAAATTCTTTTCACAAAAAAATCAAAAGTGTAAATAATTATTGGAATAAAGGGACTACTAATACGAAGTACTCCGTATATGTTATTATGGCATTTTTTTTATAAAAAAAGAAAGACAAAAAAAGACAAAAAAGGAAAAACAAACGACTATTTAGCAAAATTGTAATTCACTACTTCCTCCCTTCCAATAGATTGTATACATTTACTTTATGCACGTACATCAATACACGTTTTGTTTTGTTCATATTTTTGGTTTCGTATTCTCGAAAATTTTAAAATTTTGATATTAATAATGTGCTCGATAAGACAATTAAAACAAAATCACACATGACTGTTTTTTATTTTGTAAGTTAAAAGTTATATCGAAGATTTCTACACAGTTATGAATAGTGTCCAAAAAGTGAAACGTATACAACCTATTGGAATGGAGGAAGTATTTTGTAAACATTTTACTCCATATCTACTTTTTCGGTGTTCATTCTTAACTATCCTTTTTTGTTCCTAACATATTTAGCAAAATTTTACAATTACTTTATTCCATATTTTCTCAAACATGATCTAAATGTATATAACAAATAGTCACAAGGAGAAAGAATTCTCAAGAATTCTATAACAAATACCTAAAATAAAGTTACCGCAAAAAAAATACCTAAAATAAAGTAAACTTTATCGTGTACTCCGTATAATGAAGTAGACAAATACGGAGTAGTAAATAACATTTACAGTACATTTGTATTCTATCTGTTTTAGTGAAATCATTGTATATTTACTTTATTTTGTGAAAAACAAATATGGCAAAATTATATTCTCATACAATCGAGACCAATGTTATAAATTTAGGGTATGCAAAATAACACGAATTTTGTTGTTTGTGAATTATAAAGACCGAAAACATTGACAATTACCCCGATATTAGAGAGTACACAATAGAGAGTATATTATGACCAAATTGTGTCTTTATTTTATTGATAAATTTAATTCAACAAAATAACAAAGAGATCTAGAAAAGTACTCCGTAACTTATTTTACCACAAGTATTATAGTTATTCGACATTTCGTTTGTGCTGAACACGTCTTATTTGTTCTTCGTATATATTAATGATCAGTTTGTCACATTTTATTTGTCCTATACCATCTATTTGGCAAACACAATATCATGTTCTTTCCAACTTATCAAAATGGTACTCCGTATATATCATTGGTGGGCCAGGCCTAGGCCTAGAAAAACAAGAATTCGCCACTGCCGTGAAGCCAAATCGTTCCAAGTTGCTTCATTTTCAACTAGCTCTGTTATACGGAGTATTATTTTTCGTCCTTTCGCTCTTTGTGTAACACCCCGTGTTTTTATTATACTAATTAATCATTTTAACAAAATACTTAAATTAAAATTTATATAATTTAACTTTTATTCAATTACTTCAAAAACGCGGCTGAAAAATTTCGTTCGAATAAATATTCTCAAGATATTTCTAATTAAACTTTCTTGATTTTATATCAACTTGTATTATAGTTTTATTTCTAAAATACCTGTCGAACTAAAACGTTAACTTTGTTACTATTATTAAACTTTATAAACTTGCACTACTTTTTAAAAATCCTCACTTTCATAAAATTTAGTCTTTATAAAAATATTCTTTCAAATAAGCAGACCGTTTGAAAATATGTGAGACCGTAATACATTTTTGTAATTGACACCTTTTATACATTTTATATTCTCGAACTATAAATTTTATAAAACTAATGATGAAACTAAAATTTTAAACAAATAATTTAAAGTATAAAATATTTTATAATATATAAAAGTTTATAAATAAGAGTAAATAAAATGGAGCAAAATCGATGAAATACTCCCTTATTATGTCGACATCCTTTCTTCCTCATCCACACATTTAGATCTTTTTTGTTTTCATTTTACACCACACATTTCCCCTTATAACTTTTTTTTTTCTGATCTCCTTTTTCAATCCTCCCTTCTTCTTCTTCTTCTTTATTTGTTTCTTATGAAATAAAACAACAGCAACATCAACAACATCACGACAACATCAACAACACAAACCAACAGCAAACTCGACAACACTAAAAACAACCAACAACGACTACACCGACATCAACAAAACAACAACAATGCGGTCAACAACAACAACAACAATGGCGAGCTCAACAACAGCAGCCACCGGGGCCACCGTCACCGTGGTCCCACCTCCTCGAGCTTCCTTCTCTTCTCTTCCATTGGAGCCACCATTAGAGGCGGCCTCGAGCTCGACCACCGTCACCTGCACCGCCATGGCCGTCCCCTGCCTCCTCTGCTCGGTTTCCTCTCTCTCCTCCTCTGTCTCCCTCCGCTTTCAGGCCACCAGAGCCAACTGGGCTGACCACCATGGTTGCCACCGTGAGCCTGACAACCAAGGTCATCGTCACCAGAGCCACCACCGTGTGCCCTCGCCGGAGCCGACGTCGACAACACTAATGACCACCGTGGCCCTGCTTTCCCCTGTTTTCTTTCCCTTTCTCGGCTCGACCCTGCTCACCGTGGCTCTTCTCTCCTTCTTGTTCTCCTCACGTGGCCCTGTTGTGCTCTGCCTTGCCGTCGTATTTTTATCGTCGGTAAGTTAAACCGTTTTCAGTCCATAAATAATATCGTCAATTAATTTCACCTCAACTTTATTACTCATTCCCGTTTCTTTTTGTGCCGAGTTTGCGAATGCGTTCAACATTTACGATGTTCATGTTGCTGTCCTTATTCTGCTGCTATTCTCTCTTGGAATTACGGATGCTAAATTTGGGTCCATGAGGAAATGGGTTAAGATTATTTTATTTGGAGGCCTCTGTTCGTGAGCCACATTTAGGTGACTCGATTCTTCCTCAAAATCTCTAACTTTAACGTTTTGGTTTTACTTTAATTAATCTGTTATTAAAAGTGAGCTAGTTATGCATTAGGCACGTATACCTCTCGTTTCAGTTTATTTAATAACTTTGTATGAATCGCTATAGTATGAAATTGGGTGTTAATTTTGGTTATAATATAATGTTGAATTGATTTGTGAAATATGATATTTATCTGATTTTGTGATAATATGTTTTGAATGAAAAATGTGTTGTTGAATTAATGTTGAATTTAATTGTAATATTATCGTGTTAAAATTATTTGTTATATGTAAATTAAAATATATATAAAGTATAAGTATCACAATTATAAAATAAGACGAAAAATATTACTAAAATAACTAAAGTAAATAAATTAAACTAATATAAAAGATTTATGGAAATAAAATATTTATCGGCACTAAAAAGATTTAGATAAAACACAATTAAAAATGAAGAGTTAAATAAACAGAGTATTAAGTTTAAATTAGTGTTAAATCAATGTAAAAGTAAAAATATAAATTAAGTTACCAGTGTTAAATTTTCTAAAATAAATAGTTATTTAAAATGTCATATCTCAAAATTACTATAATGATTATTTGATTAAAACCTAAAGTTTAAAATAAACTTAAAATATACTAAATAAGTATTTAGTTAAAATATCAAAAGAAAATAAAGAGCTTGAGATTTAAAATGAATTTAAGTAAAACTATCACTAAATAAAGTTAAAAATTAGAATCAAATATAAGAATTAACAAAAAGGTAAATTGTTAAGATCATAGTAATATATAAAGGTCGACTAAAAATTTACTAAGTATAAAAATGTAAGGATCAAAAAGATTATCGAATCATATAAATAACTTTGTAAGTATAATATTTTATATGAAAATATTAACTTAATGTAAAGCTCACAAGTTTAAATAATATGTTTAAAAATAAGAATTCGTCTTAAGGTCGACAACTCACTAAATCAATGTAAGTCGTATAATAAAAATTAAACATATGGAACGTAAGATATTATAAAATGACACAAATGGTTTTATAAAAATAATTAGAAAAGATTCTAAGTTATAAAAACTTAAATTAGATTATACGATCAAATTATCTTTTCACCTTAATCGAATAAGTAAAGAAAAATTATAATATGAAGTCGTATTAAGAAATTAAAAACCACCTAAAAGGAATTTAACTAAATGTCACTTAATCATATTTTATTAAGAATACAAAAATTTATCAATTATCGTTTAAGTTATATTTTTACAAGTTAAAATAAATGTTATAAATACTACACCACTAAACACTTTACTATTTAAATAAAAGGAAGAAATAAATGTGAGTTATAATGAAATTCAATTATTTATAATACTAATCACTAATCTATCTTAGGTTGCTTAAAATTTAAATGAAACTAAATCGAGCTTATAAATAAAATAAACATAAATAAAATAATAAGTGGACATGTTAAGAAGAATATCAATATATACTTCAAATAAAATACCTTACTTGCTTTGTTTCTATGAGATCATGTGGTACGTTATATTTAATTATAAAAGTTTGACGATATTATTAAGATTTAGAATTGTCACTTGTTTCGAATGAACGAAGAAATAAGAATTTGAGAAAATGAACTACTTGATAAAATACTAAGATTGTTCGTACGTATGCACTTCTTGAAATTCAAGTTAACGAGGTAGGCGTATATGGGACTGGGCTCCTATCGAGTTGCTTGGCGAAATAACGATCCTAAGATTGCTACTCGACACGGTATATACAACCTCGGAGATGGGCATCGCTCGATATTTCAGTGGGCCCATATATTAGTAATTGGAACGCCAGCCCATCCCAGAGTCTGCCTCTCTGGTGATAGTCGAACTTTTTCGTCGGTGATACCTTTTGAATAGCGAATACGTATGATCCTCGATAGGTAGTGTATGCATACATTAGACGAGGGATTGATCAATCGCCCTTATTACCTAGATATCTTTAGTAGATAACCGCACACGCCCGCTTTGACGCCGGCCGCCATCTTGCGCGAATTATGTCTGCGTCTTCGCCTTTACTAACGAAGACTCATTAGTCAACGGCGTATGATGAATGCATTTCCTTATGCGGATTGATTATTATGCGAATGACTTGATTTCCTGAGTGTTGAAGTACGATTTATTGAGAATGATTATGTATGAGTGTTGTACGTTATGTGATTGGACGTATAATCATGTTTGAATCATCCTATTTCCTTGTATGTTATTGCTTGTCTATTTGCAATGTGTTTTATTTATTTATTTTCTATATTGCATATGTTTAGAATTGTATGATTATTCACGACTATGTGTTTATTGAATTGATTACGACTTATGCATATATCTTGATTGCCATGATTTAGGTTTTATATATATATTATATTAATTGAGATGATAGTCATGTTTAATTATTGTGATTCTATAAATTGAAATGCTTTAAGTTTTGTTTATCATGTTGTATGAGATTTAAATATCTATACGTGAGAACTGATATTATATGCTATTTGTCCAATTTTATTAACATAAGCGGCTGCGGTAGTTATACGCGTTTAGTGCTGCCAAGTTACTTTTAATCATAGGTTAAATAAACCAAAACTTTGGTTTAAAGGTTGTTGGTTAGAACAGTCACTTCCCGCCTCTGAGCGGGAGATCCTCCTATTTTGTGTTTTTGTCTCCGTTGCAGGCAATTCTCGAGACTCAGGATTATCGGGACGACTAGGATGTTTCGTTTGTATTCTTTGAGAGATTGTAATATATATTTGTATCCTATGCCATTTGAATGTAATTTAATTAACATCCGGCATGTATTAGACTTAATTAATTTTCCGCCTTAGTTTAATTAAGTCATGAAAAACCGGGTTGTTACACTTTGATTTATGATTTAATTTTACAATTTTAAAATGAAATTTATGTTATAAGAAACAACTTTTAATAGAATTTGGGGATTTATTAAATATAAATTTACATTTGGTTAAACTGATGATTATAGAAACTCAAATTTTATTTCTACAATTATAAATATCAATCCATATTATTAATTTATACTTATATTTCTCTAGACACGTGTGTATTAAAGTAAATGAACAAATATAAAAAAAAAACTAAAGAAGTATACTCATGACATATCATCCAATTAAAGAGCACGACTACAATTAACCGATCAAAATTTTGTTATGTGGCTATAAAAAGTTGTTCATTTCTAATCCTACAATGTATACATTGTTAAAAATAAAGGTTATAAAAAATTTACAACCATATAATAGAAAGTAATTGGAATGTTCTATTTTCAATCTTATATAGCCATATAGGGCTTAACTCAATAATACAAAAATGTAACGAATGCCTAATTTGGAATATTTTACTTGTAATTGACATCGAATAGAGAAGTGAGCGTTTCGTGATAATAAGAAAAACTCTTAATAAATCTACAAAAAAGATTATAAATATATACTCTTTCTGTCACGATCATTTGTTTACTTTTCATTTTAGCACAAAGACCAAGGAAATCAATGAAAAGACGCATTTACCCCTTATTACATGGATAAACTACATCCCAATGGAATTCTATTTTATGTCAAGTAACATACGGACTATGACTTTTTTTATACTTTGTATCACGAAACGCTCAGTTCTCTATTTGATATCAATTACAAGTAAAATCCATACTCATATGAAATTATTTTCATAAACAATTTTATGTTACAATTTTCATATGAAAATTATATTACAGCTAATATAATACGGAGTAGTTTAGTATAATGCGGAGTATAATGATGAAAAGGAATCAAAGAAGTTAAATTAAATCTAAATCTAAATCTAATCTAATCTAAATCTAAATCTAAATCTAAAACTAAAACCTATAAAAGAGAAACTACACTTACTATTGCAGTAACAGTACTTTCCTCTTTTCTCCACCTTTCTGTTACCGTAACAGTAACTCTTCAACTCATCCCATTTGATTTGATTGTAACTTTCTTTCAAGTATTTGCACCTATTTGTAACTTCTTCGTCCTCCAACCATGCTTTAAGTATTCTCTTCCCCCTTCCCTGCATCCACTTCTTTTTCTCTTTGTATTCTCTGCCACAAATTACTACTTTCTTATTATTCTTCAACCTACCTTCTCTCTAACAATTCATCTCTCAAAAAAACAATTTCTAGGGTTTTAACAATTCCCTAATCCCAAAATTTCTCTCTTATTTTCCAAAAATTTAAAGGTTGGTCAATTGTTCCACGTTTGTTGCGCTTCCCGAGGAGCACCGCACACTCACCCACCAGGAGCACGCCAATATGCACAACGCCAGTGGCGATCAAAAGTTCTGCAAATTCCTCCAACAATGGATGGCTTATCAACCATATCATTTACAACTCATTTCATCTTTACCATGATGGTCCAAGCTTCTCATATGGTAATTGTTCCTTCATTTTCACTGTTTGTTAATCGATTTTTAGGGTTTCTGATGATGCTTTGAGTGGATTTTTTTTTCGATGGGTTTTGTTTTAGTGTTGCCATTGTGTAATATGGAGTTTTTTTACTAGATGAGTTTGCTGGTGTTAATTTACAAGGTTTTCTACATGCACCCAAGGTGAAGGAAAATAGGAGAGCTGCAACCCGTTTTCCCCTAAATTGTTTTTCCTATTTTCAGCATCCAAAGGATTTCCTCTTCAATTTAATCAGGTTTAAATTGCTATTATTGGGTTTCGTTGATTAATCAAGTATTTCAATGTTACTGGGTTTTCTCTTATAGTCGATTTCAGCATATTTAACTATATAATCTGTTCTAAAGCTTTCATGTTTCTTCTATCATTTTATATTTCTCGTCCTAACGATCTGGTTATAAGGATAGTATCATCAAAGTTCCCTTACTGAATTTGTTATCTGACTGATTAACTGGTACGTTTGGTCGGTATATTATGTTTTTGATTTAGAGCCGAGTTATTGTTCATATTTTTGGGTTTGTTTAAAAAATTTTAACTAATGTTGAGAAATTAATTCGTTTTGGGTTTAGTTAGGTGATGAATTTCTGAAATGTGGGGTGAAGAAGAGCGGATGAGGACAGTGTTGTTGAAACCACCGTTGTGCTTGCTGAGGAATCTTTGTCATTGTTTCAGTTGGAGAAGTATGTGTTGAGGTTTAAGATCACTTGCTTCACAAAAAGGGAGGTGATCTAGAGGTACAATGCTCTTATTTTTTTCGTTTTCGATTCGAGTCCGGCCTTCATGTTTAAACTTGAATGCGGTGCTGCAGATTTGATGAATTTAATTCCTAATAAAGCCGGATGATGATCCTCTTGTGTATGACACAGTTGGGATCAAATTTATGAGTAGTGCAACAACAAGGAAATACAAAAGATGCCTAAAACTATTGATAAATTAATAGTCATGTGACTAACAGTCATGGCATTCAAAAGGCAAAATGTCGAGATTCTTTGAGTTCACCCATGCTTAAATCAAATTAACAAATAACTTTAAGTTTTACCTAAAGTAATTGCTAAATTCTAGCTAGATTTTCCGACAATCAATCTAGACAAACCCAAAACAAAAAGCTTTAAATTGCTGCTGTGAGAAAAACAATGAACATCGTTACAGTAATGGAAACATTGAACATTTGAACATCGTTACACCAAAATCAACAACCCATTTGAACCCACGACTGCAGAAATTGCTAAAGTTACAAACATTAATCTTTAGTGTACTTGTAGACTGTACCCGTGAAACAGTTCGCTACAAAGTAATAGACTTTGCCTTAATTGTTTATTTTAATTTGAAAAAATATGTTTAAACTTTAAAAATAGAGAAAAATTAAATAAACTGAGCCATCATATTGTTTAGATTTGAGAGCAGGTCCACCTGGAAAGGAATATTAGTAGAAGAAGAAATCCTTATATCAATTACTCTATTAATTATGATTAATTAGGTAGATGGTTGAACCTAACGTTTATAAATTGTTCCTCAACTATGACCAGAAAGCTTTACAGATGACGAACGAGATTTTGGTGATGCGGGATAAGGAGAAGCTCGAGCTTGAGAAGGAGCTTTACATTTACATGAAGAAGCTTTTGGATTTCGAGGAGTGGAAGAAGGTCGAGGTATCAGCTTGTAGAATTGGAGGGGAGTATTAGAAGTCGCATTTAATTTTTTTGCGAATAACTTAAGACATATGTGTACAACCAGGTTGTGCAAGACTGATATGATGTACACTACTCGGTAGCATTTGAAGTTTTTTTTAACCAATTTTGGTTGCTTTGATTAAGGCATCTAAGAACTATAGTCTCGTTCTAATAAATTTGATGAAAACTTGTCTTATGGGAATATAATGGGTAAACATAGACCCCGTGTTGAGATACGCCATTCGATTCTTAAATTAGGTGACAATGGCTCGCTGATCGATACATATCGGTTGAACTCAACAGGACTAGCCAAACACATCGCGATAGTGTAATTAGGCCAACAAACGTAGCTACGTTACTTGTAAAAACTCAATAGAATTATGAAATCTTTCAAAAATAGGTTACACAACCCCACAAGGGGTCACGTAGGTTGCGGAAGGGCACACATCAAAAATGATACTTGTACAATTTTAACATTTAAACTTACCACTTATAATGCTTCAATTTACCCGTCAATTTTGTCTTGAGTTTTGCAAAGCACTTCTAAGTTTGACTGTGGTATTGTAAATTGATGAATTGACCGTTTGTTGACCGATAATTAGGGTCTTGATGATTTGAGTGGTTTTTAGGCATTATACTAAAGTGTTGGAAATTGATTATTTACTTTTAGACATTATACTCAAGTAACTTACACGATTTAAAAACATCTACTTGAACGTTCAACTTATATGGTTGTGTATTTAAAAAAAAAAAAAAAGAGTTATAGAGAAGTAATACAGGGGAGGTGGAGAAGAATAAGGAGAGCAATTAGAACCTGTTCTTTCGAACTTTTTAAATTGAATGGTGAGGCCCAGAATCGAGTTAATTTGGCCCAGGCCCAGAATAAATTTGGTGACCAGAAATGAATGAAGTTCAATTAAATATTATACTTGTCTTTGAGCCAGAATAAAAATTTGGCCCAGGCTGATCTGAAGTGAATGGCCCAGGCCCAGAATCGAATGGTGGCCCAGGCCCAGGCTGAATAAGTGAAGTGGTGAAGTGAACTAAAATGTGCTGAAAATAAGCTGGAAAGAACATGTCCTAAGTAGTTCATACAGAATAGGAAATAAAAGAATAAGAAAGAAGAACAAAATGAGATGAAATAAGAGGATGGTTATAAGGAGAAGGCGAAGGGAAGAGAAATATGATGAGGAGCATATAAACAAAACGAATAAGGACAATATGAGAAGAGAGGAAACAAAAAAAGACAAAAAAGGTGAAAAAGAAAAAGAAAGGGTATAAAATATAATTTGAGTAGTAATACGCGTAAAAATGGAAGACGAGGATTATATTGTAGATATAGGGAAAGAGGATAAAGAGGAAAAACTTCATTTGTTAACGTGGCATAACCACGAAAGAAGTCGAATTAATATTTACAAGTTAATATAAAAAGGTTTTAAAATTTTAAATAATGTGGAATTGTCGGATGCTTAATAAATAATGTATTAAAATAGCCAAATACGGAGTAACAAAAAAAGTAGTGAAAGCTAAAGGAAAAAAGCAATTTTAATGATTTTAAACCAAAAAATAAAATAGCATTAGTGTCCGCCTTATATGGTTTGGGAACAAAAATGAGTTATAGGAGTCTAAGGCAAGATGAAAGAGGGGATTATGATAAGACGAAAGGAAGATAGGATGAATAAGATGACAATGAAAAACAAAAAGAGTGAAAAATATATCAGAGGGAGGGGAGTCTAAAGGATAAAAAAAGACAAACAAGATGTTGAGAGAATTAAACCGATCTTGGGCCTCCAACTATTAACTTTAACTTTTGGTAAAGTTGGTTCCTAACATGGTTTCAAAGCATTGTGTTTAGAGGTCACTGGTTCGAATCTACCGCCCCTTAATTTCAAAAGTAGATTATTTCGCACCAGGTATGGTGTGACTTTAGTTGCGTCTATACTTCAAGCTGAATGACCATTCATGTGAGGGGGCTGTTAGAGAGAGTTAGACCGATTTTGGGCATCCAACCATCAGAGCATAAGAGTCAAAAAAAGAGTAGCAAGAATGAGAAAATAGGATAAATGGAAGATGGAGAACAACTATGCGAAAAATAAAATACCGATCTTGGGCCTCTAGCCATCAGAGCATAAGGGGACGATCAAGAACAACTATGCGAAAAAAAAAATTATTAGAGAATAAAATTAATCTTGGACAACAATCTGCTCTTGTAGTTGATTTTCAACTAACTATTAGACTGCATAATAACTCGCTGGTCATTCCGTTTAGATGCACATAGACTACTATAGAACAGTGCTTATACACAACATAATTCATTTCTCAGGAGAAAATAAAATGAATAGAGTATAGTCATCTCTCATTCGAGATTCATCATCGAAACAACTTAAATCAATTAAAAACATCTGCTACTAATGTGTGTGATATAGAATCGTTGGGAATCTGCTGTTGTATTATATGAAACCGTCTAAACAATGTTTCAAATGTTTTCTTATGAGTATAACTTCATAAGCGCATTGTAATAACAATGTGAATTGTATACCTATTAATTTCTCAAATTTTATTACAACGAACACCTTCATGTCGCCGCAACTTTTTCTACCAACAAATTAACCCGCATTGGGCGACTGCGCGCGGTGCGCGCAGTCGAACAACTAGTTTGAAAAAAAGAGGAGCAGTAGGCCACTAGTTATAGTCTATAATCATTTATCATAAGTACATAGGTGTATCGGTGAAAATTCAACTTGGATCGTATTTAAAATTTTCCGTGATACCTAATTTTTTTTTTTTTTTTTTTGCCAGATGGAGACCAGAGATTTAGGATCGAGTTATAGTTCTTGGCAGAACATGAGCCGCCTTCACCCCCGGTGATACCTAAAATTGTAGACTAGAAAATCTCATCAATTATAATTAAACTCAGCCATAATTGGTTTGTATCTATCAAATTTGGGTTTGGACCAAGTGAACCAATTTGCGAGTATAATTAACGGGATTTTCCTAATACGAGTACTATATCTGTTTCGACTTATCGAATTGTATCGATAATCGATAACTCATTGTGTAGACACATAGACTAATTTTCAGCAATTTCCCATGATCATTTTTTAAGGGGTATCAATTTGACATCATTATGAATCATCAAATTAGTACGGAGTATCAAATATGTGAAAATGGGATGTTGGCCTATATAATACGGAGTATGAAGTATGAAGTTTTTATTTAAATGGAGTTTATTTTGAAACTATTTATAAAAATGACGCCTATTTGAAATTATTTTCGCTCACGTATGAGTCCATTGACAAGCCTCATTTATAGTGGAGCCCAACAATAGTTGGATTTCTCTCCATGAGACCATGACATAAGTTCGACTAGACGAGTGATTTTAATAAACACGAGATAATGTGGAACCTATATCCGATGACATTTAAATGGCCCGGTTTCATAACCAAGATACACATGATATAATCATGAACTTTGATACCATGTTAATCCAGATATGAACTCGAGTCACACCAACAAATGGAGGAGATAAAGTCCACATTATAAGGTCAAGAGTGTTATTCCATCTCAATAACAACTGACAATAAAGAGAAAAAAAAAAAAACCCTATCTTTATGAGGTGTTCAATTATCTTCGACATAATTAATGCGGGACTCATATATGAAGTTATTAAATATCTTGTTCATAACCTTACTTCCTTTTTTATTGAATTTGTTGTACTTTGTTGAATTTAATAGAAATGATTCAATCTAAAAATTTATGTAACAAGTACTCCGTATGAATTAAATCTAGAGTAACTCACTAACTCAACTTAATAAACCTAAAAGATACTCCGTAATTGATATTATTAAAATTGTACCAGTACTACAAAGTAAATTCCGTGTAGTAGCCGTTTTAAATTTAAAATAGATCGAGTAACAATTGATTACATAAGACGAATATATGTGAGAGATTTGGGGAGAATAAAAATGGATCTTATGATCTACTCATACGAAGTATTCCGTAGGAGTTACAATCAATCACTTGAAAATAAAATACTGGTAAGTTAAGGATCGGACCTTAAATTCTCATATAAGACGGATAATTTGTCTTTAATTAAGACGGATCAAGTATATATTAAAAGACAAAATTATATGTTACGGAGTAAAATATTTGTCTTATATGTACAAATGGAGGTGAACTTGATCCGTTTTAAGTTAAAAAAAGACTTATTGTAAAATACAAAATGTATGTTATATTTGTGCGTGTTACAAAATTAAAACATACTAGGGATTCGCACCCATCATTTGAATTTGACTTATGAGTATATTACTACATACGACAATATGTTATGACTAAATATTGATCGTATTGTTTAATAAATAATACTCCGTATCATATTGAGTAAATGTGAGTATAATTAATATATATATATATATATATATATATATATATATATATAGAATTAGGATCACATGAGTCCTACCATATTATTTGAGTCCATAGGTCTTAATATGAGCCCTTAGATCATGGGAATCTAATGGCTGAGATTTAACTAATTAAGTAAGGGTACATTGATAATTTATTACTACACTATATATACCTAAATACTGAGTCATTCCTCCAATTTAGCTCATTCACTTTCTCACTCTACCCTTCTCTCTCTTCCGTTATTTTTTTACATTTAATCATCTTCATCGGTTGAATTCACTCTTTAATCAAATTCATCTACTTATTTGTCTCATCTATTCATTTTTTTCATCTACAATTCCTCTCTAATTCCTCTTCAATGTCAGGTATGATACTTAATTTTATTTTCGTTAACCCTAATTTTTGTAAAAATTGAAATTTATTTTGTGAATTCATGTGTTTTTGATCGATTTCTGTTCAAATTCATGTTATTTGTTATTGTTTTTCACGTAATTCATCTGAATTGATGATATTCAACATTGTTTTCATGATTTCGTTGTTGATTGATTTTCTCTATCATTGTTATTGCTTTTCACGTTATTGAACTGATTATATTCATTTTTATTTTTCGTTTTTTTGTTCCAATGGTTTTCTTTTTATCATTGTTTTCACTTTCGTATCATGTATTAGTCTTGTCTCATGTGATGTTTCCTTTCAATTGATGTTCTCCTTCATATTTTGTTTGTTATTTTGTTTCAGTTGTTATTTTCACTTTCTGCTCTCTTCGGCTCTATCTTTAGTTCAAGTGATAATACTCTTATTGATTAATCTTTAGGAACATCACATAGTATCACAAGTTGTGATTAATTGCTTTATACATTATTTTTCAGCATAGTACAAGTTTACTTTTACAATGTACGTGATTGTTTAGCTAAATAATGTCAATTTGTTTGCTGTCGTTGATAATACCATATAATTTTCACAATAGTATCACACTGTATAATTAACAGTATCACATGAGTTTTTGATTCTTAATTGTGTGTTACTTTGTTTTGCAAGGATTTAGTGGCCTAACCTTAACCTTTGCCAAAGAAATCACTTATATTTCTATTCCTTAACCCATGGAAGTTGATGAAGTTCATGGTGGAAATCATCTTTCTTTGAGAGTGGCTCGTGGAAGTTCTAAGTAGTGGGTTAGAATTATCGCTAGTCAATTAACACCTTGAGTAAGACAACTTTCGTGACGTTGAATGAGTATTACTCTTCTCGATTATTGTGCATAGCTTGCTGATTAGTTATTCCGACTCAATCTTTGGTAGACATGTGTGCTTTCCTTGTGTTAAAAATTCTATTTTTAACTTCCTAGTGAACCAATTGATTTTTTGGCAGTTGGGGAGCAGCAAGTTAAACAGGTATTGTTTGTGAGATTCGCTTGGATGATGGGATTGAGCCCGTGACAAGAAATGTAGAAGAAGACTCGCATTAGTTATTTAATTGATCACTTTAGTTAGTCTTTCGTTGTATTTGTAATTGTCATTGTGTTTACTTTACTCTCTTCGGATTTCCATTTAATATTACATGACTTGCTTAACAATATCACTCACTGAGATTAACAAAATCACGTTCTGATAATGAAGTATCACAACCATTACTAAAGAATATAACACTTCGCCATATACCAGTTATACAAATTGTTTTCACCTATCCACTTTTGTGATATTAAGAAACAATTATACACCCATTACTAAACAATATGAAACAATTAAACTAACAATGCCACATTGTGTCATTAACAATATCACAGTTACACAGATTTGTCTACATAAAATGTTCGAGATATAATATCACAACAAACAAAAGACAATATCATTATAGCCCTAAAACAATATCAGTAGCAATACTAGTTTACGCCATTTATAATAGGTTGTTTATCCTACCAACAATACATCAGTTCATTTTCAATTAAAGTACCCAGTCAATATATTCTTTATAGGTTTTTTTGGTTCCTTCCTGTGCCTGTGCCTCTACCTTTACGACTACCCCTAGTACTTGCGACACTCTTGTATCGTTTTTTTTTGTGTCGTGAGCTCTTGTCCTCCATCATCATCATCATCATCATCATCATCATCATCTTGTCTTTTGCTCTTGGTACCAGCTTATCTTTAAGTAGCCATTCATGCAACATGCTACAACATTAAACAAATTCACCGAGAATTTCATAAACGATGCTAAAGCTGAGTATATATTGACGATTAAAAAACTTTAAATCTATAATTTCATAATTTAAACAATTAAAAATGTTAAACTTAATTTTCATAATGAAGAGGATATGAAATCCTAAATTAAACAAAAAATAAAAAAACATCTGATGAATGCTTATAATATACCATTAATAGTCATAATTAGTTTAATATTATTGATCTAATCTCGAAAAACGTTTGAAATCATCTATTGTTTACATATTTACAACATTAAAAAGAAGAATATCAAAATATCACATATCAATCAACAATTTTTTCGATTTTTTAATATAATCATATCATATTCTTCTAATTCAACACACATACAATGATTTCGAACATTTTTAACACAAATTATCAATTTAATATTGTAAATTAGAGTAAAATAGCAGAAAAATTTTTTAAAAAAAAAGGAAAATCGAGTTTACCTATTTGATTTTAGAGTAAAATTCAATGAGAAAGTTTGATTGTAGTGAAGGAATTAAACAATTAACTTGAAATTGAGTTGAATGTGGATGAATCTGATAACTTTCAGCAATATTTTAAAGAGATTTTTTAATTTTATTTAAGAGAGAGAAAGATGATGTGCGTGACTTTGTAATTCTGAAAATAATGTTAGGTTTTGTTGGAGCTACGTGGCTCAATCTGGGCTCTTTATTTTCTCTTGATCCTACGGATGATATATGGACTCACGGACTCAAATATTTAGGTGGACTCACCGGATCCCGCCTATATATATATATATATATATATATATATATATATATATATACTTCCTCCATTTCTTTGGATTCTATACATTTGCTTTTTGGACACTATTCACAAGTGAGGAGAATCTTCGATATATCGTCTAATATATGAAATAAAAAATAGTCATGTGAGATCTTGTTTTAATTACATTTTCGAGAGCATTATTAATATGTAAATTTTATAATTTTCGGAATTATGTAACTAAAGATATAAACAAAAGAAAACGTGCATCGACGTACGTGCAAAAAGCAAATGTATAGAATCCAAAGAAATGGAGGAAGTATATATATATATATATATATACGGAGTACATTTTTAAATAGATCAATACGGAGTATATTTTACCTAACAAGTGAGAATATAATCATTTTAACGATAATATGCTAGCGACAAGCTAATCGTCTTATGCATACATCAACAATCATATTTATATATAGAGTCAATTTAGGTTACGACATTTTAAATTGAAATAGTATAGTGTCAAGCTAGATTCAAGTCATAAATGAAAGCAAGTTAAGTTGGATAACTTTAAGTTTTCGGTATGAATATCGAGTCAGGTTTATTATAACGTTACTATCACATCGGTGAGTAAATGTGAGCATATTTAGATTGAAGTATAGTACTATTGGATTGAAGTAATTAACCATATTCGAAGTAAACAAGGAGTAAGCCTACAATAACAATTGTACGTAACCACGTATAATGGGTGCAATGTCTAAAAATTACCTGCTTTAACGAATAACGTAACAATTTTAAAACTAACTGAAACCATTTTAAAATCTCTTAAAATTATCATTTATATGTTGATAATGATTATAACAAACATTAATATGAATATTTTTGTCCAAAAATTAAATCTATTACATACTCCGTGCTTTGTAGGAAGGTCTTGTATTAACAACCGTGACACAATATAAATGACGCTAAAAGAGTAGAGCCGCCAACCGTAACACGGAGGAAAAGTTACTCCGTAAGATCGTAAAATTACCACTCTATTGGATTGTCTAAAAGAAATGTTACGGTTATTATTATTATTATCATCATTATTATTATTATTATTATTATTATTATTAGTCAGCCGTTCAGGTGAATTATTTATACTTTAATTTTTTTATAAAAAAATAAATTGAGAAAGGGTAAACAAATGACTGAAACAGAGAATATTATTATATATAAGTTGTCCCATCTCTCTCCTCTCACCACATCCTATCCATCCATCATTTCAAGAAAAAAAGGAAAGCAAGTGAGCCCCCCCTTCTCTCTCTCCTCCCTTCCCTTTCTTGTCTGATTATTTCATGTAGCTTATTCTTCAAGCTTTACTCCATATTTGTTGGCTTTTGTTGTAGTAAATAACATACGTACACCGTATTATACTCGTACTACTTTAATCGTTGAAAAATTATGTTAGAGGATTATAATATAAACAAATTGTACTAATGTGGGTATTAATTTGCACCAGATCTTGACTTTTTTTTTGACTACAAATGACCATTAATATATTTATTGTTATGTTAAAGTGACATATTTTTGGATAACATGTGAAATTAATGAAAAAGCCACTTAAAATTACTCTAGAAAAGTATGGGTAGTGTTCAATTTTTGATTAAATGTGATCTACTTTGTTGAAGTGTGATATTTTGATAGAATGTGTTTATTGTTAATCATAAAATTATTATTCCATGTAAAGTGTTCAATAATACTGTGTATTTTATTAAAACGAAAAAGATTAGGCCAAATTGAGTAAAGAAAAAGTCGTAGAAAAATGTTCGTTTTCTGATTTAGAAAGTGAAAGACAGATCTAGATCTCATAATTTGATACATCAATCTCACATTAGTTATCGTACGGTAAATTATAATCACAATCGACGTGATTATATTTATAGCACGAATTAAACTCGTCTTTTATTAAGACCGTATATCATAATACTTGTTGAATGAATAATTTAAATATTATTCGTACTACGTAACTCTTTCTTTCTGCTCCTTGTTTCTTGTGCATGCGCCGTCTTTCCCATCACTCACCTTTTTTGCATATTTTTTAATTACTTGTCACATACTCACATTCTTTCTTCAGCATTGTTTATTTTAAAGCTTCATTGTGTGTTGTTTGTTTTTATTGTCTGTGTAAAATTATTCTCTCTAATAAAGAGCAATTGTTTTGTGTTTATCTGTATTTTATTTTACCATTTTGTATAATTATCTCTAATTTAAACTTCTTTTCATCAAGATTATTTCATCATGTATTATTGTTTTCCTATTTCTTTTCTCTTATTTTATCCTTGAAAAAAAATTGTGAGTCCTCTCATGTAAAGCAGTGCCTCGATCACATCAGAATGTCGATTGTGAGGCGATTTAATGATAAATAATCATCGTATAAGTAGTTGCACCTGTCAAATACCCATTATAAAAGCTTTGTTTTAGGGACTTGTTATTTTCCACTATTTTACTATTTCTCGCCATCTTAATTGAGTGAAAAAGACCAAAATGTCCTTTGAGTAATTGGGTGTTCAAGGTAGTAAGGGTAAAGAAAAGAAGATAGAAAGGGTATTTTCGTCAATTGGGGGTGAGAAATACTAACAAACAAGGATGCGGGAAATAGAAAAAGTGTTGTTTTATCTATATTTCAAATTGTGTTTGTTTTAGAAAGAGTCCAATTATTGGTCATGGCTTCATTTTTTTTAAAAAAAAAGCAAAGCTCCTTTATCTCTGTCTTCTATTTTGTCTATGTCTTCTTCTTATGTTGTGTTGTTGCAGTGGGGAAAAACCGAAACAAAGGAAACTGGCAACAGAGGAAGCCTAAGCCTAACTCTTCTTCTCCTTCTCAAATGCCACAAGATGGCATACTGGCTGGATACATCTTCGTCTGCGCTGATGACAAGGAGTATAACCAGATGATCCAAGACCGAAAATTCAACATGGGTGCTGGGAGCCTACATACAGTCAAGAAAATCAAGCCTGGAGTGCGCTTGTTTCTGTTCCGTCAGTCGGACAGAACTCTTCACGGTGTTTGGGAAGCCACAAGCAACGGCTACCACTCGAAGAAATTGGTTGAGGATAATGAAGGTGGCACTGTTGAGGAGTCGTTTGCTGAAGTTCATATCCAATTGGTGGAGAGGTTACCATCACTGACAGAGACCGAGTACAAGACAGCTTTGGTGTACCAAAGAAAACACCCCCATGAATTCTACTCCGAACTCAGCACCCAGCGCTTGGATGTTCTCTTGGTGAGGTTCCGCCGTCCCAGGGTTGTTTAAACCTTTAACTGTTGAATCTTGATCTCTATCATGGTATTCAATTAAGAGTTTGAGATAATGTTATGGAATTGTTGAGACAATGTTGTTTGCTGCTTTTCTATCCTCTTTTCTTACTTTTGTTTGCTGCTTCTACTGAATTGTGGTTCTAGTCTTTGTTGCTGGTCATTTACCAGAATGTTATGCATCACAAACAGCACTAGTTATAAGTTGAAATACTTAAACAGCTATATATATTTGCACATTTAAATACTTGTTCTAGTCTTTCTTGTTTCGGATTGTAGGAGATCCTTAATCCCCTTGTGCATAAAAATTCAAGGCAGAGTCGTGACAGTCGACGAGTCCCTTTAACATCGGTTTTGGTGTTATCAAACCCGCTGTTAATTGTGCTAAACCTTGGCTACTTTGTGACGCCTTTTTTTTTTTTTTTTCTTTAACTTCGTACTACTGACTGTTTGAAAGTACGGAGTATAATTTTTGAGTTCAAAAAATCTACTCAAGTGGCTATTTTAGATTTTTAGATTGCTGCTTCTATTGTTGGTGCTGTATCAGCTTTATAGATTGGTACTAAAACAATTGAATTGTTGTTGGTCGATTGGTACAAAAACACTTGAATTGTTAGTTGTTGCTTCTATAAGATTTTGATCCCCTTTGAAACCCTGCACAACTGATTTTGTTCCCAAACCTCATCATCAAAACAAATTTATGTACCGATAATGAGTACCATTTACACAAGTCTGCTCAATCAACAGATCAGTTGTACCCCGTATCAACCAAAATTTCAATATTCCGAATGAAAACAGCCAAATATAGTTACGCTACGCAATTGCATTTGGAATCAGTCTAACTCGAACTACTCACGGTCAATGATTCATCTTGTTTCCTGTGACGTGTGACGTATTATTATGTCCTCTATTCAATCCTTCTTTGTGCCTTGTAATGAATAGCCAGGTCTCTCCTCTGGTCTCAATTACTTCATCATGCCATTTTGTTGACTATGTGCAGGCATTCATCATGTTTCCTGTGGCAGCCTGTTGAAGGGAAAGAAAATGTTTTAGAAATAATTCAAATCGATTAAGTTTGTCGTACGTGTCTCATAAGTCGAATTTAAAGCTAGGTAACTTACGACTTACGAGAGACAAGTAGAGGAACAAAGCAATAAAGTACGCAATACGAGCACCATAATCGAAAGACCCTTGGATCTTAGCCCACGCCATGGACGCAACAGTAGGCGCAGCAACAAAGAGAAAAAAAAGACGAGGTCAAGTTCCTTGGGGAAGCGTCTCATTTGTAGGAAGACATTGATAAAAGGGTCACGAATAAAACCGTGTAGTGGGCCAACCCAAGTGCGAAGAAAAACAAATGCCCTTCTTTAAGGCCAATAGAAGCACCCAACAACGCCTCGACAAAGTTACCAATGACTGACAAATGGTTCAACGGGTTAGCCAATTTCGACAGTCGACATTGCCCTCTCAACATCCAATGACCGAGCTCGAGGCAGATTGCAAAAAGAAAGTCGTAAATATTTCAAGTCAGGAATTTGCAATGTTCTTATAGAATGTTAAAAAGAGTAGAAATTTTACCAATATTTATTTGAATTCGTCCAATGTTGTTAACAGTGGCTAATTAATACGGACTACTAATGAATACAATGTACGAGTAATATTATTTCCTAGCACATTATTATTCTCAACTCTTGTATTGTAAATTTTTGAGTTATGTGCTAGGAAATTTTACATCAAGGGAAGGCTTTGCCTTCTTCGCACAAGGCCAAGCTTTCCATATAAGTGTACAAGCATAGAGTGTCTTTATTATTAGATAAATTTACTAACTTGCGTAGCTTGGAGGTGGCGATGTCATAAGAACGCGTTCCAGTTGTAAAACGTGTAGAGCCGTTGTCGACGTTAAAAATGTTGATACTGCAGCGCAATAATCTCGAGTATTCTTCTTCAGTATTGGGAGACGAAAACCACAAAGTCCATGACAAATCACCACAATCGTTCTTGTTCATCACCCATATGCGGCGTTTATCCACAGTGACGCTCATATATGCCATAGCCTCACCAAGAAGAAACTCTTTCCTAAAACCTGGATCTTTATCCGTCGCATCTGGTAGCTCCACATAACTAACCTTCTCGCTATCGAAATCAAATGACATGAGATGAGTATCATTGTTACATGAGTCGGCTCGTACACTTGAGTCACTTGTAGTCCAGTGTACAGCCCCTTGAAAGTATAACAAGCACCCTCCACATTTCGCACCACGTATGGGGACGTCCTCGATCCCACAATCGTGTGTTATAATCCTCCAAAGGTTGTTATTATCGCCAACTGTATAGATAGCAACCGACATTGGCCCATAGTAATCCCAACCAGTATTCACCTGTAACAACAACAGCGTACATGACTAAATTATCAGTTATCAGCGAATTGTACTCATTTAAAAATGAATATTGATACTGACCTGAAAAGCCACCACTTTAAAATACTGAGTAGACGGCGAAAAACCAAGACTATAAGCGGTGTAGAGTTCGTGAGAAGTCTCAAAGGGGCATGGAGGAATAACAATTGACTTTCTAATCGATGGGTTCCACAATCTCAGTAACTGACGAGGATAATATTGTTTGATCAACATCAGTCCTAAGCAATTGCCTGTGAAGTAGTAAGCCTCATCACAAGAGTGAAAAAGTTGACAAGTCTCCTCCAACGTGTCGTAGCTGCAAAGGGAGATCTTGCAACCCTTAAACACGATGTCATTCCTCATACGGTGAAGGGATATTAATTGTGTTTTATCGTAATGACTACTACCGTTGTAGTATTGTTTATGATGCATACACATGAAATAAGGGTCGTCGATGACAGAACGCAAGGTTTTATTCACACTCCTCAGTCGTATTAGCGTTTTCACAGGTAGTCTTGCTAGAATTTGAGACCATACTTCCGCAGGCAAATCGTTGTTTGCTGTCATATTTTTTTTTTTTTTTTTTTTTTTTTTTTTTTTTTTTTTTTTTGTTTCCTTATTTTCTAATTTTGGCTTGTACTCCGTATATTTTATTTATAGCACTAACAATTTCCTAATACTCTTTTCATATCCTAGGCACAATAGGGAAACTACTTTTTCCATAAAACAATTGTTAGGTCCCTACACTCATAAGGAATTTTTTTTTATAGAAAGTTAAACTGTACAAGAATTCATACCAAAGATCTTTTATATTGCAAACAATTTTTATAGTCTATTGCTGCGCGTATCCAACACTTGACTATTAAATCCGAATGATCATAACATTATTGAGTCCGACATTGGGAAAAATAAAGCTGACAATGTGCTATCAAATATATATTTTCGT
This sequence comes from Dianthus caryophyllus, assembly GCA_023091065.1. NCBI lineage: Eukaryota > Viridiplantae > Streptophyta > Magnoliopsida > Caryophyllales > Caryophyllaceae > Dianthus > Dianthus caryophyllus. The sequence goes on along the minus strand of CM041526.1, from coordinate 451,718 downwards.
CGAATGGACCAATCCATTTGAAAAACAAAGTTGTCGATATTAGAAGTTTAGGAAATAAGCAAACTAGTTTTGGTGGCTAGAAGATAAATTCTAGGATCGAAAAATTGTGCCCATGTTATTCATCTATGCCGTGTCACGACTAGCCTTGTGTACAAAATTCGACAACAAAAAGTGAAAGAGTGAATACAATATTAAGGCGTCTTTTGAGACGGTTTTATTAGAGATCAAAATAACCAAGTTGCGTATAAAATTCTACAAGAAGAGAAGTGAAATACAACATTGCATCCTCTTTTTAGTCGTTTATTGGAAATCGAATTGAAGTGCATAAAAAGTGCGAGTACCAAGTGTTGAATGAATAGAAGACTCGATGTTCAGTTGAAATTCAAAAATACTCCGTATTAAATTAATCATTTGTCATACAGATAAATTAATGTATATAAAGCTAGTAATCAGAACAAACAAAACCCGTCTACAGGTGACAAGAGAGAAGGGGCTTCAACAGCAAATCCGAGGGTAAGGATAAACGAGAAAATTCAACATCACCACCGTACTTAGGCGTGGGGTGAAAAGCCTCGGTGATTCTAATAACAGCATTTAACTCCAAATTCTTATGAGGAATGTTACGGAACAATAACTTAGCTATTTTAATGGTCTCTTGCAAGAGGCACAGGTGTGGTAATTCACCAGGAAGATTGACCTGTTTAAGCATCAACGACACTATATCCGTGAAACACCTCTCAGATAAACACCACAACTCATGAGCTGGGTGACTACACTTGTGTGCCTTGCATATGCTCCCTTCTTCGCTTCCAATTGGTCTATACTCTGAGTAAACATTGATCACAAATTCTCCGTTTTGGTCGTCTAAGGGTTCAACTTTCTCCCATACCCCAACTTCAGTGATGAACCAATTAATACCACCGCTTATGTCGATGGGTACTGTTTCGAATAGTAATTTTTCGTAAATCACTCCGTCTAAAGAAATCTTGAGCTTTTTACGATTGGTTATTTGATCCAACAAGTATAAGGCCAAATGGGTTAGCTCGCCGGTAGAAGGGGGTAGTACAAAATCGGGCACGCAGTGTCTAATTCTTTTTACTAACCATTTGTATACGACGTGCCACGCTGGTACGTAATTTGTTGGAAACCCTTGTACTGGACGCTGAAACGACTTGTCAATCAAGACACTCGTCTCAGTATCGGGACCATAGTAGTCGTCGTCGTCGTCATTATCATCATCAAACTCGTCGTCGTCATCATCCTTCTCATCATCATTATCTTCATTATTGTCGTCATCCTCGTTGTTGTTACTACCGTGGTTGGCCAAAAAAATCTCCTTCAAGACATCGGTATTATAATAAGTGCAGCGACAATATACGTCGATCAAGAAGTGGTCGTCTAAAGAAACATGTTTCTTAGTATGGAGATCCACATACTTCAAAGAGTCTTGTGTCGGTATCAAATACAGTCGCCACGTAAATTACTCCTTGATTTTCGTCCTCATCACAATAATTATCTTCTACACAAAGATTTCTGCTAGGCGTTAGCTTTACCATTATTGTTATTATAAATCAATAATTGGAAAACATATAAGGTAATGTTATTGTATTCAAATTCTATGTGTACAATGGAATATGTTAGCTATATATATACAATGAAATTGATGTATTTACGGGAGGAAATCAAGCATGATATGTACAAATATGGTATGAAGAGATTGCTACCAATAATAGCTAGTCAACAGCTCAATGGGCAACGGCTAGTTTAGCATTGAGTCACAAGCACGGTTGCGCTATTACCCCCCTCAAGTTGGAGCGTGGAGCTTCGAAACGCCCAACTTGGAAAGCAGCTCTTCAAATGAAGGACGACCGAGAGCTTTTGTAAATATATCCGCAAGCTGGCTTTTTGTATGGACGTAATTGGTGCAGATCGTTCCTTTTTGTATCTCGTCCCGTATAAAGTGACAATCTACCTCGATATGCTTTGTGCGCTCATGAAACACCGGATTTCGTGCAATGTAGAGAGCAGATTGACTGTCGCAATGTAATTGTATAGGCTGTTGGTGCGAAATACCAAGGAAACCAAGTAACCCTTTGAGCCATTTTAATTCACACGTTGTATAGGCCATGGCGCGATATTCGGCTTCAGCAGATGATCTAGAGACAGTTGATTGTTTCTTAGTTTTCCAAGAGATGGGGGAGGAGCCGAGAAAGACAATGTAAGCGGTTAAGGAGCGTCGACTAGTGGGGCAACTAGCATAGTCAGCGTCGCAGTAAGCATTAAGACTGAGGGTACTATCAGACCGAAGGAGGATGCCTTGACCTGGAGAATTTTTCAGATATTTGACAACCTGGAGCGCGGCATCCCAATGATCTTTTGTTGGAGTACTCATAAATTGGGCCAATATGTGTACGGAATAAATGAATTCTGGACGAGTAGTGGAGAGATAGACTAGTCGGCCCACCAAACGACGATATGGTTGTGGGTCGTCGAGGAGGGCAGCATTTCAGAGGGCCAACCGATGATTCGGTTCCATGGGAATGGATGCGGGTTTACAACCGAGTAATCCGGCTTCTGTAAGGATATCGAGAGCATACTTTCGTTGAGACACAAAAATACCGGTGTTATTACGAGCAATCTCAAGGCCGAGAAAATATTTTAGTACTCCTAGGTCTTTCATGTAGAAGCAGGAGCTGAGATATGCTTTGAATTTCGTAATCAGGTCGTTGTTGTTACCACAAATGACAAGGTCATCAACATAAACGAGGACATGAACTTCAGTGGTGGTAGTAGTCATGGAGAAAAGAGAGTGATCATACGGACATTGTTTGAAACCATAAGTAAGTAAGGCAGAAGCGAGCTTAGCGTACCAACAACGCGGAGCTTGACGGAGTCCGTAAAGAGATTTTCGTAAGCGACAAACTAGTCCATCATGTGAAGAATGGAATCCCGGGGGTGGTTTCATATATACTTCTTCGTGGAGATCTCCATGAAGAAATGCGTTGTGGACGTCCATTTGATGTAACGTCCAATTCTTAACGGCAGCGATGGCAAGTAATGTGCGTACTGTGACAAGTTTAACTGTAGGAGCAAAAGTTTCAGTGTAGTCGACCCCTTCGATTTGACGATTTCCCATGACGACTAATCGTGCTTTGTATCTTTCAATTGTACCATCAGCATTATACTTAATTTTATAGACCCATTTCGACCCAATCGCTTTCTTGTTTGGAGGTAAGGGTTCTAGTGTCCACGTATTATTCTTTTCCAGCGCCTCGATTTCGAGTTTCATAGCATCCTGCCATTCCGGAACCTGCATAGCTTCTTTAAAATTTCTAGGCTCGTGATTTTTGGTCACGGCCGATAAGAAAATTCGATGGTTAGTGGAAAACTTAGTAGAACTAGCATAATGAGATATAGGAAACTTAGTACCTGGGGACGATGACGGAGCGAGGAGAACGTGAGACGCAGGGCGTTTTGACGGTTGGACGAAATTTTTGAGATTCGAATTAGGGAACTTGAGACGGTGTCCACGACCCATCTCAATGGAGGGCTCGGGTACAGCTATTTCGTTTGGGCTAGTGGTGGGTATGGTGGTTTCAACGGGTTTGTTGGTCGGTGCGGGAGGGGCAAGAGTGATAGAGGATGGCTCGGGTACAATTGGTTCGTTTAAGCTAGCGTTGGGTATGGTGGTTTCAACGGGTTCGTTGGTCGGTGCGAGAGGATCAGGATTTATGGAGGATGGTGTGGGTTGGTTAATAAGGACAAGCTCATCAATAGGTGTCAAAGTATCACGAAGAAAAGATGTTGTAGTGTCATTGTTATCATGTATATTGAGAGATTTATAGGGGAAGTCGTGTTCCATAAAAATAACGTCTCGGGATTCGAAATAAGACCCGGTGTCTAAATCATAGAGGCGCCAACCCTTTTTGCCGAATGGATACCCAATAAAGATGCATTTTCGACTCCGAGGTGCAAATTTGTCGCGGGTTCGATTGACAGTTTTTGCATAACAAAGACACCCAAAAATCCGAATATTTTCCATAGGTGGGGATTTATTAAAAAGCATTTCATAAGGGGTTTTTCCGTTTAAAAGAGGTGTCGGGGTACGATTTATTAAATGGACAGCTCCTAAGATACACTCTCCCCAAAAATAGATAGGCAGACTCGCTTGGAATAAAAGAGCGCGAGCAACATTTAAAATGTGGCGATGTTTACGTTCAACCCGACCATTTTGTTGTGGAGTGTCGATGTTGGAAGATTGAAAAATGACTCCATTGGTATTAAAAAATTGTAAAAGACATTTGAACTCATTACCATTATCACTTCTTAAAATTTTAATTTTCTTAAGAAATTGACGTTCCACCATAGTAAAAAAGTTCAAAAGAGTTTGCTGGACGGCACTTTTATGACGTAATAAATAGACCCAAGTGGCTCGTGAAAAATCGTCCACGATTGTTAAAAAATAACGTGACCCACAAGAGCCATTTTCCGAATATGGACCCCATAAATCACAATGGATCAAGTCAAAGATAGAATCGGCTTTATTCGAGCTTAAAGAAAAACGTTCACGAGTTTGCTTTGCGCGAAGACAAATATCACAGGTTTTACTGTGAAAATTAGTGCTTAAACGAGATTGTTGAGAAATAAAAGGTAAATAACGAGAAATGTTTGAGGACGGGTGCCCCAACCTTCGATGCCACAACTCGGTTGAGTCTAAGGAACCCACCGCGCATGCTCTGGCTGTTTCGTCTCGAACGCCCGTCAAATAATACAGCCCCTCACGCTGCTCACCCGCTCCAATCACCGTCTTCGAGGAACGGTCCTGTATGAGGCAAAGGTTGTGAGAAAATTGAATCGTTAAAGTAGTATCCAACAAGAGACTCGAGACGGATATTAAATGACAATGCAGGTTAGCAGCATATAGAACATTTCGTAAGATCAAACGAGAAGACAAGTGTATGTCTCCAGATTGTGTCGCAATAGTCACGTCACCATTTGGTAAACCAACCGACAAAGGCGAAATATTACGAATATTGAAAAAATGTAACAAACAGCCTGACATATGATGGGAAGCTCCCGTATCGATGATCCAAGAAGACAAAGGAATATTAGTGATATTACCGTGAAGACGATCAGATGGAGCAGCCTTGTGATTTTTCCATAATCGGGACAACTCAGCAAACTCAGAAGGATTAAGGGCATTCAGGTCGATATTATCCAAATTGGCCAATGATGATGAAGATGACGCAGCATGTGGTTTGAGTGAGGTTGGACCAGAAGACATGTGTACCCGTGGAGGAGCCGTAGATGAGTTTTTAGTCTTATCAAATTGAGCCCGTCCACGCACATCCGGGACGAACACAGCACTACTGAGATCAGTATCATTGGGGTTGATATATATGCGGTCACGAGGTCGATCACCCCACCATTCGGGAAAATTTCCAGTGACACGAAAACAAAATTTAAGTGAATGACCCGACCTCCGACACGCAATACAGTAATATTTTGAAGTGTTATTAGAAGTGTCAGTAGATGTTCCATGATTAGTTTTCTGGTCACGTATCCCTTTAGGATTAGCACGAGTCGCAAAGGCCATAATATCGGGTTTGTGTTCGTTTTTGAGTTGAGACAAATTACGAACCCCTTCCTCCTGTAAAAGACGATTATAAATGAGATCTAAAGTGGGAAGAGGAGTAGTACCGATAACTTGAGAACGAGAAGTGTTGTAGCGATCATCGAGACCAATTAAGAAATTCCGAACCCGTTTCTTGTCTCGCCGAGCATCCATGAGAGTAACCCAGTTACATGAACAGGGTTTACATGAGCAAGTAGAAAGCGGATCGTATTTCAGAAGTTCGTTCCAAAGAGTTGTAATTCGTCCGTAGTATGCCATTAGGGACTCGGTTGGGCCCTGTCGACATGCAATTAAGTCAGCCTCGAGCTGATAGATTCGGGCATCATTTTCTTGACAGAAACGATTCTTTATATCGGTCCATATTTGTTTCGCTTCGGGACGATACGAGATCGTTGTGCTAAGGGCAGATTCGATGGAGTTGTAGATCCAAGCGGTGACCAAAGCATTGCTGGACCGCCAGGTTTCGAAATTGGGATCAGAGGCAGGCGGTTGCGGGATAGTGCCATCGATGTAACCGATTTTACCTTTAGCGAGCAGAGCAAGCGTAAAGGATTGGGACCATTGATCGTAATTAGTCACGTCAAAGGCAACTTGTGTTATTTTGATGCCAGGATTTTCGACATGAACGAGTTGATACGAAGAAGGGGTTTTCGAATCGAGTTTTTGATCGTCAGATTTCGTCATATTTTCGAAAGAGAACAGAGTAGATTACTAAGAATTATTATTATGTTAGAGAAAATTAACCTGAGTTTGATACCATATTATAAATCAATAATTGGAAAACATATAAGGTAATGTTATTGTATTCAAATTCTATGTGTACAATGGAATATGTTAGCTATATATATACAATTAAATTGATGTATTTACGGGAGGAAATCAAGGATGATATGTACAAATATGGTATGAAGAGATTCCTACCAATAATAGCTAGTCAACAGCTCAATGGGGCAACGGCTAGTTTAGCATTGAGTCACAAGCACGGTTGCACTATTAATTGTTTTAATTAAGAGTGGATTAATCAATTTGTGTGTTTATATAAATATAAATATAAATTGGTGGCTACTTCCCTATCTTTAAAAGGAAACATATATACCTTACACTTGTCAAAAGATATGTTACCAAAATATGGTAGCTTAAATTTGGTAAATTTGTACTACGTATTGGCGTACGTGAGCATTACCGAGGCTAAATGACAGATCCTAATACTGAAAAAGAATTACATTCGTTTTTATGACAATGCAACCTTGAAATTCGAAATTTAGCAAGTTGGTAAAATCATCAGGTGAAAAATACTTACTCCGTATATCTTAGACACTTATTATATGGAAAGCGGACATTGTGCAAAAGCGATCCCTAAAACAAAAAGTGTTGACACATCTAAATTTGTTCTTCATATTTTTCATCAATTTGTCATATTTGATTTAATCTATGTCAAGAACGATAAACGGGTCTGGGCCATACTCCGAAAAAATATTTTAAATATCATCCTTACCAAAATACTCCTAGATGGTATAGACTTTGAAGAACTTCCAAATCGATAAAATATAAGAGAATTGTCTAGCTTATAAACTAAAGGGTCCCACAATCTATATTATGAGTCCAATGGTAGGAAGCCCATAACCAAAGGTCTAACCCGCATTATCGTGGATATACACAAGTAAGAGTATAAAGTTAGCAAAAAGTTTCCATAAGAATTAACACAGAATTAAAGATAATTGATGGGCCTTTTCTTTTGGGCTCAAAAATCGAATATTGGGTTTCGCAAGAGCGTAGAGTGCACCATATAAAAATGCCGGTTGAAGTGTTGAGACCTCTATCTAGCAATTTGTTTATTGGGCTTCATGGCACGTGTGGTAATTTCAGCCCAATAACTAGTGAGTAGTTATTCTTATTCGACATTTTACTTGTAATCAACTCGATTTATACCATAAAAATATACGTAATTCGTTTATCATATACGGAGTATACTCGTAAGAAATCAAGGGAAAGATTTGCCATCTCTGCACAATGCCAAGCTTTCCAAATAGGTGTATAACGTGAAAGTGTCTTTATTTGATAAATCTACCAACTTGCGTGACTTTGAGGTTGCAATGTCATAACAACGCTTTCCAACCGTAAAACTTGTAGAGCCATTGTCGACATAAAACACGTCCCAGATGTCGCTCAATCTCAAGAATTCTTTTGCAGTATTGGGAGCCGAAAACCACAAAGTCCATGACAAATCACCTGAACCGTTGTTGTTCATCACCCATATGTGGCGTTTATACTGAGTGATGCTCATATATGCCATAACCTCACCAAGAAGAAATATTAATCTGTAACCCGGATTTTCTTCCGACGCATCTGGTAGCTCTACATAACTAACCTTCTCGCTATCGATATCAAAGGACATAAAATGAGTGCTATAATTACATGACTCTCGTACACTTGCGTCACTTGTAGTCCAGTGTACAACCCCTTGAAAGTATAGCAAGGGCCCACAACATTTTGCACCACGTATGGGGACGTCCTCGATCCCACAATCCTGTGTTATTATCCTCCAAAGGTTGTTATCATCGCCAACTGTGTAGACAGCAACCGACATTGGCCCATAGTAATTCCAAGTGCTGTTCACCTGTAACAACGACATACGTACATGGCTAAATATGAGTTATCAGCGAAGTATATGTACGCTTTGAGTTGTCAGTCATTTAAAAGTGAAATATTGGTACTGACCTGAAAAGCCACCACCTTAAAGCTTCGAGTAGAAGACGAAAACCCGAGACCATAAACAACGTGGAGTTTATGAGAAGTCGCAAAGGGGCATGGAGGAACAACAATAGACTTCCTAATCGAAGGGTTCCACAATCTCAATAACTGACGAGGATAATAACGTTTGATCAACATCAGGCCAAAGCAGCCGGCTTTAAAGGTGTAACCCTCATCACGAGAGTGAAAAAGTTGACAAGTCTCCGACAATGTGTCGTAGCTGCGAAGGGAGATCTTGCAACCCTTAAACACGATATCATTCCTCATAGTGTGAAAGGATATTAACTGTGCTTTATCGTAATGACTAATACAGTTATGGTATTGTTTAAGTTGCACAGACATGAAATAAGGGTCGTCGATGATTGAACACAAGGTTTTATTCACACTCCTCAGTCGTATTAGCGTTTTCACCGGCAGTCTTGCTAGAATTTGAGACCACACTTCTGCCGGCAAATCGTTGTTTGCTGACATCGTTGTTTCGCAGTTGTCATTCGAAATCCGAAATGAGACAAAGGTGGACAACTTATACTCCGTAATGCTTATTAGACCAAGGAAATGCTCTGCCTAACCGCCATTATAATGCTTATTAGACTATCCCCGTTCAAAATTCAATATTCAACTTGTGAAATTGAGTAATCAATACTCGTCTAATTTGATTCTATAAAAAAAAAATGCGATTAATAAACTACGTACGAAGAAATAATCTCGTCTAATTTGATTCTATAAATGAAAAATGTGATTAATAAACTACGTACGAAGAAATTACCTCCTCCATCCCATTTACTCCGTATACATTTGCACCTAGTCCATGTTAGTGTGGAGTACAGGTGGCCACTGGTGGGGCGTCATTTACAAGGCCCGTAATCGACCTTTAGGGGTGGTAGGCGGAGTCGGATTTAAAAATGAAGGTTCAAGTTCGACCTTTAGTTATAAAATTACTTAAAAGAGCGGACTTGAAGGGTCATGCCATAGAAATCAAGGCCCAAACATGACCCGCATGGGAGGGTTAGACCCGAACTTTTGGCGAGCCTGGTCAGGCCACCTAAATCAAGGCCCACTAGGTGAACCACACCGGACTGGAACGGGTCGATCCGCACAAATAGCCAGCTCTAGTGTGGAGTATTGGTGGGGTAATTTTCACGGAAAACTAAAAAGACTGTTAATCACATGGACGGAGATTTATCGGTTTAAATTTAGATTAAACCGGATCTAAAAAATTTTGCCACCGAATCACTAAATTAGTAGACTTGAATATCGTATAGGTTAAAAGTAAACTCAAACACGATCGGTTCGAACCTTTTAAACTTGTGTTTATTCGGGATCTAAACACGACTGAGCCGAACTTATCAAATTTGGTGCGAATCACTAAATTAGAGGGGGGTTTTCCTAATACCTGTCCTGATCGACCGGGCTGTACTGAATATTCGATCACCTTATTTTTGTGATCATTATTAACTATAATGTGTTATGTGTACATGGCCAATGTATTCATTGGCGTTTTACAGGAGTGTTGGCTCATGTTCCTTTAAATTTAATTTATTGAAACGAATTGAATAGAACTTAATCCGATCTAAATTTATGAAACAAATACTTCATATCTAAATAAAATTTATTCTAAGTGATCAACTTAATAAACCTAAAATTAAATCCAATAAATAAATTCATACTACAAAAGTACAAAATAAATTAATTTTTGTTGTTGTATGAAATTTGGGGGAAATAATACTCCACTCCCAAGCATCGTGGAAAAGAGAATAAAGGAATGAATATAAATGAATGGTTGGTGCCCACTACACACATACTCCGTATTACTCATTTTTATATAATACTCCCTCATCTTCACTTTGTTTATCACATTTATTTTTTTAGAGAGTCAAACTTCTCAAAGTTTGACCGTCATTATTTTAAAACGTATAAATAATGAAAGTATAATAATAGAATATTCATATTCGTCATCAAAATATCTTTCCAAAAATTATATTTTCAACAAAAAAATGTCACGTATAGACAACGAAAAAGACGGTCAAACGTCGACATTGGAGACCGCACATAAAGTAAATGTGATAAACAAAGTGATGAGGAGGGAGTAGTTGTAATTCCATGTCGGTTGGAATTGATAGTTATTAGCTTGTTGCTCAAGAATGTGGTCAATACAGTACTTTTAAGCCACTACTATATCATGGAACAAATTACTAAAACATGGAACATCAAATGACAAATATACCCCCCACTTAACTTAATCTTAATTTAACATATTAGCTTCTATTCACTTAATTTATACTTATTATATTATATTTTTCATTTTCTATTATTTAGGAAATAAAACCGAAATTCCCTAAGTTGATCCATTTCACCTAATTAATTTTTTGCCTTTTGGTTGATTTTCTCTTCTCCAACAACTTAATTAATTACAATTTCAAATAAAAATGAAATATTTGCCCATCTTGATTACAAAAAACGAGTATAATACCTCGATTTCTGTTTAGATTCATCCGACCCCGACATTGCAAAAATTACAGGGTTACAAAACTATACAAAGAAAAATAAATTTATGATTTTTAGTGTGGATTAATGAAAAAAAAAAAGTAAATCAACTAATAAACTAAACTTTTAATATTACTAACAATAAGGGCAAGATGGTCATTTCACTTACTAAACATATCATTAAAGCTCTTAATGTGTTCCATGATTCAGTAATATGTTCCATGACTTAGTAATGGTGATATATAAAGGCATTTTCCAAAGAATTTACCCTTCGCCGCTTCTCTGTCATTTCATCAAATAGTGAGCTCTTTTCTCTCTCTTTTCCTACAACTTTCTTGATTCGTGTGCTGGTGCCGTATTTTTATTACATTTGTTCTTGTTTTGTGCACCGTCTTTTATGGAGTATTTTTTAATAAGAGATTATTTAATTTAATTCGAAGATTACTGCATTCTTACTGTTCTACGAGAAATACTCGTACATTATTACTCCATATTTGTCATTTAATTGATGTTACTTGTTTTATTATTGTTTTTGTGAACCATTATTATTATTAATAAATATTAAATGTTGTGTTTTTACTATTAATAGTAGTTATAATGGATAGATCTGAGATTAAATTGTAATATTTGTTTGAAAAAATGGATTAAATTAGTAAAATAGAGGATTAATAAGTGTGAAATAGTTTAATAAATGATGTAGTTGAAAAATTGATTTAATATTGTCTAGTGTTCATTTTTTTTTGATATGTTCTTCCCTTGAAAGTATCGCTTATTTGTTGATAATTTAGTTATAATAAGGTCTAAAATGAACATTTTTAGCTAAAAATAATCGATTTTACGGTTTAAATTTAACGTTACACTTAACTGTTTTTGGTATTGTTCATATATATTACGGAGTACTCCGTATTGGAGTATAATATTATGTGATGAGTTGTCCCCTCAAACCCCACCACATTGCTGCTTCATATTTCTATCATTTCGTTACTGTTGACTTGTTGAGTGTTGATGTGATCCCCTTATCTCTTGATTTTATGCTTATTATGACCACATTGCTTTATATTATGCTTTTTACAACTTGCTGGAGCGTGCTGGTGGTGTTCGTATCCACTTGCGCCGATGACACTGAATTCGAGCAGATGAGCGACGACAACAAATTCACTATGCCTGCAAACACCATCAAATAGGTGAAGAAAATCGGGCCTGGAATGTCTGTTTTCATGTACTGTCGATCTCTATGTGTGTCCCATTTGCTCGTTTTTATGTTGTTACCTATATGCCTTAATTTTATAATCAAATTATTTTTGTCACGATTATTTGCCACAAAATGATTTTTCTTGTGGCAAACTATTATTTTCATGTTAAATACTATTAGTAAAATATTCGTAGTATATTCTGTTAATCACATAATATTCTATTTATCAATAAATATTTATTTCAATCTATAATATTCTCTAATAATAGAATTTTGTCATGTTTTACACTTTTACGTGGCATAATTCGTGGCTCAATTATATTGTGGTAATTTCTCGTGGCAAACTATTATTTTCATGGCTAAATACTATTAGCAAAATATTCGTAGTGTATTATGTTAATCAATAATATTCTATTTATCAATAAAATATTTGTTTCAGTCTATAATAATCTCTAATAAATAGAATTTTGTCATGTTTCACACTTTTACGTGGCATGATTCGTGGCTCAATTGTATTGTTGTAATGTTTTATGACGTATAGTTTGTTGTAATTCTTATTCGAAATACTTGTGCCGATGACACTGAATTCGAGCAGATGAGCGACGACAACAAATTCACTATGCCTGCAAACACCATCCAACAGATGAAAAAAATCAGGCCCGGGATGTCTGTTTTCATGTACCGTCGATCTCTATGTGTTCCTCCTATGCTCGTTTTTATGTTGTTACCTATATGCCTTAATTTTATAACCAAAGTATTTTTGTCACGATTATTTTCCACAAAAAATGATTTTTCTCGTGGCAAACTATTATTTTCATGTTAAATACTATTAGTAAAATATTCGTAGTATATTATGTTAATCAAATAATTCTATTTATCAATAAAATATTTATTTCAATCTATAATATTCTCTAATAAATAGAATTTTGTCATGTTTTACACTTTTACGTGGCATAATTCGTGGCTCAATTTTATGGTTGTAATTTCTCGTGGCAAACTATTATTTATCAATAAAATATTTATTTCAATCTATAATATTTTCTAATAAATAGAATTTTAACAAAAGTGTCTTAAAAGGGGTTATGTTATAAAAATAACATATAAGGGTTATTTTGAAAAAAAGTGTTATAAAAGGCGGTTATATTCAACTAACCCATTAAATGATCACTAATGTTAGAATAAAGAGTACTCATTTTAATTGGTCAAACTGTTAACCTTTGAACAAAATTTTCATCACAAAAGTGGTCAAATGTTAACAATTTGACGAATCGAAAGGAGTATTAGGCAACCTAAAGGATAAAAATCATTTTCAAATCGATCTATTATGTTAGACACGACACCTAATTTATGATGAGAGAATAGTTTACTGGAACATATTGTGTTTGAAATTGTTACCAAAAAGATACTTTTGGGTGATAGATAACACTCACAATCACAATAGATAACAACTTGCATATATTATTGCCACAAGTACTATTCAAACAAGTCGGTCAGCGGCAAATTTTACGACGAGGGCGTCGACTTGTTCAGTAAAAAATGAAAAAAATCAAATATGACAATAAAAAACAACCAAATTATTTTTGCCACGAAGATTTGCCACAATTGATTTTACTCGTGGCAAACTATTAGTTTCAAGGTTAAATAGTGCTCCGTATTAGATAATATTCATGATATATTATGTTAATTAAATAATATCTTATTTATCAATAAAATATTTATTTAATCTATAATATTTTCTAGTCAATAGAATTTTGTCATGAATGAAAAAAATCAAATATGACAGTAAAAAACAACCAAATTATTTTTGCCACGAAGATTTGCCACAATTGATTTTACTCGTGGCAAACTATTAGTTTCAAGGTTAAATAGTACTCCGTATTAGATAATATTCATGATATATTATGTTAATTAAATAATATCTTATTTATCAATAAAATATTTATTTAATCTATAATATTTTCTAGTCAATAGAATTTTGTCATGAATGAAAAAAAATCAAATATGACAGTAAAAAACAACCAAATTATTTTTGCCACGAATATTTGCCACAATTGATTTTACTCGTGGCAAACTATTATTTTCTAGTAAATGAAGAATATCGCTGAGGGAACTGTTGTCTTTCTCTACTGCTACAGTGATGAGAGCTTGCATGCTCTCTGGCAAGCCGAGGGTCATGGCTATGCTAAAAAGGTGAAGGTTCGTTCGTCCAAGGATGGTCATGATGAAGAGGTCGTGTCTGCTGAGGTACAATATTCTACCATTTTTTTTCTTTTTCTTTGTCTGGTTGGTGTTGCCATTACTATTGTTGTTGCTGCCATTACTATTGTTGTTGCTGCCCGACCTCAAAAAATGGCGACTGCGCCTCGCTACCGCTGTCTGGCGACTGTAGTCAGTCGCCCGTCTGTTTTAGCGACTGTTGTGGGTCGCCTTTTTCGGTCGCCCGTTAAAGATTTTCTTGTAGTGATCGTTGTTGTTGTTGGTGGTACGGTGGTGGTGTTGTTGTTGTTGTATTTGTACGTTTTAATTTTTTTGAATTTTAATGCTTTACAGGTTAAGGTGACAAGGCTGGCTGTTTACAGGTCGAATGGTCGATCAAGAAGAAGGAGTTGTTCGAGATACTTGGGGAGACGAAAAAAGACAAACACGATTTCTACTCCGAACTGACTCAGCAACAAGTGACGATGTTGCGAGCGGCGTTCGACAGGCTTCAAAATTAAACTTCGATTACTAGACTTGATATGCTGATCGATGATGGTTGACTCTGAATTTCGTATCGACTGTTGACTTTAAATTTGGTGGTTGACTCCGAATTTGGTATCGACTGTTGACTTTAAATTTGGTATTCAACTATTGGCTTTGACTTTGTTATTTGACTGTTGAGTTTGAATGTAGTATTTGACTGTTGACTTTTGAATTTGGTCTTTGATTGTGTTTCGATTGTTGTTGTGTATAATAGAAAAGTTTTGCCTTGATATGTTGAGTTTATTTGAGAGTTGCTATGATTTATCAGCACATATATGGTGTGATTGCCTTGATTGCTTTCATCTTAGCCTGATTTTTGATACATGTTGCTGGAATTTGATGGATGATTTTAGTCCCCTGGTTTTGATAAATTCGTAGACTAAAGTGGAAAGGATAGATTTAGCCTCCTTTTCCAATGTGCGTCGTACAAATTATGCTACCGGAGAAGCGTAAACTAAACTGAAATGAATTGATTTATGTTGATGGTGATTGGTGTGTCTCACTTGTAGATTTCTTTGTTCAGTTGATGTACATTTATGCAATATATACTCCGTAATAGTTTGTTTTGACATCGTGATCAAGAAACGCAAACTTACTAGAATATGTGTTAGCTAGACTGATGTTTAGCCGCTATAACACCCATACAAAGAAGGTT
Source organism: Dianthus caryophyllus (assembly GCA_023091065.1). Classification (NCBI taxonomy): domain Eukaryota; kingdom Viridiplantae; phylum Streptophyta; class Magnoliopsida; order Caryophyllales; family Caryophyllaceae; genus Dianthus; species Dianthus caryophyllus. The sequence goes on along the minus strand of CM041526.1, from coordinate 436,259 downwards.
GAGCTTAAAGTTCGAATAAAACACTATTAGGCTCAACTAGGGATGGCGATGGATAGGATCTGGATAGGATCCTTCGGTATCCAGATCCATATCCATGCTACCATGAATGGATCCATATCCGATCCATATCCATTGGATCCAAAATATTTAAATCCATATCCAAATCCGTTGGATCTGGATAGGATATGGATCTTTGGCGGGTCCATTATATTTTATACATGTTAACCAATTTTAAGAGATGAAAAATAAACGTCTTACTTTTTCGCTCGTTAGAACAAAATCGAAATTAATATTTCAACAATTTATAAGTGAGTCCTTAACAAGGAAGTACACTATATTCAAAATACAAATTACCAAGTCTAATACGAGTAATAAAGTTTAGAACATCAATTTTTCATAAAAGGTTACCACTAAACCGTACTAATTAAATTCTTAATGAAAAATAAACATCCAAGTAATGCGAAGTCATTATCGCAGAATATCCTAGTAATCTACCACACTACCACTGAATATCCTTGTAATCTACCACACAACCACAATTTAAAAAAAATAATATGATATATAAAAAAAATAATTAATTAATTAAAAACGGGTCTTAGGGTCGGATCTGGATCTCAACATCAAAACCCGTATCCAGATCCGACCCTTCAAAAATGGATCTGGATCGGACCCTTATCCGTAGGGTCTAGATTTTTAGGATCCATATCCACTAAAACCGTATCGGGTCCAACGGATCCGGGTAGGATCCAAGATCCATTGCCATCCCTAGGCTCAACGAAGGAAGGTAGAGGGGAAGGAAAAGGCTATAAATTGTGCCTTGTTTGATGATCTATGTTCTTTAAATATTGTTAATCACACAAGGGTCTGATGACTGATGTAAAATACACTGAACAAGTGACAATCACAAAAGATAATATACACGGAGTATTATTCTTACACTAATTTAGCACCATATTTAACAATGTTAATATCTTTATATGTGTATAGTGTATGAGGATGTATAATGGTATACATACATGTAGACCTGGCAAAACAGACCCGACCCGATTGACCCGACCCGATAAGGCTGACCGAGACCCGAAAGTGACCCGACAATCGCAAACCCGAAATTGACCCGAACCCGAAATGACCCGACCCGACCCAGACCCGACCCGTTATGCCTTGACCCGAAATTGACCCGAAACCCAAATTGACCCGATAAAAAATATTCTTGGTGACTTCAAATGATTTGAAAATAACTTATTTGATATTGTATAATCAATTAACGTCAATTATATACGTAAAAACCTTAAAAAGTAACCTTTTGACGAAAAAAAATGTTTTTTTTTTTACCAAAAAATTTCATTTTGACCCGAAAGGGACCTGACCCGACCCAAATTGACCCGAACCCGAAATGACCCGATAACAGATGATCCGATATCGACTCGAAACCCGAAATGACCCGACCCGATATGATACTTCAATCAAACCCGAAATGACCCGACCCGAAATGACCCGACCCAGACCCGACCCGATTGACCCGTTTGCCAGGTCTATTAATACATGTATAATTCTGCGTATACAAAAAATATGTTTAATTTTATTTCATGAGATATTGGTATACATTGTGATATATTGGCCAAAAAATGGTGATAAGATGATTTTCCGGGAAAATAGATTAGTGTTTAATTTCACATTAATGTATCTAATTTCACAATTGCTAGTTAAAGGGGTAAACTACTACTTTCGCGGTCAACCGTTGTTTGTGACAAGTTTTATCAGATATTTGTCGATATCATGTTTGACAATTGTCGATAATCTATCTACAATTATTATATGTTTAAATGGAATCCAATTAAAGTACCATATACAACCCCACGGAGTACAAATATATATTACTCGTAAGAAGTCAAGGGAAAGATTTGCCTAAATTACAAAACGCTAAGCTTTCCATGTAAGGGTACAACCTGAAAGTGTCTTTATTAGATAAATTTACCAACTTGCGCGACTTTGAGGTTGCAATGTCATAACAACGCTTTCCAATTGTAAAACTTGTAGAGCTATTGTCGACGTTAAAAATGTCGCTACTGTAGCGCAATAATCTCGAGTATTCTTCTTCAGTATTGACAGACGAAAACCACAAAGTCCATGACAAATCACCTGAATCGTTCTTGTTCATCACCCATATGCGGCGTTTATCCTCAGTGATGCTCATATATGCCATAGCCTCACCAAGAAGAAACTCCTTCCTTAAACCTGGATCTTTATCCGTCACATCTGGTAGCTCCACATAACTAACCTTCTCGCTATCAAAATCAAATGACATGAGATGAGTATCATCGTTACATGAGTCGGCTCGTACACTTGTGTCACTTGTAGTCCAGTGTATAGCCCCTTGAAAGTATAACAAGCACCCTCCACATTTCGCACCACGTATGGGGACGTCCTCGATCCCACAATCGTGTGTTATAATTCTCCAAAGGTTGTTATTATCGCCAACTGTATAGACAGCAAGCGACATTGGCCCATAGTAATTCCAAGTACTGTTCACCTGTAACGACGACATACATGACTAAATATGAGTTATCAGTGAAGTATATACGCTTCGAGTAGTCAGTCATTTAAAAGTGAAATATTGGTACTAACCTGAAAAGCCACCACCTTAAAGCACCGATTGGAAGACGAAAAACCGAGACCATAAGTGACATGGAGTTTATGAGAAGTCGCAAAGGGGCATGGAGGAACAACAATAGACTTCCTAATCGAAGGGTTCCACAATCTCAATAACCGACGAGGATAATATCGTTTGATCAACATCAGGCCTAAGCAATTGCCTGCAATAGTGTAAGCCTCATCACGAGAGTGAAAAAGTTGTCGAGTCTCCTCCAACGTGTCGTAGCTGCGAAGGGAGATCTTGCAACCCTTAAACACGATGTCATCCCTCGTAATGTGACAGGATATTAACTGTGTTTTATCGTAATGACTCCTACCATTATAATATTGTTTATGATGCATACACATGAAATACGGATCGTCGATTACAGAACGCAAGGTTTTATTCACACTCCTCAATTGTATTAGCGTTTTCACGGGTAGTCTTGCTAGAATTTGAGACCACACTTCCGCAGGCAAATCGTTGTTTGTAGACATCTTTTATCAACTCTTTTTTATTATGTTTAATTAAACAAATTCGGTTTGTATTTATTTATAGCACCAACAATTTCCTAATACCCTTTTCATATCCTAGATACTATAAGGAAACTACTTTTACCAAAATTTGAGACAAATTTAAAAGAAAAAAATCCTTAAATATAGTAATTGTTTGATCCCTTCACTAATAAGGAAAATTTTATAGAAAGTATAATTGTAAGAGAATTCATACCCAAATATCTGTTATAATGCACAAGATTTTTTATTGACATCAAATTTTCAGCTTACGCTCGGTTAAAGGCGGTCAAAATTACAGTTTCTTCTATATTGGACTAGAATACAACCGACCTGTCCTCGTTGAAGTAGTCTTCTTCTTCTTTCTCTAGCGCACGCTCGTCAATCCGTTTTGTGGCCTCCATATTAACAGCGGATTTTGTTCCAACACTCTCCAAGGACTGCAGATCTATAGGTTAAATGCATGAACTCCAAAAGATAATCCGAGAACTTACTGTTGATCAGAAGAGTACCTGTTCATATTTGACTTTTAAAGAGTGAACAGAAGGCAAGTCTTTGAAATTGCTAAGCTGACTCCAGGACGACTCAACTAGATACTTGAGATAAGGCCTTACGGCAGTACCTTACGGATGTACTCAAAGAGCTCAAGGACTGCTGAATTAAGCAAGTTATATCGGTCGCCATTTGCTACAAATGCATCAACAATGGGTTTGAGGAAATCAACCCAGACACATTTATTTGAATTCTGAAATTTACGGATAACAAATTGACGGACTATCCATATACCTGCAGCAGAGTCAGGCACCCAGGCAGGCAAAAAGATAAAGCGGTGTTCAAAACTATTGTTCGGATAACAAATAGACGGACTGAGAAAAAGGGGAGAAATCCTTCTACGAAGCTAGTTGGCTGCTGTAAAGTCCCTAACAAGCATATTATGGATCCCCCGTGGATCGCAACAGTATCTCCCCTCTTCTTTGCATTCTTAACTTTCCCTCAAATTTCCTTCCTCTCCATCCAATTTGTTTCAAATTTCGGCATCTAAAAAAAATTGTATTCATACGTATATGATTACTGGGATTAACTGAGCCACTATTTGTAATCGAAATTAAGAAGCGTGAATGAAACTCAGTTGTCCAAATATAATTTCATATACAATCTGCACAGCATTACATAGTAAATTGTCTTCAATTGTAAATGCATACCAGAAGACCAAGAAAAGGCGTTCCTTCAGGTCGAACAACATAGGAACGCAAAAGATTAGGATCCTGATTTAAGAAAAGAATCAGAATATCTGTCCCAACGCCGACTATAACTCGCCTACTGAACTTGTAAATGACAGTTTGAGTAGTAACTTAATTACACTCCTAAAAAAAAGTGATATCGACTAGACTACGTCGTGATGTAAGTAGTAATTACTCTTCCTGACGATGACAACATTAATTTAATAGATCTTGAATGGACAACAATGACAACATTGAGCGTGTTTCATTTTTTTTTTTTATAGTTTTAATTTGCGGCTATTGAATGGATGCTGCTGCATAATCTGAACGTTTTTATTATGCAAAAATTGGTGAATTTAATTCTAATTTCTGCTCAATGTGTTTTGACATATCAAATGCAAGTATGGTATACCCTGAACTTGAACTCGAGGATGCATATAGATCCAATTATTGACGAGAACCACAGACAAAAACACCAATAAAGGACTCGATGTTTGTGGGAATCTAACAACGAGAATTCTCGAATCACCCTCATCAGTTATAATGAAGTCAGATATTGAAGTCATTTTACTCATGTCTAACTTAGTATCACCAAACAAACATGAAATAAGCGGCAAAATGGAGATGAAATTCAAACAGATCAATGTATAATTATCGGTAATCATAAACAAACAAAATCCGTTTACAGGTGACAAGAGAGAAGAGGCTCAAACAGCAAATTTGAGGGTAAGGACAAACGAGAAAATTCAACATCACCACCGTACTTAGGCGTGGGGTGCAAAGCCTCGGTGATTCTAATAACAGCATTCAACTCCAAAGTCTTACGAGGAGTATCATCTACAATGTCAAGGATCATTGACTTCGCTTCTCTAATGATCTCTTTCAAGAGGCATAGGTATGGCAATTCACCAGGAAGATCGACCTGTTTAAGCATCATCGAAACTATATCCGTGAAAACGTTCTCTGGTAAACCCCACAATTCGTGAGCTGGGTGACTACACTTGTGTGTCTTGCATACGCTTCCTTCGCTTCCAATAGGCCTATACTCCGAGTACACGTTGATCACAAATTCTTCGTCCGTTTCTTCTTTTTTGTCGTCTAAGGGTTCAACCTTCTCCCATACCCCAAATTCGGTGACGAACCAATTAATACCGGCATCAGCGGGTACTGAACGGAATAGTAACTTTTCGTAAATCACTCCGTGTAAATAAATGTTAAGCTTTTTACGATTGGGCATTTGATCCAACAAGTATAAGGCCCAATGGGTCAGCTCCTCGGTAAGAAGGGGTAGTACAAAATCGGGTACCGTGTCTAATTCTTCTGTTAACCATCTATATACGACGTGCCACGCTTGTTCGTAATTTGTGGGAAACCCTTGTACTGGACGCTGAAACGACTTGTCAATCACGTCAGTCGTCTCAGAACCAGGACCATAGTCGTCGTCGTCGTCGTCTTCATCATCCTCAAACTCCTCCTCGTCATCCTCATTGTCCTCGTCATCATTGTCTTCATCATCATCCTCGTTGTTGTTACCCTGGTTGGCCAAATAATTGTCCTTCAATACATCGGTATTATAATGAGTGCAACGACAATGTACGTCGATCAAGAAGTGGTCGTCTAAAGAAACATGTTCGCCATATGCAGATCTGTCATACTTAGGTGGTCTTGCGTCTGCATCAAATATCGTCGCCACGTAAATTACTCCTTGATTTTCATCCTCATCACAATTATCTTCTATAGAAAGATTTTTGCTAGGTGTTAGCTTTACCATTATTATTATTGCTTTAATTAATAGTGTATTAGCTTATTATGTATGTGTAGTCCCTTTGGATGAATCAATTTGTGTGTTATGTATACAACTATATATTGGTGGCTACTTTCCAATTTATATAATGTAATATAATATAATATAATATAATATATCCCTCATACTTATAGCATACAAATTTACCAAATTTAAGCTACCATATTTTGGTAATTTATCTTTTAACAAGTGGAGACGACCCTGATCTTTGTAAATCGTACCCCGTCGTTTGTAAGCCGTATTCATTCAGCAATTTGAGTGTATGCTTTGAGTTCTAACCCATTTGTTCTTCATATTTTTTGATCAATTTGACCCATTTGTTAGAAGAAAACCGAAATCGATATCGCGAGTCCAATAGTAGTTAGCCCATAACTAAAGGTCGAACCCACATTATCTTGGATATGCACAAGTGCAGATATAATGTTAGCCAAACAAAATATAAAAAGGCCTTCTTTTTTGGGCTCAAAAAAGTCAAATTGGTCCGACCCAATTGTCAAAATATGCAATTTATTAATTGGGCTTTATGGCAAGGTGGTGCTTTCAGCCCAAGAATTTGGTTCATGTCAAGTACAGTAGTTAAGTAGTGAGTAGTTTTTTTCTCTCCATTTTATACTTCTATTTATTTCTTCTCATATATCAATATTATATTATCACGGAGTACTTTTTATCCAACTCATGAAATTAATAATAGTCATTAGATCGTATCAGAGTTTGATTAAAACTGTTGATACGAAATGAAAAGGAAGAGGAAATGAAGATGATCCAAATTCCTAAATTTAACAAGAATAAAGGAACAAATTTGTCCAAGTAATTTGTTGATAAATTTAATTCAACAAATGAACACAGAAATCTAGAAAAGTACTCCGTAACTTATTTTACCACTAATGTTATAGTTATTCAACATTTTGTTTCTGATGGATTCGTCTTTATTTGTTCTTCATCTTTTTATCAATTTGTCACATCTTATTTGATCTATTTGGCAAACACAAGGCCTTGCTCTTTTCAATTTATATGAGCTAAATTTATAAAACTTGACTTGAATTTATAGAGCTAAATTTAAAAGAGTTGAAGTTATGGAAGCTTAACTTATACCGGAGTAGGAGCTTAACTGAAAGTTATTTAAGCTCGAACTTTTTTAAGTTGAACTTATTAAGCATCTCCAATGGTTGGTTGTAGCTTGAATTGAACTTTAAAATTTCAAGCAGCTTTGCTCTTTGGCAGTATATCTCTCCAATGGTAGAATACAACGATTTGTAGCTTATATGGCCCCACAAAGTCATTTTCATCAAATTAGAACATTTTCTATTTTATTTTTTAAAACCAAGCTACGTAGCTTGGTAGAGCTACAATGCTCATAAGCTACACCTACTCATGACTCATCACAACTCCAATGGTAAGCTACGGAGTACTAGTTTGAAATTTTTCTTAATTGCAAGCAAGTCCTTAAAAAGTAATCATTGGAGATGCTCTTATAAATTAGAGAGTTGTACTTTAAAGAAATTAAGTTGATCTTAATCTAAAAATAATAGACCTTATTCCTTCTATTTTGGTCGTTTTCTTCTTATTGAGTTTGCACAATAAGTAATGAATATTATTATCCATTGAAAATCAATATACAAGTGGGAAAAATAACGGAGTACTCCGTACTGTGTACAAAAGAATTAAAAAGGTTAGTGAAAGTTGCAAAAAATAGTAAATTATTTAAAGGTAAGTGCAACTGATTAATAATTTGCTAGAATAAAAAATTACTATATAAATGAGAGAAAACCTTGAAATTTATGTTTTAGTACGGAGTAAATATAAAGAAAAAAATGACACACATGGAATAGAAGTTTTTCTCAAAATGGTGTTATTTCGCAAAGTAATTAACGAAATGCGGTTCATTTCAAACTTATTATCCCCAATGGGTCCACGTCATCGACTTTTAGTTTTCTGAGTAAAAGTTTTTTAAAACGCTGTAGCCTACAGCGTTTTATTTGAAAGTAAACGAAAACGCTGTAGGCTACCTCGTTTTTAATCTCTTTAATTGACTTGCCAAGTAAAAGGTTTCTGTTGTTTTTTAATGTTTTTGGCTCTATGAAAACGACGTAGCCTATAGCGTTTTCTTCCTTTTGAAACTGAAACCGAGCTAGGCTATAGTGGTTTCATTGACCTAAATTGAGTCCCCCATTTAAAAGTTACTGAAGGTGTTTGAGTTTTTTTGGGTGCCTGAAAACGCTATTAGGCTATAGCGTTTTCTTGATTCTGAAACTGAAACCGAGCTAGCCTACAACGTTTTAAGTCACTTAAATTGAATTCAAAGTTGAAAAGTTTCTGCCATGGTTTTGATTTTTTTGGGTGGGCGAAAACGCTTTAGCCTATAGCGGATTCCTACTTACGATTGAAAGTTAGGCTACGCTGCTTTCGGGCCTTTTGAAGTCGAAACCGCTATAGCCTAGCTCGGTTTCATGAACTTACAGCCCACAACACCAAATCGTGCTCATTGAAGCCACTATTTTTTCAATAGTTTTATCCTGCAACAAAGATTGACACCAACCAAAACAAAGTCATATCAAACCAAGTGCACCCAATACATAATTAGCCTACGCAATCCAAATTCTACCATGTTTAACGGATACAAGTTTAGTCTAACATACAAACCAAGTTTACAAACCAAATTCTACCCAATTTTACAAACCAAGTTTAAGAAACTTTAACAAACAGAAGCTTTTACTTTTTCTTTTTGAAGATACGAGTTAGGAAAGATTTCTTTTTTGGCGCTGATGACGATGCTTCATTGTCTTGATCCGGTTCAGATACACGTTGTCGTAAGTTCCTAAAATTATATCTCGGAGGGCTTAGGCTAGCTTCTTCTTCTTGTTCTTCCTCTTCTCCTTCTTCCTCATGTTCTTCATCCTCATTTTGTTGTTGTGCGTCCTCCTCGCTTTCTTGCTCGTCTCCAATATCTTGTTCGAGGTCATCATGACTTTGTTCGGTGAATACTCTATGACCTTGCCGAGTGTTTTGCAAAGATTCCAATGACATCTTTTGCAAGTTGCTAAGTACCCTCGAGGCTTCAAGCGGCATTTTTTCCGACATTTTGTTGAGCAATTTTCTCGATTGTTGATAAGTGTATATGTTAGCCAACGTCTGAAAAAACAATCACCAATATTGTAAGTCAATAATAGTACCAATAAAAAAAAAAAAGTAATTATTATAACTAGTACTTACAAGTTGCTCGTAGTCCGCCGCGGTTGGATAGTAATAATGGTGCTCCCCGTAGTCCAAGTTCATGTTCCTACATTGAGGGCTTATTTGGTGTATGGTAATGGAATTGTACCACCACATGTAAGGATCTCGGGGATTCATTAAACCAACGTAAGGATGTCCAGGTTGCACCACATTATTTTTACGATTTCATGTCGGCATCATGAACCTTAGTAAATTCAAGGTTTGGTGCACTTAAAGAGACAAGGTCTCCTACATCCTCATCACCATCATCACCATCTCCATTTAAATCTCCTTCTTCATTCATAAGCAAGGCATCCTCATCTTCAGAATTATCGCTCTCTTCAAATCCCTCAGTGTCTACATTATTAGTGGATAAAGATACCCACCTCTCTACATTACTTATCATGGAAGTGAAGAAAGTGTTGCTTTGAAAAGAAGAAAGATTTTGTGTTATGATATTTTGATGAATTGGTTTGACCTCTATGTATAAATCTAGTTGAGGAGCTTTACTTTGACTCACACTAGCCCACAAAGATTCTAAACCACGGTTATTTTTTAATGGGAGCACTCGAAAACCGCCTCTCACAATTGGATACTTCATTTGCACTTCTAATTCAAAATCAGAAACATCCAACTCCATGACTTCATATAATTCACTAATCAACTCATTATAACTAATGTCTTTTTTAACTGTAACAAAATCTTGTTTTCCACCAACATATTCAACATTGTCACCATCAACAACAATATTACCATCCCAATAACAAATGAATGGAAACTTACAATTCTCCATTTTACTAACAATTCACAAGAAATGTTACTTTCTAGCAAACTAACTAATTAACCAACAACAATCAACTTCTAAACACAAATAAACTACAAAACTAAGATATAAACCGACAAAAACCAACAATATAGGAATTTTTCAAACTAGTATACAATAATTGAAATTAAGAGCAATTATCTTAAAATTTGCAAAATAATCACTTACGATGAATAATGATGGCAAATACTAGATTTGGATGAAAAATTAATGGATTTAAGGAAGAAATTAGGTGGATTTGGGTTAGGGAATGAAGGGATTGGAAAAAACGATTTTTAGGGTTTATAGAAAATTTGGAGGTTTTTTTGTTTTGAATGAGCAAGTGACGAAATAAGAGAGAGGGCTGGTGTATAAGTGCTTCGTCTGACGAAACCGCTATAGGCTAGCACGGTTTCATCTTCAGAAGCACGAAAACGCTATAGCCTAAAGCGTTTTCGTGCACCCAAAAAACTCAAAACACTTCCAGTAATAAGTTTTAAATTTAGGACTCAATTTAGGTGACTGAAAACGTTGTAGCCTATGGCGTTTTCATTATGTTTCAAGTAAAACGCTGTAGGCTACAGCGTGTTCAGAAATTTTTATTCAGAAAAATGAAAGTTGATGACGTGGACCCATTGGGGGTAATAAGTTTCAAATGAACCGCATTTCGTTAATTAGTTTGCAAAATAACACCATTTTGAGAAAAACTTCCATGGAATACTATCTTTATTTTCTGATTGGTTATTCTATAGGATGATTACAACCGTTTTTTTTTTTTTTTTCAAACACGCATTTTTTGTCTCAAGTTACAACGGAGAAGATGTGACTATGTATGATAAAATATTAAATGGTCACCAATAATCTTGCATAAAATATTTATTAAAAAACAATTTTAATGATAACAACAATTTTAGTTGTAATATTAAGATTATCCCGGTCCACAGGTCATGACCTAAGTTATGTCTCATTGAATCAAGTTAATCAACAAATAAGCATAGTATTAGTATGACTCTTAAAGTGAATCAACTATTGATCTAGGTCATGACTCAATTTTTTTGGTTGGGCACAAAAACAAAAGTAGGAGAAATAATTTTGATTTGATAATGACAAAATAATATAAAATGAGAATAAAACAACACAGAATGATAAAAAATGGGTTTAATGATTTAGATGGTTATTTTGTTTGATGGGAGCAAAAAGTAGATCACAATAAATAGAGTGAAATTAAGGGTAAAAATATTGGTGACTTAGTTATTGGACGAGGATAGTCTAACTTAAAATACACCTTCCATTCAAATTCAACACTAACATTTGTTTTATGAAGTCAACCTTTATTAAATTTGACTCCTGAAATAAATCGTGAAATACATAAAATTAAAATATGAAAATAATATATTTGAAAACATTGCTCCGTATAACGTAATCTTTCATAAAAACAAAGTTTTAACGAGCAATTTTCATGTAGCATAGAGAAATTAACAATTAAAGTACCGCCTCGAAAATCACTTCAATAATAAATGTTAGTGTAAGATTTAAATAGAGGGAGTATAATATAATCTTGTCGTGAGCTTACTTAACGTGAAAATAAACCGTCTTAATTAAAAAAATTTAACAAGATAGATCATTCTATATATATAGCCAATATAGGCGTGAAGATTATCAATATGTCACGTCGAATATAATTTGAATAAAAAGTATTGACGTGTCAGTGTGTCATGTGCGACAAACCCTTGGATAGAAGTGGATAGCTTGTTAACCAAGGAAATGCTCTGCAAACCAGATACGGAGGAACCTAAATGGTAAAAGAATACTCCGTATGGACAATTGATTATTGTTTATACGGAGTAATATGGAGTATAAATTTTTTAATTATAAGCACGTCACATGAAATCATACGAGTATTAAATTTTTTTGATGTTTTTGCCCCTATTAATTTGAAAATCAAATTGAACAAATTGATATTTTTATATACTTGATCTGTTTCAATTATTAGTTTATTTAATTTTTATTTTGGGACAAAGATAAAAAAAAAAAAAAAAAAAACACTAAAAATAACATGTTCACCCCTTGTTGCAATTAATATACTACTCCCTAGTTCACACTTCACAATTGAGCCAATTTGTAAACATGTGTGAAAAAATTAATACTCCGTAGATCAAATGATCATATCTACAATGCAACAACCACATCGTAAGAAATCAAGGGAAAGATTTGCCTTCTTTACACAACGCCAAGCTTTCCATGTAAGCGTACAACCTGAAAGTGTCTTTATTAGATAAATTTACCAACTTGCGCGACTTTGAGGTTGCAATGTCATAACAACGCTTTCCAATTGTAAAACTTGTAGAGCTATTGTCGACGTTAAAAATGTCGCAACTGTAGCTCAATAATCTCGAGTATTCTTCTTCAAGATTGGATGCACGAAAACCACAAAGTCCATGACAAATCACCTGAATCGTTCTTGTTCATCACCCATATGCGGCGTTTATCCTCAGTGATGCACATATATGCCATAGCCTCACCAAGAAGAAACTCTGTCCTGAAACCTGGATCTTTATCCGTCGCATCTGGTAGCTCCACATAACTAACCTTCTCGCTATCGAAATCAAATGACATGAGATGAGTATCATCGTTACATGAGTCGGCTCGTACACTTGAGTCACTTGTAGTCCAGTGTACAGCCCCTTGAAAGTATAACAAGCACCCTCCACATTCCGCACCACGTATGGGGACGTCCTCGATCCCACAATCGTGTGTTATAATCCTCCAAAGGTTGTTATTATCGCCAACTGTATAGACAGCAACCGACATTGGCCCATAGTAATTCCAAGTACTGTTCACCTGTAACGACGACATACATGACTAAATATGAGTTATCAGTGAAGTATATACGCTTCGAGTAGTCAGTCATTTAAAAGTGAAATATTGGTACTAACCTGAAAAGCCACCACCTTAAAGCACCGAGTGGAAGACGAAAAACCGAGACCATAAGTGACACGGAGTTTATGAGAAGTCGCAAAGGGGCATGGAGGAACAACAATAGACTTCCTAATCGAAGGGTTCCACAATCTCAATAACCGACGAGGATAATATCGTTTGATCAACATCAGGCCTAAGCAATTGCCTGCAATAGTGTAAGCTTCATCACGAGAGTGAAAAAGTTGACGAGTCTCCTCCAACGTGCCGTAGCTGCGAAGGGAGATCTTGCAACCCTTAAACACGATGTCATCCCTCGTAATGTGACAAGATATTAACTGTGTTTTATCGTAATGACTACTACCATTATAATATTGTTTATGATGCATACACATGAAATAAGGATCGTCGATTGCAGAACGCAAGGTTTTATTCACACTCCTCAATTGTATTAGCGTTTTAACGGGTAGTCTTGCTAGAATTTGAGACCACACTTCCGCAGGCAAATCGTTGTTTGTAGACATCTTTTATCAACTCTTTGTTATTATGTTTAATTATACAAATTCGGTTTGTATTTATTTATAGCACCAACAATTTCCTAATACCCTTTTCATATCCTATATACTATAAGGAAACTACTTTTACCAAAATTTGAGACAAATTTAAAAGAAAAAAAAAATCCTTAAATATAGCAATTGTTTGATCCCTACACTAATAAGGAAAATTTTATAGAAAGTATAACTGTAAGAGAATTCATACCCAAATATATCTGTTATAATGCAAAAGAATTTTTATCGATATCAAATTTTCAGCTTACGCCCGATTAAAGGTGGTCGAAATTACGGTTTCTTCTATATTGGACTAGAATACAACCGACCTGTCCTCGTTGAAGTGGTCGTCTTCTTCTTTCTCTAGCGCACGCTCGTCAATCCGTTTTGTGGTCTCCATATTAACAGCGGATTTTGTTCCAACACTCTCCAAGGACTGCAGATCCATATTAACGGCAGTACCTTACGGATGTACTGAAAGTCACGGCAGTACCTTACGGATGTACTCAAAGAGCTCAAGGACTGCTGAATTAAGCAAGTTATATCGGTCGCCATTTGCTACAAATGCATCAACAATGGGTTTGAGGAAATCAACCCAGACACATTTATTTGGATTCTGAAATTTACGGAGACAATGAGGACAAGCACGTGATCTAGCAACAACTGAAACGCAATGCAATAAGGTACACATTTGATAAATTCCAATAGACACTTTTGGTTGTAGCTCATCAATTGCAGGATAAAAATCATTATATCAGCTATAACCGTAGTTGGAAAATGAAATAGCCAAACAAATATAGAACATGTACGTATATCCATATACGCGCAGCAGAGTCAGGCACCCAGGCAGGCAAAAAGATAAAGCGGTGTTCAAAACTATTGTTCGGATAACAAATTGACGGACTGAGAAAAAGGGGAGAAATCCTTCTACGAAGCTAGTTGGCTGCTATAAAGTCCCCAACGCAGCAAGCACGAGAAATTGGTAGTTTACATTCTTTACAAAGAAAATTGACGATCAAATACCAAATACCGCAGCTGGTGCGCTGGTCAGATATGTCCACATAGAGAATCTTAATACCATCAGATTATGGAGATTACCCTTGAAATTTCTACAAATTCAGAAGGATTTCAAATTTGTTTCAAATTTCGGCATCTAAAAAAATTGTATTCATACATATATGATTACTGGGATTAACTGAGCCACTATTTGTATTCGAACTTAAGAAGCGTGTATGAAACTCAGTTGTCCAAATATAATTTCATATACAATCTGCACAGCATTACATAGTAAATTGTCTTCAATTGTAAATGCATACCAGAAGACCAAGAAAAGGCGTTCCTTCAGGTCGAACAACATAAGAACGCAAAAGATTAGGATCCTGATTTAAGAAAAGAATCAGAATATCTGTCCCAACACCGACTATAACTCGCCTACTGAACTTGTAAATGACAGTTTGAGTAGTAACTTAATTACACTCCTAAAAAAAAGTGATATCGACTAGACTACGTCGTGATGTAAGTAGTAATTACTCTTCCTGACGATGACAACATTAATTTAATAGATCTTGAATGGACAACAATGACAACATTGAGCGTGTTTCGTTTTTTTTTTTTTTATAGTTTTGCGGCTATTGAATGGATGCTGCTGCATAATCTGAACGTTTTTATTATGCAAAAATTGGTGAATTTAATTCTAATTTCTGCTCAATGTGTTTTGACATATCAAATGCAAATATGGTATACCCTGAACTTGAACTCGAGGATGCATATAGATCCAATTATTGACGAGAACCACATACAAAAACACCAATAAAGGACTCGATGTTCGTGGGATCTAACAACGAGAATTCTCGAATCACCCTCATCAGTTATAATGAAGTCAGATATTGAAGTCATTTTACTCATGTCTAACTTAGTATCACCAAACAAACATGAAATAAGCGGCAAAATGGAGATGAAATTCAAACAGATCAATGTATAATTATCGGTAATCATAAACAAACAAAATCCGTTTACAGGTGACAAGAGAGAAGAGGCTCAAACAGCAAATTCGAGGGTAAGGACAAACGAGAAAATTCAACATCACCACCATACTTAGGCGTGGGGTGGAAAGCTTCGGTGATTCTAATGACAGCATTCAACTCCAAAGTCTTACGAGGAGTATCATCTACAATGTCAAGGATCAACGACTTCGCTTCTCTAATGATCTCTTTCAAGAGGCATAGGTATGGTAATTCACCAGGAAGATCGACCTGTGTAAGCATCATCGAAACTATATCCGTGAAAACGTTCTCTGGTAAACCCCACAATTCATGAGCTGGGTGACTACACTTGTGTGTCTTGCATATGCTTCCTTTGCTTCCAATAGGCCTATACTCCGAGTACACGTTGATCACAAATTCTTCGTCCGTTTCTTCTTTTTTGTCGTCTAAGGGTTCAACCTTCTCCCATACCCCAACTTCAGTGATTTAACCAGTTAATACTGCATCGGGTAGATCGAGCGGAATAGTAACTTTTCGTAAATCACTCCGTGTAAATAAATGTTAAGCTTTTTACGATTAGGCATTTGATCCAACAAGTATAAGGCCCAATGGGTCAGCTCCTCGGTGAGAAGGGGTAGTACAAAATCGGGTACCGTGTCTAATTCTTCTGTTAACCATTTATATACGACGTGCCACGTATTAGCAAGATTAACGAAGATACTCAATCAATCAAATATTAATTACACAATCAATCACCCTCCTTAAATATGTAATTAGTATTATATTCACACTGGGATTAACATTATGTTCATATTGTAATTATAGCAAGTTGTATTCACATTTATTAGTCTCTCTAGTATAAATAGTGTAACACATTCATTCAATCAATATAATGCAATTCTCAACATTAAAACCTTTCATACTCTCCATTATTCTATCATGGTATCAGAGCCTCGTGCTCTTGATAGAGGGTAACTCCTCGGAGTAGATCCTGAGGCCAAACCACCCACCAAAAACCACCCTTTTCTTGGCCTTCACCCACCCATTTTCCGCTGCCACCAATTCAGAATTGCATTCCAACCACAACCAAATTATAGTCAAAACCCCCATAACACAAACCATTATCTCAACCAAAATATAGTAAATTATCTTTTCAAGTTTTCTTATTCAAAACCATAATTTTTTTTTTCATGTAAAAGAACAACCTTACCAATGGTTTTGGTCTTGACAAATCTCAATGAGATAATAACCAAAACAAAAACCATATACGGAGTATGTCTCTTTACAACCACAACCACTTGTTTATTTTTATTTTTATTAGTACTAAATCATCTGATTTATTACACCATAAAATTTTATGGCACACCATCAATATGACCATAAAATAAATTTGTTAAAGACAAAAAAAATAAAAAAAAATACTAATAATAATACTCCGTAAAATAAATAAGAAGGAAAGAAAAGTATGTGCAACAAAACCAAAAACCAAACACAAACCTAGACACCTATTAATATGCTTTAGCAAAAACAAAAAAAAGAAAAAATAATAATAAAAAAAAAAAAATATGTCTCCGACACCACCACCACCGCCGGAAACTCTACCACTGCCGCCTCTGCCTCCCTCCCTCCCACAACCAACCAACCACCCTCGACAGCCCTTTCCTCCACCGTTCACAACCGTCATCCCGCCCCAAATCACTACAAAACCACCATCGACTCCCCTGCGACCCCCTCACCCACCGCCTCTACCACCACCTTCACCAACCACCGCCATAAACTCCGCCACAACAACCACTGGAAATCTCAACCCTAATTCACCACCTCAATCACCACCGCCCTCATCACCGCCACCACCTTCCACTAACCACTGCAAAAACCACCACGACAACCACATCTTCACCGTCTCACTCATCCAAAACCACCCTAAACATCAAACTGAAACACACAACCGAAAATCCCTAAATACAACCCCCAGTCACCACCACTAGCCCTCCTACACCGCCAAGAAACCACACCCTTTGGTGGCCTTTCACCGCGACCACCCATCACGGCTACCGGGCTTCCTGTAATACAAACTCACCCATAAAATAAATAACAGTTAACGTTGTCGACAACCATATTAATGTCATCAACGAATCCCTGGATGTCAATCACCACGACCATTATCCTCTACCCACAGTACCAACCCAAACCATCCCCGGATGTCAACCGTTTTTAACGACCCCTAAAACTCTCTTGTTCAAGTGCAGGCACGGGTTACTACGCTCTCCATCTCGATCGTTATCGTCTACTCACCAAGATTGGTCTTACCCTCCGGACGTCCATCTTGCGGGGGCGTATTAGCAAGATTAACGAAGATACTCAATCAATCAAATATTAATTACACAATCAATCACCCTCCTTAAATATGTAATTAGTATTATATTCACACTGGGATTAACATTATGTTCATATTGTAATTATAGCAAGTTGTATTCACATTTATTAGTCTCTCTAGTATAAATAGTGTAACACATTCATTCAATCAATATAATGCAATTCTCAACATTAAAACCTTTCATACTCACCATTATTCTATCACCACGCTTGTTCGTAATTTGTGGGAAACCCTTGTACTGGACGCTGAAACGACTTGTCAATCACGTCAGTCGTCTCAGAACCAGGACCATAGTCGTCGTCGTCGTCTTCATCATCCTCAAACTCCTCCTCGTCATCCTCATTGTCCTCGTCATCATTGTCTTCATCATCATCCTCGTTGTTGTTACCCTGGTTGGCCAAATAATTGTCCTTCAATACATCGGTATTATAATGAGTGCAACGACAACGTACGTCAATCAAGAAGTGGTCGTCTAAAGAAACATGTTCGCTATATGCAGATCTTTCATACTTAGGTGGTCTTGCGTCTGCATCAAATATCGTCGCCACGTAAATTACTCCTTCATTTTCATCCTCATCACAATTATCTTCTACACAAAGATTTCTGCTAGGCGTTAGCTTTACCATTATTGTTGTTTTAATTAAGAGTGTATGTAGTGTCTTTGGATTAATCAATTTGTGTGTTTATATAAATACTCCGTATAATTATAAATTGGTGGCTACTTTCCTATCTTTAAAAGGAAACATATATACCTTACACTTATAGAATACATAGCACAAATTTACCAAATTTAAGCTACCATATTTTGGTAACATATCTTTTGACAAGTGTGATGTTTGTAAATCATACAATAATTTTATCACAAGAAACAAGTGTTGGCGTATATGAGCATTACCGAGGCTAAATGACAGATCCTAATACTGAAAAAGAATTACATTCGTTTTTTATGACAATCCAACCTCGAAATTCGAAATTCAAAATTTAGCAAGTTGGTAAAATCATCAGGTAAAAAATACTTTCATCTTAGACACTTATATGGAAAGCAGAGAAGGCTAAAGCGTTCCCTTAAACAAAAAGCGTTGACACACACGTACGTTTGTAAGCTATGTTCGTTCGGCAATTTGAGTTGTAAGTTACAATGACGTTTGTAAGCCGTGTTCGTTCAGCAATTTCTGATCAATTAGTTACATTTTGACCCATTTGTTAGAAGAAAACCGAGATCGATATCGTAGGTCCAATAATAGTTAGTCCATAACCAAAGGTCGAACCCACATTATCTTGGATATGAACAAGTGCGAGTATACTTTTACAAAAAAAAAAAAAAAAGAAAAAGAGGCCTTCTGTTTTGGGCTCAAAAATGTCAAATTGCAAGTTGGTAAAATCATTAGGTGAAAAATACTTTCATCTTAGACACTTATATGGAAAGCGGACCATGCCATGAAGCCCAATTAACAAACTGCAAGAAGGCCTCAACACTTCAACTAGCCGTTTTCTATGGAACACTCTACACTCTTGCGATCGGTACCGGCGGCACGAAACCCAATATATCGACAATCGGGGCGAACCAAATCGACGTTTTTGAGCCCAAAGAAAAGGCCCATATTTTCTCATTCTTCAACTGGTGGATGTTTAGCATTTTCTTTGGGACACTCTTTGCTAACACTATACTTGTGTATATCCAAGATAATGTGGGTTGGACCCTTGGTTATGGGCTTCCTACTATTGGGCTTGCGATTTCGATTTCGGTTTTTTTGGCAGGAGCTCCTTTGTATAGGCATAGATTGCCTACGGGAAGCCCCTTCACAAGGATGGCTAAGGTCATTGTAGCTGCCTTTAAGAAGCGGGCGGTGTCCGTTCCAAATGATCCGAAACAACTTTACGAGCTCAAAGCAAATGCTAAAAATGATTCCAATTTTGCTTGTCACAATCGTTCCAAGCATCATGATAGTGCAAGTAAACACACTATTCGTTAAGCAGGGTACGACCCTAGATAGACGCATAGGGAAGTTCCACATTCCTCCCGCAAGCTTTGCAGGGTTCATGACCACTTCAATGCTTATTTGTGTCGTGATGTACGACAAGGTCTTTGTCAAAATGATGCGAAAATTGACCAAAAACCCGAGAGGAATCACTTTGCTCCAAAGAATGGGGACTGGCCTAGCACTTCACATACTAGTTATGGCTATAGCGACAACAATCGAGAGAAAACGACTACGTTTTGCAAGAGAACACGATTTGGTCTCGAGTGGGGCCCAATTACCCTTAACCATAAATTTTGAACAAATATAAGCGAGATCGTAAAAGGTATTGTTTTACAAGTTTTAATACACTAAAATTTTGTAATTATGAATAAAATAAACTAAATTTAATTACGAATATAGCTATAATTTTTAGGATTTGGATTAGAATCGAAAACAGAATACTCTGTAAGTACATAGTATATTCAGCCAGGGCCGGCCCATTAGGCGTGCTATTAGGTTCTCAGAACAGGGCCCAAAAAAAATAAGGGCCCCAATTTGTTAAAACTGATATTATGTTAAGGGTTAAAAATTAAACTGAAACTATATGTAGTAACAAAATGTAGTAGTCTAGTTGGTAAAAATTGTGACTATTATATAAGTACCAAGGTTCAAGCCGAAGGAGTACTCCCTTTAATCGGTCAAACTGTTAACATTTGACCAATTTTTTCTTCACAAAAGTGGTTAAATGTTAACAATATGACGTCAGCCTAAAGGATAAAAATTGTTTTTAAATCTATCTATTATGTGAGACGACACTTAATTTGTGATGAAAGAATTGTTCACTGGAAAATATTGTGTTTGAAATTGTTACCAAAAAAAGTACTTTTGGGTGATAAGATAACACTCACAAGTCACAAATCACAACATATAACAACTAGCATTGGTAATATTATTGTGATATGTTGATATATAACACTCACAATAGAATTATTGGGTCGAAACATGAACAAGTACCGGCCGCATCAATACCAAACAAGGATCCATCAACCAGCGAAGGCTAACCGGTCCTCCCCGTCTCTCGGTACATCTGCTGGCGGGCTCGGAATCTTCATATTCAAGTGTACCAAATTTGAGTTCGACGACATGTTGGTGTCCGACAGTTTAAGATGAAAGCACACGACATTCAGAAGGTCAAGAAGATAACCGAAAGTACATACATTTTCTTTTCTTGTATCGCTATTCAGACTCTACTTTGCATGCTCTTTGGGTTGCATCTACCTCGGGATACCAGGTCACGAAAAACAAAAGTTGTCATGCTGATATCAAAGTCAACCTGCTCACTTTGATCTCGTCGCTAAATTTGCTGACTTCCGCAACCTCGTGTCTAACCCCGAAAAACCTCCCAACAACACGAACTTCTTCTGCGAGCTCAACAATCAACAGGTCAATAAACTGCATTAGCTAAATTTGTCTTGGCCGAGGTTATGCGAATCTGGTGAATCACGTTTTCTGGTGAACTATTTGTCGTAGACCTTTATGCCGGCCTCTGCTCTTTTCCAAAACTTAAATGACATTGTGTAGTGTGAATGTGTGATCTCATATGTACTTGTGGTGTGAATTGCAAACTTGTTATTTGACTCCTTTTGGTGGTTTTACTATAGCTATATATGTGTTTAGCTCCTTTTTTGGATTATTTTTTCAAAACAAAAAAATTATTTGCCTCAAAATGATTTGCCACAATTTTTTCTCGTGGCAAACTATTATTTTCATGGTTAAATAGTATTAGAAAATATTAGTAGTATATACTGAGGTGAGAGTGGACATGCTGAGAAGAGAAGTGAAGATTGTATTATTAGAATACCTGTTTTTTAAAAAACAAAAAAAAATGCCACAAAATGATTTTTCTCGTCGCAAACTATTAGTTTCAGGGTTAAATAATATTAGAAAATATTCATAGTATATTAAGTTAACCAAATAATATCTTATTTATCAATAAAATATTTATTTCAATCTAAAATATTAACTAATAAATATAATTTTGTAATGTTTCACACTTTTACGTGACTTAATTTGTGGCTTAATTGATTGTTGTAATTTTTTATGAGGCAAATAAAATATTTATTTCAATCTATAATATTCACCGATAAACGGCTGTCTGAAGACTCCTGGCGTCGTACTCGCAGGTAGACATGAAGTGCATTGTCATCTAGCTGCATGTGTCGTGACTGTCGTCATTTTTTTCTTTTTTTAGAAATTAAAAATAAAATAATACAGTTTTTTACTATTTTTGGAAAAAAAAAAAAAGGTCAATTTAGTGAAGAAAGCGGATGGACGTCATGCTGAGGTCAAGGTCAATTTGTTCCATTTGTATCCCCAACTTGACAAAGACGACTTCACCAATCTGGTTTCGTACCCTAAAACCCCTCCAAACAACAAGAACTTTTTTTGCGAACTCACCACTGACCAAGTCAACACCCTACTCCTTAAGTTTGCTGCTGATCGTGTTGTGTGATGGTGTATCACGGTTTTCTGGTGATCTGAACAATTTGTCCTAGCACTACAACAAATTAACACTTGGGTCACGAATTATGCCACGGTAATTAGTGAAATGTGACATAATTTGCTTTAGCCACGGAAAAGACTATTTTGATTGGCCACAGGAGAAATTTAAGCCACGGGAGAAATTTAAGCCACGGAAGAAATATGTCGTGGCATATAATCACTTGCGCCACGGAAAAAGTTAAAATCGTGGCAAAAACATTCATTTAGCCACGATTATAACTTTTTCCGTGGCGCAAGTGAGTATTTGCCACGACAGTATTTTTTAGTGGCGAAAAAACTCTTCTTTAATAATATTGGATTATAACTTGTATGTCACATAATAAAGTTAAAATAAACCGTTACACGATAATAAGAAAAAAAAATTGTGTAAAATTATACAAAGTAAATTTCTTATTAAATCTATCATTTTATTTTATATGTGCTTAAACTATCTAATTTTTTTTTATTTTTTTTTCTCAAAACAAAATAAATTTCAATAGTTTGAAAGATAGATAACAATTAAAATTGACTTTCGTGTTAACAGAACTCAAATGTATGTGCAAAATACATATATAATATTTTTTTTCTCATATGTGTTTAATAATCAAAAATTTATAATACGTTAATGGTGTAAGTGTTATAACATTAACCTTAAAAATTAAAGTGTAAGCAAATATCTAAGATAGAGACGAGAGCATGCACGCCTTATGGCAAGCTGAGGGAAGGGGATATCCCAAAAAGGTGAAGATTCGCTCGGGCAAGCTTGCTGGTGAAGAGCTAATGTTTGGTGAGACTTATTATTGTAACTTTTTCGAGAAAGAATACATTCGTCGAAAGAATACTAGGATTGGAAATATAAAGGCCCAAACTAATAAAATCGACACATACAAAATATGGGCTTGTTATGTGTTGATACTTGATATCATTGTCTACTTTTATTAAAAGCGTACCTATTGTTCACATTGTTTGAAATTGAAATATTCTTATGTACGTTTGTCTCAAGTACTACCTTTTAAAGATTGTTAATGTTCTTTTGTTTGATGATCTATGTTCTATAAATTGTTAATCACACACTCGAGTTTGATGACTGATGTAAAACACACTGAACAAGTGACAATTACAAATTAGTATTATTCTTACAGTAGTTTTAAATTGTCGTTTTTATTAACGTCGATTTAACGCTCATATACTCACAGTGGTTTAGCTAGATTTACAATTATTTGAAAATGTGTTGTCGTTGTAATTTAAATTAGTTGAAGAATTATGTAGTCCAACTTGCTTGTGAAAATATATTATTTCAACTAACAACTAGAATTAATAAAATGCTACTCCGTAGCATATAAATTAATATAAACAACCAAAAGTGAATAATAATTGAAAAATAAAGTTTAGATGTCTAGTGTATAAGTATTTTTTTTTATGAACTCAATCACTAAAATTAAATAAACTATACTTCCTTTATTTCTTATGTTTAATACATCACATATAAACTTAACTTCGATTCTGCTAGGGTGCAAACCCAAGTCCCACATCAGTTGAAAAAAGATGAAAGTTCATCTATATAAGTATCCACCAAAATATAATAGTATGAGGCTGTTGTGAAGAAGGCTAAGAGTAAATCCGTGAGGGCTAGACCCAAGGGACAATATCTTGCTGATAAGGTGGTGGGGACGGTCCTAACAATTGGTATCAGAGCCCAAGGTCAGTTTGGGCTAGGTACAAGTGGAGAAACATTTGGCCCAAAGACTTGAAGGTGTAGGTGCCATAGGTCAAGCCAAAGATCGACCGTATGTGTGTACTACAACTGTTGAACTTCTCAAGTGGCGGACCCGGTCCAGGATATATTGGATCCAGAGGAGTTTGATACGTGCCCGTTAAGGGGAGGCTATCAAGTCTACCGTAGACATCGATGCAACAAAGGCCCACTATCAGCCATGCACGCTTCCGTTATAACATATTCCTTTTTTTATAATTTAACACAATTTGATTATAATAACAGTACATTATAAAAACATTAGACGAAGGCATGCATGTCAGCATGTTTATGAAAGATGAAAATTAAATGATGCTAAATGAAATTAAGTTTCAAAGCTTAGGAGGCAAAGCCTTTTTCTTAAGAACATGTTGAATAAGACGAGGGATATGAATGTTAGTAAAGAAATCCCTCCAATTTATGCATTCCAAGTTAAAATTAAACATTTCATTCTCTTCCAAAGACATTTCTCCGAGTAATTTCCTTGTATTAGTGGCATCATACCTACAAAACACACATGAAAATAAAATTATAAAGTTACTTTTAGATCAAATAATTTCTAATTTTCGTAGTTATTTACAATTGTTAATCCTAAATTATTTATTCGATTTATCAAATAACTTCGAAATTTATAATCTCTATTCTTATTATATTCATAAAGACAAATTGAATGGAAGGAATAGCAAACGTTATTACCACATTGCGGAGATCTGGAGTAGCTCATAAATAACGGCCATGCGTATGAATTTGGTATAAAGCTTAGAATTCGAAGTTGTTGTGGAACCTAATCCAGCGATTGCAAACTCGTTAATCGATTCAAAGAATTTCATGTCCTTAACCCTAATCACATTTCCATTTGAATCCGAGAGCGGACGAGTTTTGAAGTATTCAGAAACAAAGTTGAACAAGTCGTGACATAAGAGCGGATTTGTGAGGGATGATGCCACATTGTACATGTTTACGCCACACTTTCCTTCGTTTCCATGCTTAGCCATAGCCGCAATCACCACGTTCACGACCATATCTACGGGCACCTGTTTGCATATATACATAACTATAAATATAAATTCTAAGAAGTATGATTTCTTATTATACTGAATATATCCTTAGAACACATGACAAGAAAGAGTTAATTAAATCAAACATGGTAAAATCATCGATATAGGAATATGTTATACGGAGTAATAAGTTACGGAGTAAAATATTTGAAACTCACCAGGTCTAAAGTCATCGAAGGGTTTGCAGGGAACCCTTCGAGTTGGCCGGTTCCATAGCTCAATATTATCGGGTCCAAACTCCTAATAAATTCAACGCACGATCACTCATCGGGTTAATTATACTCCGTAGTAGTCATCAATAATGAAGTAATGCCAAAGTGGTATCGAAATTTAACATCATTATTCTATTAACGTATATGAAACTTAATATCAACTGTACCGATAATAAATACTCCGTACATAGTAAATGTTACTGTAATTATATTCACATGCTTGCGTACTTACTTGTAACCTTCAATCCACCCGGAAATCGGTTCTTTAAAGGTGCTTACTACAAAAGTTGGACGAACTATAACGACGGGGATTTTTCCGCTTAATTTGGTTGTTACCATTTCTCCGATAGCTTTCGTAAGCTGATAATTGTTCATCATTTTGTAGTATTTAGACCTACAATCACAAAAAGTCGTGCAATATTTAGACCTATAATAATCAAAATAATTTACTCCATATTAGCTAAATTAGGTTATCTTATTGAGTTCATTTTTTGTCAACAATATTTCATTTTTCGTAATTTTAAAACATTTCGAACACTTTTCGATCTGAAATTGCACAAGTTTTTGAATAATGGCGTACCGTCTCATGCCCAACTTGATCATTTCCGCAGCATGGTTGTCTTCATCGTGAATATGTGACGCTACTTGCGCGATAATATGCATTTCAGCATCTATTATTTTGTCAGCTAATAACCATAAATTTTTCTCATTACCGTCCTCACGATATTGTCCCATGTCAGCAAATCTCTCGAACGTTACACCAGGCACGTCTTGGGTAGCAAACGCTAATAAAAAGCCACAATTCGAAATATATATAAATTTCAATTACCGATTTTTTTTTTCCGAAATATATTACTCTTAGTGATTTAGTGATATTAATATAAACTGCGTACGTACGTACCTGTTGATACATGTAGGAAAAGAACAAGTTTCGTGCAATCTAAAGCAAAATCGACAATTCTTGAAACTGCTCTTGCATTCACTTCAAGCGACACGTCGTGCCTTATTACATAAAAATTTTTATAAGGTCACGAATGCAAAATTCACGTACGATAATAGTAAATTGAATTCTTTCATATCGCTTTTATCTCACTGTGAAACCACATGATCATGTCACCATTGTTGAAGAACTCAAGCTTCCCTAACTCAGTGAAGAAGATGACGGTTATAGAGAGAGAGAGTGAAACTAAAGTTGTTATAGTGAGAGAAGTAAGTAAATAGAAAGAATGAATGTATTAATAAATGATATTCTAATTACAAGTATTTATACTAGTGTATAATTAATGTTAGTATATCTACAAGTATACTAGAGTATGTACAAGTATATTAGTGACTAAAACCCTATGTTCAACACCCCCCCTTCAAGCTTGACTATCATCTAAGGAATGTAAGCCAAGCTTGTGAGAAAGATGCAAGTGTTGTTGTGCACCCAAGGCTTTAGTCATAAGATCAGCTAGTTGTTCAGCTGAACGCACATGTTGAGGCACTAGCAACCCTTCTTGAAGTTTATCTCGAACATAGTGGCAATCTATATCCAGATGTTTGGTTCTTTCATGGAAAATTGGGTTGTAGGCTATGTGTTCAGCCGCCTTGTTGTCACAATACAATGGAATAGGGGTTTGTACAGGCAAGCCCAATTCACTGAGCAAATTTGATATCCACACAATTTCTGAAGTAGTATAGGACATACTCCTATACTCAGCTTCAAAGAACTCACATCGCCGCTTCTTGGTCTTCCATGAAACCAAGGATCTTCCAAGGAAGATACAGAAACCACTGAGAGACCTAGAAGTGAATGCACATTGTCCCCAATCTGCATCACTATAGGCTACCATATCCCACACATTATCAGAAGAATAGAACAACCCTGCATTGACTGAACCCTTCAGATATTTGACAACATGAATGGCTGCTTGCATGTGTGGAACCCTTGGTTGTGCAAGAAACTGACTCAGGTGTTGTACACTATAGGATATATCAGGTCTTGTCAAATTCAAGTAGAGCAATCTGCCAATTAATCTTCTGTATACTTCAGGTTGCTCCATGACTTCCCCTTGTTCTGGTGACAGCTTCAGACCTCTGACCATGGGAAATTTGACAGTGCCACAGTTCTCCATGCTGAGATCCTTCAAAATATCAACAACATATTTTCTTTGGTTGAGAAGAATTCCTGATGCATCCCTGGTAACTTCCAATCCTAGGAAATACCTCAGCTCTCCTAGGTCTTTGATGGTAAATTTCTCATCTAAGCTCTGTTTCACCAAATGAATGTCTGATACATTGTTACCAGTGAGCATCACATCATCTACATAAACCAAAACCAGAGTAAAAAGATCTGAACCAGCAAGACCTTTGTAAAACAGTGAATAGTCATGTTTGCTCTTGGTAAAACCAAGACTTAGCAAATGTTTGGACAATTCCAGATTCCACTGTCTGGATGCTTGTTTAAGCCCATACAGTGACCTCCTGAGTCTGCAAACTTGACCATGTGTGGCCTTAATATACCCCTCTGGTGGGAGCATATAGACTTCTTCTTCTAAGAAGCCATGCAAGAATGCATTATTGATGTCTAACTGGTATAAAGGCCAGTTCTTTGCTGCTGCAAGTGCAAGAATAATTCTAACTGTTGCAAACTTTGCCACAGGTGAGAATGTGTGTTTATAGTCTCTATCCTTCACTTGATTGTAGCCTTTAGCCACTAACCTTGCCTTATATCTTTCAATAGTACCATCAGCCCTATGTTTAATTTTGTAGACCCATTTTGACCCAATTGCTTTCTTTCCAGGTGGTAGGTCTGTGAGTTCCCAAGTATTATTTTGTTCTAGGGCCTGCACTTCCTTCTCCATGGCATCAATCCACTCCTGATGTGTACTTGCTTGTTTGTATGTAGCAGGTTCAAATTCAGAAAGAACATTATGCAGTGAAGCTACATAAGAAGTATCAAGGTCAGACAAGGACCAAGAATCGGCGATGAAAGAGGAGGAAAGAGACTCCTGGTCTGAAACCAAATTAGGAGCAGAAACAGGTAACTTCTGAGGCAAGGCATAACCATGCAACCTGGTGGATAAGAACCTTGGTCTGGATGATTTTCTTGGAGGATTTGGCAAAGGTAGATCATGAGAAGCACCAGATGTCTGTGACACTGGAGAAGAAGTAAAGCGGCAGGAGATTGATTCAAATTATCAGGAGACAAAGACAGTGAATTATCAGGAGAGTGATGCAAATTATCAGCCTGTGAGCTAGACTGATCTGAGGAGATCTGTGGGTTGACAGTAACAGAAGGAGAAGAAGATGAATCAGATGCAGTGATTGTGATGGGAGAAGAAGAAGGAATATAGAGTCCATCACAAGGATTCACCAGAGAAGGAGATAAGGAAACAGGCTGGTGAGTTTCTTTATAAGGAAACTCATCCTCCCTGAATATAACATTCCTACTAACAAAAATTTTGTTAGTGGTAAGATCCATAACCCTATATCCTTTTTGTCCAAAAGGATAACCTAAGAAGAGACATTTGACTGCCCTGACAGCAAATTTGTCAGAATTCTTAGGATGAACAGTGGCATAACAAGTACATCCAAAAACCCTGAGAGATGAGTAATCAGGGGGTTTGTGGAGTAAGAGCACAGAGGGGCAATTCCAATGAATAACAGGTGTGGGCATCAGATTGATAAGGTGTGTGGCTGCCAATACACAATCTCCCCAAAACTTGATTGGCAAGCCTGCATGTATCCTAAGTGCCCTAGCTGTCTCAATAAGATGCCTATGCTTCCTCTCCACTCTACCATTTTGCTGGGGTGTTCCAGCAATAGACCTTTGATGCACTATGCCTCTTTCCCTGAAAAACTGATTGCATTCCTTTTGGAATATCTCAGTACCATTGTCAGACCTTATGATCTTAATCATGGCACCAAATTGAGTATGCACATAGTGTACAAACTCTTTCACTAGATTGGGAACTTGGCACTTAGTATGAAATAACTGAGTCCAAGTTGCTCTTGAATGATCATCCAATATTGTGAGAAAATACTTGGCACGGACATGGAAGGAGTGTTATAAGGACCCCAAACATCCATGTGCACCAAATCAAAACAATTTTCAAAGATAGGAAGAACTCTTAGGAAAGGGAAAAGCATGATGCTTAGACAAAATACAACTTTCACAGAAAAATCCTTAACACCATTCTTATCAAGAGACATCACATGTTTCATTTTCTCGATAAGTGTGGCCAAGCCTAGCATGTAAAACATTAACGATCTAATTTGAATTACAATTATTAGAAGATATCACCTCATTAGTGGAAGACACATGTTTATTATTACCAAGAGATGCGAACCAAGAAAGACCCCTTCCTTCCTCGCAACACTACCACCGATTTACTTGAAAGGTCCTGGAAGAGGCACTCATGAGAATTAAAGATAACAAGGCAGAAGATTGGGATACCAATCGCCAATAGACAACAAATTGTGCTTGAACCAGGCACCACAAGAACATTGTGCAAGACCAATGTTGTAGTCAGAAAACAATCATCCATCTCATAGACATGCTTGACACTACCATCAGGTAGGCTGACTAGAATGGGTTTTTGTAGAGATCTGACATTGTGTAATAGACTGGTAGTTGAGGTCATGTGATCAGAAGCACCGGTATCAACTATCCAGTCATTACAACTATGAGAATCAGAAGCAGTGAATGCAAAAACAGTGAATGTACCTGCCAGTTCACAGGATGAAGAATGCTCCAAGGACTTCTTGTCAGACATGGCTTTCATTACTTGTTGCACAACTGTATTCACCAGTCCTGACATGGTATTATCATCAAGAGTAGAAGCCTGTAGCTTGGGAGAAATGTAGTCTTGGACATCATCAGTTAAAGGATCAGAAGGAGCATAGTCTTCAACCACATCAGCATGATGAGCACCTCTGTTGTAAGTACTATCTCCCCTAGAACCAGATGAAGAAGAGTAAGAGCCCCTTCCTCTGCCTCTATTGTAACCTCTACCACCAGAATTAGACTTCAACTTGAAACAAGTCTCCTTGGAATGTCCCTTTCTTCCACAATGCTCACAAGGCCTGAGTTTAAAACACTCAGAGATGGTGTGACCAAGATTGTGACAGTAGTTACATTCTAGAGTCTCAGAGGAGGGATTAGAAGCATATTTAGGCCTCTTAACAGCACCCCTGTAAGAAGCACTTTGGAAAGCAGAAGAATCAGTGTGAAAACCAGAGAATTCAGTGACATCTTTCTTACTTTCAACCTTCTGTAGTTGAGCAAGAACTTTGTTGAGAGTAGGCAAGGACTCAGAGGTAAGAACATGATTAGTTACTGATTCATATGCTTCAGAAAGGCCCATGAGAAACTGAATCAGTTTTGCATTGACCTCTCTGGTAACCATGCGTTTCAGCATGTGACAGGTGCAAGCCTCCAAGGCACCACAAGTACACATAGGCATAGGATCCAAAGCATCTAGAGACTCCCAAGCATGCTTGAGCTTACCATAATACTCAACCAAACTAAAATTCTCCTGAGAAAAGGATGACAGACGCTTCTTCAACTTGAAAACTTCAACATGATTAGTTTGACCATAGCGTTCAATCAACTCCTCCCAAAGACCTTTGGTACTTGCAGCAAACTTCAATGTGTCACGAATACTTTTCTCAATAGAGTTGAGAATCCATTGTTTCACAGTCAAATCCACACGAATCCATTGATGATAACGCTTGTCAGTGGATGCAGGAGACTTACAAGAGCCATCCAAGAAGCCTTCCTTATTTTTAGCCAATAAAAGCTGATAAACATCACGTTTCCAGTACACAAAACCGTCACCATCAATTGTGGGTCGACAAGTGTAGAAGGTAGGTTGATCAGAGTTCGAGAGATACAGCGGATCATCAAGAGGATCATTATGAGTAGCCGAAGAATCAGGTGGAACATCACCAGACATGATTCAGATGTAAAAGGAAGTAAAACAACAATTGATGTATAAAGAAGGAAAAGAAGAGCGAATTTCTGGAAAAACAAAATCAATTTGGGGAAAAACACAAGAATCAAGCAATTGAAAAAGCAATCGATGAATAGAACACCAGAATTGTAACGAAAACGTGAATCAATGAAAAAAAAAACAAGAGAAATGATCAGAACTCAGCGAAAAATAGATGAAAGAGGAGCAGAAAACACCTCAAACAACAGCGAAAAACGCAGAGATTAGCGGAAGATATGGAAGATCGAAACCCTAGCGAATGATACCATGTGAAACCACATGATCATGTCACCATTGTTGAAGAACTCAAGCTTCCCTAACTTTCGAAGAAGAAGATAGCGGTTATAGAGAGAGAGTGAAACTAAAGTTGTTATAGTGAGAGAAGTAAGTAAATAGAAAGAATGAATGTATTAATAAATGATATTCTAATTACAAGTATTTATACTAGTGTATAATTAATGTTAGTATATCTACAAGTATACTAGAGTATGTACAAGTATATTAGTGACTAAAACCCTATGTTCAACACTCACAGTCCCGTATTACAAAATACATTTTCTAAAAAATAGTTAAAATTTATATACTAAACTAATGAGAATATCAATAGTGAGACGAGTAATTATAAAAAAAAAATACGCACGTCTATCTTAAATTCATCAATGATACAAACTGATTAATATTTATGACGTAAATAAATATAATACTCCGTAATATTATTAATAAGGTATACATATATATATTTCGACTTCATTATACTTTATTCACACCATTATTTAATTTAATAAAAGCTTACCTAGCATGCCATTTAGTAGAAGCACCCATGTGTACGATGACATCAACTTCACGTTTAATAACTTGAGCTAAATTCATATCGATGTCCAAATATGGTTTACAAAAATCTCCAGAAATCGGAACAATTTTACTCCACATGAACTCGTTGTATGATGCTCCATGTTTTTCTCTCAATATCTTGAAAAGTTCACAATTTATAATCTGCACTCCAAAAATTATTTAAGCTTAATATATATACTCCGTACAATGTACATTATACGGAGTATTGTTTAAGTTATGGACACGATAATATTGTAACTAACGTTACGTTCATTTAATCAGAAATTTATTTGTCGCATGTGAGATTTACTAGTTAATAAAAAGGTAGGGAGTATTAACTACTGCATAAATTAAATTAAATAATTAAACTTACTTCTCTTTGAACTCTTTGCATCGCAGCTTCTGCATTATTTGCTCTCACAAGAAGATATATTTTTCGGACTGTTGGCAATGCTCGCAGTAATTTCTCCACAAAAACTATTACACATGCATAAAAGCGTAATAATAAGGTAAAAAAATATTTACTCCAAGTATAATTATATAAACATATGTTAAAAATATTTTAACCAAATACGTGGTAACTAATTAAAAGCAAGGTAAATAAATATATAAAGGTTATCGAGTCTTCTTTTTAAGTTCTTTTTGCAAAAGTTTGCTTAAATATATGTTTGCATGTCGTATAATGTTATAAATAATCAGTATTGAGTTACAAGTACTCCGTATTACCTTTTGCAATGAAACCCGTAGATCCGGTAATAAAAATTGTTTTATCCCTAAAGAAATCGATAATTCCTATATTTTGGTTAATCGATTGACGAAAAGACGACATTGCTCGATCGTACGAAAATAAAATGATTTTCTTGTGAAAAAAATCTAGGGGATGACAAATATGAGTACTATAGTTTGACGGAAACAACGCAGAATTTATAATCGAAATGTAGCACGTACGTACTCCGTATAAAATAGTTTATCTAGCCGTGCTATGCACGGGTCCTAAAAATAAACATGATTTATCTTTTTGTTGTTTTGGTTTGAGTATGATATAAAACAATCCAAAATATTTATATTAGTTGATTTGGATTGATTTTTGGTTGAGAGTTAGTTAGACCTAGATGTCGTTATTGTTTAACTGAATTGGTTTTGCTATTCGGTATATTTTGTCGTAATTTAAAGTATTTCAATAAGTGCGTTTATATCTTTTATTTATGTTAATCATGAATACAATAATTAATTTGATGCTCATATTAATACACGGTAAAGAATGATTACTTAATGTTTATTTTATGCTAAACTACAGATGATTTATAATACTCCATATAAAACTAGCTGAAAAGGTAACTGAAAGCTGAAAAAGTAGCTGAAAGCTGAAAAGCTAGCTGAAAAGGTAGCTGAAAATAACTAGCTAAAAATTATTTTATTGTTTAGTAAACAACCTGAAAAAATAACTGAAATACAGTAAAATGACCAAAAAGGACATAGCTATTGATTGTTTTATTATTGATATTACATGTTGGTATTCTAATCATGTTGCTCCCCAAATTAAAGTAGCTATTTCATCACGAATTTTCTTCATCTCCAGAGCCGACTCATTTAGATTTTATAAATATTATAGGGAAATAGTACTTAGCAATATGAAAATATAAAAATAATACGATAAAAGTCATCATACCTTGAAAGTTGGTGTCAGAACGAAGCACTATACAATGAAAAAATACTAGCAGCAACTTTATCACGAGAAATTAGGGTTAGGTTTTATAAATATTTTAGGGAAATAGTTATGGAAATTAATATTTTAATTAATAGGATAAAAAAGTAAGGGTATAATAGTAAAAAGACTTATAACCAGCTAGCTTATTTTTTAATAAGCTACCTGAAGTAGCTTTTTATTTCAGCTAGCTGAAATAAGCTTTCAGCTAGCTGAAATATTTTCCAGTCAACCTTCACCAAACACTTCCAGTTAAAACAGCTAGCTGAAATTTTGGTCAAACCAGCTAGCTGGTCAAATAAGCTAGCTGAAAGTTGCAACCAAACAGGGCCTAGGGCTCTGTTTGGGAAAACTAGCTGAAAAGGTAGCTGAAAACTGAAAAGCTAGCTGAAAGCTGAAAAGCTAGCTGAAACTGAAAAGCTAGCTGAAAAGGTAGCTGAAAAGCTAGCTGAAAATAACTAGCTGAAAAGCTAGCTGAAAATTATTTTACTGTTTGGTAAACAACCTGAAAAGATAGCTGAAATAAAGTAAAATGACCAAAAAGGACATACCTATTGATAGTTTTATTATTGATAATACATGTTGGTATTCTAATCATGTTGCTTCCCAAATTAAAGTAGCTATTTCATCACGAATTTTCTTCATCTCCAGAACCGACTCATTTAGATTTTCGTTGTTTGTGCCATCATCAACTTCGACATCTTCGCCATCTATGTAGTGTGGGTACTTAGCAATATGAATATAATACGATAAATGTCATCATACCTTGAAAGTTAGTGTCAGAACGAAGCACTATACAATGAAACAAAATACTACCAGCAACTTCTTTATCAGAAATTAGGGTTTAGATTTTATAAATATTTTAGGAAATAGGTGTGGAAATTAATATTTTAATTAATAGGATAAAAAAGTAAGGGTATAGTAGTAAAAAACTTATAACCAGCTAGCTTATATTTTAATAAGCTACCTGAAGTAGCTTTTTATTTCAGCTAGCTGAAATAAGCTTCCAGCTAGCTGAAATATTTTTCAGTCAGCCTTCACCAAACACTTCCAGTTAAAATAGGTAGCTGAAATTTTGGTCAAACCAGCTAGCTGGTCAAATAAGCTAGCTGAAAGTTGCAACCAAACAGGGCCTTAATGTAGTTAATTAAGGCTTATGCAAACACTCACTTATCATTAGTTCCAAAAACCAAACATGACTTATAGGTAATGTTTACGCAAAGTCAAAGGAGTCATGTTTACGCTAAGTCAAAGGTATGGTCTTTGATTCACTCTTTTATTATACTCCCTCCGTTTTGGTAATTTGTTTACGTTTACTTTATACACATTTATTGATGTGAGGAGAGAGGTTGAGAAAAAACTAATAAAATAATAATATAAGCACAAAGGGGGCCCCGTTCGCTTAAAATTATCAAATGTAATTGGTTGAGGTAGTAGCGGCCAGTTCCCACATGGGTCAAGCATGACCATTTTTGGAAAGTGTAAACAAATGACCCGTACGTCTTAAAATGAAAAGTGTAAACAAATGACCGGGACGGAGGGAGTAGTTAGAAGGATATGCATGAAAATTAATGTCACCAGAAATACAGTAGTTAGTTACAACTTAAGGAGTTAAGGCACATGACTTGATAAAACTAACGAAGTAATCAAGTTGGAGTCTAACGAGGGCGGATTATCTGTCCCATTTTTGTGTTCTACTTGGTGTCCCATTATCACATGTGGTAATAAATCTCATAAATATAAAAGATTATTGAATAAGTAATTATTTAAAAGAGAGATTTATTACCATATGTGGTAATGGGACACGAAGCGGGACACAAATATGGGACAGAGAATCCGCATTCAATTTTTATATGCTTAATGCGGAAATAAGTACGTAAATAGAAACGAAAATAAAATAAAATTATCGAGTACTTGATATTTTCTCACAATTTATTGCAGTATGGGTCGCGCTCGAAGATGGATAGGCACATATTTTATCTTTTCAAAAGTAGTACGGACTATGGATTTTGAAGTTTTAATTTTTTTTCGAAAAAGTGAAAGATAATTTAAGTCTACTACCAAAATATATATTTAAGTCGATTCCCAACACTGAAATTAAGGATAATCAATCTCTTAATTGAATTTCAAATTATATTTCCGAACATTTATAAATTGTTCTCTTATTATAGACACATGTTACAATAATTATAAATCGAATCTCTTTACACAATTGATAAGTACTCCCTCTATTCATATTCACAATGTAGATATGCTTTTAGCACAAGTTTTAAGAAAGTTACATGTAGAGGATGTTAATATTGTGTGTTATCTATCTATATAACATTATTAAAAGGGTAGCTTAAATCTCTAATTAAGACTCTAAACTAAATAAAATTCCACGTGGCATTACTTCCTACCTTCACCAATTTGCTTCCACCTTGACATGCTCATCCATTTGATCTTCCACTACACAAATTCATTTTCATTTATTCACATTCATTTCCACCATTTTAATGAAACTCATTTAAATGACCTTTAATTTTCACCTTCATATTCGTCCGTTTCTATATAACATTATTAAAAGGGTAGCTTAAATCTCTAATTAAGACTCTAAACTTAATAAAATTCCACGTGGCATTACTTCCTACCTTCACCAATTTGCTTCCACCTTGACATGCTCATCCATTTGATCTTCCACTACACAAATTCGTTTTCATTTATTCACATTCATTTCCACCATTTTAATGAAACTCATTTAAATGACCTTTTCACCTTCATATTCTCATGTTTCAAAACATTCATGTCATTATTTCCATAGTTAGGTCTATGATTCCATGCATTTACAAGTAAACTTTTCAAATCCGATCCCCTTTCTTTTTAAGTATATTAAGCTCCACTTTTGACTTTTTGTATGCAATTTCTTTCAATCCAAAAATAATTGTTACTCTGTGCTAAATGTTTTCACTTGAATTTGTCGAATTCTCCATTTACTTGCATAAGTATTCCTCATTTGAATATTCAATTCCAAGTTAAATTAAAAATGAATGTCGATATCTAACAATCCGTCATGAAGACATTGGTGAAAGTATTCTTAGTGTAAACCATTTCATAGGTGGGGTATTGAGAAACCTTTTCAACGTAGATAAACAACAATAACCACAGTGCGAAAGATGAAACATGTATGTAAGAATTTCGAGTCCTGTCCTACAGTTATGGAATTCCAACTCCTATGTTATGTATTTATGATATCTACTTTTTAAGACATTTGTTGAGTGTTTGTCTTGAATATTTTTTTGATTATGATGTGTTGTTGGGGTAAAAAAGTATGTAATCATACAATAATATTGTCGTTAATTTCATGTATGAAATCAATGTCAAATAAAACAAGTTCAATTCTTATCTTAAATTTTTTATTAACACATTATTTGGCCTCATTATACCCAAAAAAAACTAAATAAAACCGTGAGTATCACGGGAGTTAAAACTAGTTTGTATTGAAAAAGTGGACCCTAGTAATATAATAGTATTATAAGTAGAACCAAATAAGGAAATGTTCAATGCGGATTTGAATGGACCAAAAAGAAATAGCTGCAATGTGGATAAGAATGAAGGGAGTAAATAATAAGAAGTACTCCGTATAAAGTTTGAATCTCGATATTTTCCGTTTCAAAGTGCCTACTTGATAGAATCCATAAAATTCAAACATTTTTAGCTTTAAAATATAAATAGACAAACTAAACAATATTTTCAAAGCAATTTTACGAGTAGGTGTTCGGTAATAAATTGTCGTCAATAACTCAATATTGTGTAGCATGTGCACGAAAAGGCTATAGTTACACTAGGTGTACCAAGCCATTTGGTACATATGCAATAGGAAGTTGCCACGTCTCAATTAGAATTAAAAAATTAAAAAATTATAATTAGTAATTTCTCTCCTAATTATTTCAAATCAGTAAGAAATTAAAATCTTTTTGAAAATCAAATAACCATCTAACTTCCTAAATTAATTTATAACTTCAACTTCTTAAATTAATTTATTACTACTTCTTAAATTAATTTATTTTTCCATTATTACTTTTTTTTTATAAATTTGTTAATTCGATAGAATAGTTCATATATTCGTTGAAATAATTCGAAGTATTCTACAAGGATGAATTTTTTTTTATCTTTTTCGTCAAACAACCTAATTTGTTGTCATGGTATATCAAGCAATTTGGATATGGTTAAAAAAAATGTTAATCACGGGAGAGTTAAATCTTAGAAAATGAAAATATTGGAGATGGAAATTGAATTGAGAAATATAGAAATAGAGGAACGAAAATGATTAATTCTATTTCTGATGTAAAAATTATCGTTAAAAAAAAAGCAAAAGAAAATTAGAAGACTACAAACGCAAAAACTTTTTTAATCTTAATTAAGTTTCTTCGCTATACAATATATAAATAAGGAAAGTTCTTATTTGATTATTGAATTTCCAATTTATGTAAATGAGTAAAAGAATAATATAAAAATCAAATCTAAATGAAGATTAAGTTAACAATAAATAAAGTTAACAAAAATTGATTAAGTCAATATTTAATAAACAAAAATTATTATGCCACAACTTTCTAGACTAATTTGACCCAATTTAAATTTGTTAATGCGCCATTAATCACAATTTTTCTTCCTAATTTTCATCCTCATCCAATTTCATTTTCACTAATTCTCATGTGAGACGGGACTTACGATAAATTTATCGTAAGTCCTCTCACATGAGGGTAGTTATTAATATTTTTTTTTTTTTTTTTTAATTTTTTCTAAGTGGTTGTAGTGTGAGGCAAGACTCACACAAGAACTACTCTTTTATTTTTTTTGGTCCCACTAATCCATATGGCCTTTAATTATTTGTTATGTACCAAACTTTTTGGTACACTTCCCGCAAACAAAAAAAAAAAAAAAAAAAAACCACCTTTTTGGTACACTTAGGGTAAGTATCGCATCTTTAGCATGTGTACTGTTCATCTTTGAATTTGATTGCATTGCATTTACTCGCAATAAAGCAAGTTTTTCATCTTTCTCCTCCCCCTCATGGTCATTTATTTACACTTTTCATTTTGGGGGAAAACGGTTATTTATTTAAACTTTCCAAATGATCATAGTTAACCCATATGAGAGGTGGACCCTTACTCCCTTAATTAATTACATTTGATAATTTTAAGCAAGCGGGACCCCCCTTTGTACTTATATTATTATTTTATTAGTTTTTTCTCTACCTCTCTCCTCACATCGATAAATGTGTATAAAGTAAACGTAAACAAATCACCGAAACGGAGGGAGTAGCTTTTGATTAAAGTTTCGGTATGATGGACCAAAGGAGCTACTCCCTGTCTCAGTCATTTTTTTTACAGTTTGACTTTTTTTCCCTGACAAAAAAGTCAAACTGTAAACAATTCACTTAAATGGAGGGAGTATAACAACTTGTTCTTCTCATATTTTTATTTCTTTTTTAAATTTATCAAACACTCAAACAAAATTTTAAACGAATCGAAAAAAATTGAAAAAAAAAAACACTAATTCTCATGTGAGACGGGGCTCACATGAATGAAAGTTATTTTTATTTATTTTTTGTTTTTTAAATGTTTTTTACGGAGTTAGGTGATTGTCTCACACTAAATTAGTGTGAGACCGATCTCTCATAAGAACAACTCGAAAAAAAAGAAAAAAAATAAAAAAGAAAAATACAACATAAATAAAGAGCACTAGACATTAGACAACTTAAAACTTAGACGAAGCTAATAAGGCATGTTTAAAGCTTCAATAAGTCTTACTTAGACAAAGCCTTTTTCTTAACAACATGTTGAATAAGACGAGGAATATGAACGTTAGTAAAGTTGATATGTATACGACTATACGTGATACGTATACGGTATACGTGATACGTATACGGTAGATTAAATTACATTTAAAATTATTGAACTTAGACAACTAATTTAGCTATATTTAATTTAAGACTCATCGAACTTAAATAATGAATGAAGTCATAATAAGTTTTAGATTCATTAAACTCAGACAATAAACCTATTTAAATTCAGTTTCAGATTCATTGAACTTAAATAATAAATCTAGTCGCATTTACTTATATTTAGTTTAAGTTTCTCTTATACGGAGTATATAGAAAAGTTTGTAATTCATTTGAAACAAATTTTGATGAAATATAGTAAAACTTTTTCACTTAGAAACCGTGGGTTTCTGTCAGAAACCAACTCAACCAAAAGCTTAAGCTGATGGTTGGAGGCCCAAGATCGGTTTTATACACTCTAACACGCCCCCTCACACGAATGCCCTTTGAGCTTGAAGTGTGGACGCAACTCTGAGCCATACTGGTGAATTAATCCACTTTGAAAGGGAGGGGTGGTGAGATTCGAACCCGTGACCTCTTGTCACAAGGCTCTGATACCATGTCAGAAACCAACTCAACCAAAAGCTTAAGCTGATGGTTGGAGGCCCAAGATCGGTTTTATACACTCTAACAGTTTCGTTTATTTGTGAATTTTCATATTGTGATGTGTGACGTATTATTATGTCCTCTATTCAATCCTTCTTTGTGCCGTCTCTCCTCTGGTCTCAATTACTTCATCATGCCATTTTGCTGACTATGTGCAGGCATTCATCTTGTTTCCTGTGACAGCCTGTTGAAGGGAAAGAAAATGTTTCAGAAATAATTCAAATCGATTAATTTTGTCGTACGTGTCTCATAAGTCGAATTTAAAGCTAGGTAACTTACGACTTACGAGAGAGAAGTAGAGGAACAAAGCAATGAAGTATGCAATACGAGCACCATAATCGAAAGACCCTTGGATCTTAGCCCACGCCATGGACGCAACACTAGGCGCAGCGACAAAGAGGAAAAAAGACGAGGTCAAGTTCCTTGGGGAAAAAGGGTCACGAATAAAACCGTGTAGTGGGCCAACACAAGTGCGAAGAAAAACAAAGGCCCTTCTTTAAGGCCCATAGAAGCACCCAACAACGCCTAGACAAAGTTACCAACGACTGACAAATGGTTCGACGGGTTAGCCAATTTCGACAGTCGACATTGCCCTCTCAACATCAAATGACCGAGCTCGAGGCAGATTGCAAAAAGAAAGTCGTGAATATTTCAAGTCAGGAATTTGCAATGTTCTTATAGAATGTTAAAAAGAGTAGAAATTTTACCAATATTTATTTGAATTCGTCCAATGTTGTTAACAGTGGCTAATTAATACGGACTACTAATGAATACAATGTACGAGTAATGGGAGACGACGACATTAAAAATGTTGATACTGCAGCGCAATAATCTCGAGTATTCTTCTTCAGTATTGGGAGACGAAAACCACAAAGTCCATGACAAATCACCACAATCGTTCTTGTTCTATCACCCATATGCGGCGTTTATCCGCAGTGACGCTCATATATGCCATAGCCTCACCAAGAAGAAACTCTTTCCTGAAACCTGGATCTTTATCCGTCGCATCTGGTAGCTCCACATAACTAACCTTCTCGCTATCGAAATCAAATGTCATGAGATGAGATGAGTATTATAGTTACATGAGTCGGCTCGTAAACTTGAGTCACTTGTAGTCCAGTGTACAGCTCCTTGAAAGTATAACAAGCACCCTCCACATTTCGCACCACGTATGGGGACGTCCTTGATCCCACAATCGTGTGTTATAATCCTCCAAAGGTTGTTATTATCGCCAACTGTATAGATAGCAACCGACATTGGCCCATAGTAATCCCAACGAGATTCACCTGTAACAACAACAGCGTACATGACTAAATTATCAGTTATCAGCGAATTGTACTCATTTAAAAATGAATATTGATACTGACCTGAAAAGCCACCACTTTAAAACACTGAGTAGACGGCGAAAAACCAAGACTATAAGCGGCGTAGAGTTCGTGAGAAGTCTCAAAGGGGTCTTTTGAGACGGTTATTCGTCTATGTCGTGTCACGACTAGCCTTGTGTACAAAATTCGACAACAAAAAGTGAAAGAGTGAATACAATATTAAGGCGTCTTTTGAGACGGTTTTATTAGAGATCAAAATAACCAAGTTGCGTATAATTTCATAATTCATAGAAACGACACACTCGATTTTTGATTGCTTGAAGCAGCTTGATATTCCTAAAATACTTGATCTTACTCCACGATGAAGAAAAAATGTAACGTACAGCAAACATAAGTGCGCGTTATAAAGTTCTACAAGAAGAGAAGTGAAATACAACATTGCATCGTCTTTTGAGTCGTTTATTGGAAGTCGAAGTACTAAAAAGTGCATAAAGATAAGTCTGTATGTCGATTCACTTTAATTGCTCGAAACTGTGCTGGATTAATGTCTCAGACCTTAAAATGTTCCAGCGTAGAAAAGCTGCCAAGTCCTTTCTTCGAGCGGAAGGCCGTGTACTCTGCGACAGTGGTTTCGCGGTACTTTGGAGTGTTTGAATCCGAGAGTAGTTCTTTTATGGGACCATAGACTCTACCCGTTGGTCGGAAATTGGTAGTAAAGAAGGACGCTACTGAAATGCGTGGACCTTTGGTGTTTGCGAGTACTCTGTGTTGGATGAATAGAAGACTCGATGTTCAGTTATATAACAACATCTATCACCATATTCACCAAACAAACATGAAATAGGCGGCTTAATGTAGTTGAAATTCAAACATATTAAATTAATCATTTGTGATTCATACAGTTTAATTAATGTATAAAAAGAAGTCAGTAATCAGAACAAACAAAACCCGTCTACAGGTGACAAGAGAGAAGGGGCTTCAACAGCAAATTCGATGGTAAGGACAAACGAGAAAACTCAACAGTAGTGTGAGCATCACCACCGTACTTAGGCGGCGTGGGGTGCAAAGCCTCGGTGATTCTAATAACAGCATTTAACTCCAAAGTCTTACGAGGAGTATCATCTACAATGTTACGGAACAATAACTTAGCTATTTTAATGGTCTCTTGCAAGAGGCATAGGTGTGGTAATTCACCGGGTAGATTGACCTGTTTAAGCATCAACGACACTATATCCGTGAAACACGTCTCAGATAAACACAACTCATGAGCTGGGTGACTACACTTGTGTGCCTTGCATAT
Source organism: Dianthus caryophyllus (assembly GCA_023091065.1). Classification (NCBI taxonomy): domain Eukaryota; kingdom Viridiplantae; phylum Streptophyta; class Magnoliopsida; order Caryophyllales; family Caryophyllaceae; genus Dianthus; species Dianthus caryophyllus. Next base: position 393,126 of record CM041526.1, on the reverse strand, counting down.
GCTCCCTTCTTCGCTTCCAATTGGTCTATACTCTGAGTAAACATTGACCACAAATTCTTCGTTTTGGTCGTCTAAGTGTTCAACCTTCTCCCATACCCCAACTTCAGTGACGAACCAATTAATACCACCGCTTATGTCATTGGGTACTGTTTGGAATAGTAATTTTTCGTAGATCACTCCGTCTAAAGAAATCTTGAGCTTTTTACGATTGGTTATTTGATCCAACAAGTATAAGGCCCAATGGGTTAGCTCCTCGGTAAGAAGAGGTAGTACAAAATCGGGTACCGTGTCTAATTCTTTTACTAACCATTTGTATACGACGTGCCACGCTTGTTCGTAATTTGTTGGAAACTCTTGTACTGGACGCTGAAACGACTTGTCAATCAAGACACTCGTCTCAGTATAGGGACCATAGTAGTAGTCGTCGTCATCATCATCATCAAACTCGTCATCCTCCTCCTCCTCATCATCATTATCTTCATTATTGTCGTCATCCTCGTTGTTGTTACTACCCTGATTGGTCAAAAAAATCTCCTTCAAGACATCGGTATTATAATAAGTGCAGCGACAATACACGCCGATCAAGAAGTGGTCGTCTAAAGAAACATGTTTGCCGTATGCAGATCTGTCATACTTCAGTAGTCTTGTGTCGGTATCTAATACAGTCGCCACGTAAATTACTCCTTGATTTTCGTCCTCATCACGATTATCTTCTACACAAAGATTTCTGCTAGGCGTTAGCTTATTTACCATTATTATTGTTTTAATTAAGTGTGTATAGCTATGTGTAGTCTCTTTGGATAGTCAATTTGTGTGTTTATATAAATATAAATATAATATAATATAAATGTAAATTGGTGGCTACTTTCCTAATTTAAGCAGTTACCATATTTTGGTAACTTATACGGAGTATGAAGTACAACGTACTTCCTCCGTTCCACAATGATAGTCCCGTTTCAATTTTAGAAAGTCAAAATTTTAAAACTTTGACCGTATATATAACTTAAAATATATAAATAATCGTTATACGATTCTAACATATTTACATTTGTTGTCAAAATATCTTTTACAAAATTTAATTTTCACCCCAAGAAAATCGTATATAAGCGATGAAAAACATGGTGGCGAGCGTTGAGATCACAGAGTAAAGTGACTATCATCATAAAGCGGAGGAAGTATCTTTTAACAAGTGCATACCTCATAATATTTCTTTTAACAACCCTAATAAAGTTTGTTTGGGTAAGGTCGGAGGGAATATAATTCCCGAATTGTAATTCATTGATCGAGACCGACCTATCACAGTATCGTCTATTATATTAGAATCTTATAATATATAATATGATCTCAATTATTAATTAAACTCGAAAAACATAGGTCACTCGAATAAATATTCTAACATAAACAACCAAAAGTGAATAACAATTGAAAATTAGAGTTTAGATGTCTAGTGTATAAGTATTTTTTTATGAACTCAAATCATCATTAAAATTAAATAAACTATACTTCCTTTATTTCTTATGGTTTAATACATCGCATATAAACTTAACTTCTATTTTTTTTTTTTTTTTTTTTTTTTTTTTTTTTTTTTTAATAATTTAACACAATTGATTATAATAACAGTACATTATAAAAATATTAGACAAAGGCATGCATATATGTTTATGAAAGATGAAAATGATGCTAAATTAAATTAAATTAAATCAAGTTCAAAGCTTAGGAGGCAAAGCCTTTTTCTTAAGAACATGTTGAATAAGACGAGGGATGTGAATGTTTGTAAAGTAATCCCTCCAATTTATGCATTCCAAGTTAAAATTAAACATTTCATTCTCTTCCAAAGACATTTCTCCGAGTAATTTCTTTGTATTAGTGGCGTCATACCTACAAAACACACATGAAAATAAAATTATAAAGTTACTTTTAGATCAAATAATTTATAATTTTCGTAGTTATTTACAATTGTTAATCCTAAATTTATTCGATTTATCAAATGACTTCGAAATTTATAATCTCTATTCTTATTGTATTCATAAAGACAAATTGAATGGAAGGAATAGCAAACGTTATTACCACATTGCTGAGATCTGGAGTATCTCATAAATAACGGCCATGCGTATGAATTTGGTATAAAGCTTAGAATTCGAAGTTGTTGTGGAACCTAATCCAGCGATTGCAAACTCGTTAATCGATTCAAAGAATTTCATGTCCTTAACCCTAATCACATTTCCATTTGAATCCGAGAGTGGATAAGTTTTGAAGTATTCAGAAACAAAGCTGAACAAGTCGCGGCATAAGAGTGGATTGGTAAGGGATGATGCCACATTGTACATGTTTACGCCACGCTTTCCTTCGTTTCCATGCTTAGCCATGGCCGCAATCACCACGTTCACGACCATATCTACGGGCACCTGTTTGCATATATATGTAACTATATATATAAATTTCAAGAAATATGATTTCTTATTATACTGAATATATCCTTAGAACACATGACAAGAAAGAGTTAATTAAATCAAACATGGTAAAATCATCGATATAGGAATATGTTATAATAAGTTACGGAGTAAAATATTTGAAACTCACCAGGTCTAAAATCATCGAAGGGTTTGCAGGGAAACCTTCGAGTTGGCCGGTTCCATAGCTCAATATTATCGGGTCCAAACTCCTAATAAATTCAAGAGTAAATTACAAAATACCACCTTTTAAAATTGAAAATTTTCAAATTACCACCTTTTAAAACATTCTTTGTAAATTACCACCTTTTATAACGCTTTTCCACCCAAATTGCCACCTTCCTCCAATTCCGGTGAAAAAATAATCCGTTTTGCCCACACTTTTCAGTGAATTATTTACAGTTTGAATTTTTTGTGAGGGGAAAAAAGTCAAACTGTAAACAAATGACTGAGACAAAGTAAATTATTTTTACACCGGAATTGGAGTAAGGTGGCAATTTGAGTGGAAAAGCGTTATAAAAGGTGGTAATTTACAAAGAATGTTTTAAAAGGTGGTAATTTGAAAATTTTCAATTTTAAAAGGTGGTATTTTGTAATTTACCCTAAATTCAACGCACGATCACTCATCGGGTTAATTATACTCCGTAGTAGTCATCAATAATAATTAACGAAAATGAATTAATGCCAAAGTGGTTTCGAAATTCAATATCATTTTCCTATCAAACTTAATATCACCTGTACCGATAAATAAATACAAAGTAAATGTTATTGTAATTATATTCACATGCTTGCGTACTTACTTGTAACCTTCAATCCACCCGGAAATCGGTTCTTTAAAGGTGCTTCCTACAAAACTTGGACGAACTACAACGACGGGGATTTTTCCGCATAATTTGGTTGTTACCATTTCTCCGATAGCTTTCGTAAGCTGATAATTGTTCATCATTTTGTAGTATTTAGACCTACAATCACAAAAACTCGTATAATTAATAAGTCGTGCAATTTTATCTTTTAATGATCTCTTTTAATTCAATCACTTTTTTTTTTTTTTAACTGATACTCAGTTAAGTCATCAAATGACGTACAATTTGACTGATAAATTTCACATAATGTACACAGTAATTTCATGTCTAACTTTTTTATCGACCCACGAACATGGTAACTATGTTTACTTTCATAAGTGGACATAATAATCAAAATAATTTACTCCATATTAGCTAAATTAGGTTATCTTAATATCTTATTGAGTTCGTTTTTTGTCAACAATATTTCATTTTTCATAATTTTTAACATTTCAAACACTTTTCGATCTGAAACTACACAAGTTTCTGAATAATGGCGTACCGTCTCATGCCCAACTTGATCAGTTCCGCAGCATGGTCGTCTTCATCCTGAATATGTGAAGCTACTTGCGCGATAATACGCATTTCAGCATCTATTATTTTGTCAGCTAATAACCATAAATTTTTCTCATCACCGTCCTCACGATATTGTCCCATGTCAGCAAATCTCTCGAACGTTACACCAGGCACGTCTTGGGTAGCAAACGCTAACAATTAACAAGCCACAATTCGAATTACCGAGTTTTTTTTTTCCCCCGAAAGATTTTAGTGATTTTAATATAAATTGCGTACGTACGTACCTGTTGATACATGTAGGAAGAGAACAAGTTTCGTGCAATCTAAAGCAAAATCGACAATTCTTGAAACTGCTCTTGCATTCACTTCAAGCGACACATCGTGCCTTATTACATAAAAAATTTATAAGGTCACGAATGCAAAATTCACGTACGATAATAGTAAAATGAATTCTTTCATATCGCTTTTATCTCATAGTCCCGTATTACAAAAATATATTTTCGAAAAAGTAGTTAATTAAAATTTAAATACAAAACTACTAAGAATATATGAGATTTGAACCTGTGAACTCTCGTTACAAGACTCTGATATCATGTCAGGAACCAACATAACCAAAAGCTTAAGCTGATGGTTCGAGACCTAAGATCGGTTTTATACACTCTAACAATATCAATAGTGAGATTATTGATACGAGTGATTATAAAGATATGCACGTCAACCTTAAATTCATTTAATGATACAAACTGATTAATATTTATGACGTAAATAAATATAATACTCCGTAATAATATTAATTTGGTATATATATATTTAGACTTCATTATACTTTATTCACACCATTATTTAATTTAATAAAAGCTTACCTAGCATGCCATTTAGTAGAAGCACCCATGTGTACGATGATATCAACTTCATGTTTAATAACTTGAGCTAAATTCATATCGATGTCCAAATATGGTTTACATAGATCTCCAGAAATCGGAACAATTTTACTCCACATGAACTCGTTGTATGATGCTCCATGTTTTTCTCTCAATATCTTGAAAAGTTCGGAATTTATAATCTGCACTCCAAAAATTATGTAAGCGTGGGTGCCATGGCACCCATGGCACCCGCCCTAAAAACGCTACTGGCTTAATATATATATACTCCGTACAATGTATATTATACGGAGTATTGTTTAAGTTATGGACACGATAATATTGTAACTAACGTTACGTTCATTTAATCAGAAATTTATTTGTCGCATGTGAGATTTACTAGTTAATAAAAAGGTACGGAGTATTAACCACTGCAATACTGCATAAATTAAAGGGATATTTCATGCTTTGACGACACATTTGGCATTATGCTGAGGTTTGTTCACATGGTACTAAACTTTGTGAATATGTGCCAATTACGTTTTGTGACGGAAAACTTGACGACGTTAATTTTATGGAAGAAGGCACCAATTATGAGTTTAGGATACATTTAGACCAACATTATTCCTCGATTAAATGCTATTATTTGTACTCTAATCAACAAAATTTATACTAATTAATCAACACATAATAACATTTAATTGAGGAATAATGTGGCTTTAATTGTACTCTAAACTCATAATTAAGATTCTTCTTAAACTTAACGTCACAAGTTTTCCGTCACAAACGATATACATATTTACAAAGTTTAGGGTACCATGTGAACAAACCTCACATGTACTCAGAATCGCCAAAGCTCAAGGCATCGCGAAATATTCCTAAATTAAATTAAATAATTAAACTCACTTCTCTTTGAACTCTTTGCATGGCAGCTTCTGCATTATTTGCTCTCAAAAGAAGATATATTTTTCGGACCGTTGGCAATGCTCGCAGTAATTTCTCGACGAAAACTATTACACATGCATAAAAGTGTAATGATAAGGTAAAAAAAATATTTACTCCACATATAATTAAAAATATTTTAATCAAATACGTGGTACTCCGTAACTAATTAAAAGCGAGGTAAATGAATATATAAAGGTTATCTCGAGTCTTCTTTATAAGTTCTTTTTGCAAAAGTTTGCGTAAATATATGTTTGCATGTCGTATAATGTTATCAATAATCAGTATTGAGTTACAAGTATTACCTTTTGCAATGAAACCCGTAGATCCGGTAATAAAAATTGTTTTATCCCTAAAGAAATCGATGATTCCTATATTTTGGTTAATCGATTGACGAATAGACGACATTGCTCGTACGAAAATAAAATGATTTTCTTGTGAAAAAAATCTAGGGGATGATAAATATGAGTACTATAGTTTGGCGGAAACAACACAGAATTTATAATCGAAATTTAGCACGTTGTACTCCGTATAAAATATGCATGAAAATTAATGTCACTGGAAATATAGTACTCCGTAAGTCCGTAGTTAGTTACGTACGTAAGGCACATGACTTGACATAACTAACCAAGTTGGAGTCTAATTTTTTATATGCTTAATGTGGAAATAAGTACGTAAATAGAAACGAAAATAAAATAAAATTATGGAGTATTCGATATTTTCTCACAATTTATTGCAGTAGGGTACTGGTGGTTAGATGGGTCGCGCTCAAAGATAGATAGGCAAATATCAACAACTTTTAGAAATATTTTGAAGTTTTAATTTTTGGTCGAAAAAGTGAAAAAGATAATGTAAGTCTACTATCAGAATGTATATATTTAAGTCGATTCCAAACACTAGAATAAGGGATAAATTTCTTAAGGCTGCGTTTGGGAACTTGGAATTCATTTGAAATTTTTGAATTCAAATGTGAAATTTGAAATGTTGCATTTCAATTCCAAATCCAATTCCATAGTGATGTTTGGTGGCGCATGGAATTGGAATTGACAACTTTAATATAAAAATTTTGTTAAAAATTTATAACAAAATGAAATTTAAGACTATTGTATCAACTTTTAAAATAATATTTTAAGATTTTACTCATTTTTAAGTCATACGGAGTAAGTGTGAAAAAACTAAAAGGAGGAGGAATTCAAATGACTACCCAAAGCATAGGAATTGAGATGAACCAAATTTGAACTACCATGGAATTGGGATGGAATTGAGCCAATTCCAATTCCGCCAATTCCAATTCCAATTCCTGGAGTTCCCCAAACAATGGAATTGGCTCAATTCCGGAATTGAATTCCAATTCCGGGTTGCCAAACATGCCATAATTGAATTTCAAATTTATATTTTTGAACACTTATAAATTGTTCTCTTATTATAGACACATGTTACAATAATTTTAAAACGAATCTCCTTACACAATTGATAAGTACTCTCTCCATTCATATCTACAATGTATTACATGTGGAGGATGTTAATATTGTATGTTATTTGTATTGAAAAAGTGGACCCTAGTAATATAATAGTATTATAAGTACAACCAAATAAGAAAATTTTCAATGCCGATTTGAATGGACCAAAAAGGAATAGCTGCAATGTGGATAAGAATGAAGGGAGTAAATAATAAGAAGTACTCCGTATAAATTTTGAATCTCGATATTTTCCGTTTTAAAGTGCCTACTTGATAGAATCCATAAAATTCAAAACATTTTTAGCTTTAAAATATTTAAATAGACAAACTAAAACAATATTTTGAAATAATTTTACGAGTAGGTGTTGGATAATAAATTGTCGTCAATAACTCAAAATTGTGTAGCATGTGCACCGTTCATCTTTGAATCTTTGAATTTGATTGCATAGCATTTACTCGCAATAAAAAGCAAGTTTTTCATCTTTCCTTTTAGATGAATTTAATAGCTTATGATTAAAGTTTTGGTATGATGGACCAAATTAAAGGAGCTCTAACAACCTTTTTTTTTTTTTTTTTTTTTTTAAAAAATTTTTTTGTCAAACACGAACAAAAGCGTTTCAGTGAGGCAGTTCACTTTGTCGTTAATCCAAAGCGTTTTATCCTGAAACCAATAGTAACCTCTAGGCTTTTATATTATAAAGTATACATTTTTCACTTCAATGCAGGATTAATGTCGGAAATCATATGTGAGTTATAATAAGAGATTCTTAATATAAAGTAAACTAGTATAATATCCGTGCATAAATGCACGGGGCGTATAAAAAAGTTAGTAGTTAATTGAAAAATTGTAAATTGAATCAGATATTTAGCTAATTAAAGTAAGAATAGTGGTTATATAAACACGCCCCGAAAACATGTGTAAAAAATGTGATAGAATTGTGTAAAATATAGTCAAAATCTTATTTTACCAGACCCCGTATTTTCTCAACGTGTAACATGACTATTCAACCTGTGTAATAGGTGCATCAAAAATTGTCGACTTAAATTTTTGTAGATTAACCTTTCAAAATTTTGTCCAAATTATTCATTAAAAGCTTGCAATTTTAAGTACGATGAAAATATTTCAATTGTTACCCGTAATCCTGTTTGTTTAACCTGTTTGGTAGTTTAAAGTGTTAAAACGTTAAAAGCGGTATACAAATTAGCATGATGAAAACATTTAAATTGCAATGCTCAAAGATAAAATAGATTACCCGTCTTAAAACAGGTTAAAACGGATAATCCATTCTAATTTAATGCAAAATGCCCAAAAATTATTATTAAAAAATAAAATAAAAAAAACCCTATCTAAATAATCACGCTACTATTTAACCCGTGATTAAAATTTAATAGGATTACCGGTATTTTATACAAACATTATATGAGTCTCATCTAAATAATCAATTTTAACCCGTGATTAAAATTCTCATCTAAATAATCAATTTTTTCTTCAAAATATTTACAAATAAAAAGTTAACAGGAATGATTAATTTATTATGGAAAGAAATAAAATAATTTATACTCCCTCCATTCAACTCCATTTACTTAGTAAACAATCATGAAAAAGGCAATAAATAAAATTGGAAAAGATCACGTAGAATATTGTATGTAGGCTATTGTATGTTGGCGGGAAAATTTAACTCTTATGGTTTTTGTTTTATATAATTATATAGATGTAAACGATTAAGTGGGAGTGTGGAGTAACTCATAAATAGCGGCCATGCGCATGAATTGGGTATGAAGCTTATTAGAATTCATAGTTGGTGTAAACCTAATCCGGCGATTGCAAATTCGTTCATCGATTCAAAGAATTTCATGTCCTTAACCCTAGTCACATTTTCATTTGAGTCCGAGAGTGGATGAGTTTTGAAGTATTCAGAAACAAAGTTGAACAAGTCGCGACATAAGAGTGGATTTGTAAGGATGATGCCACATTGTACATATTTACTCCTTATATACTTTCCTTCGTTTCTTCCGTGCTTAGCCATGGTCGCAATTACCACGTTCACAACCATATCTACATGCACCTGTTTGTATATATAACTATATAAATAAATTCCAAAAAACACTTGCTAAAAAAAATATCAAAGAAGTATAAAGCATTTTGTTTTTTGTGATCTCTCTTAAACGGGTAATATACATTTCAATCTTAAAACGGATAATAAACATATCATATCAAATTAAATGAATACTTAATATCCTTTTCTATTTAAATTTCCTAATATCTCTCTCTATTTTTTCCACTCTTACATATTACTATCCTTTTTTTTTACCAAATATTCAAAAACTTTTAGAAAACGTAAATATTTCATTTAAAACCCTAGTTCTGGAAATTAGTTTGTTACCATCATGAAATACCAGGAGGTACGTTAAATAGACAAACAGTTTTAGCTTTAAAATATTAAATAGACAAAATAAACAATATTTTCAAACAATTTAAAATTAGGTGTCCGATAATACCGTCTCAACCTAGTACCTTAAACTTACATTTAAACTTCAATAAAATGTCGTCAATGATGTAGTGCCTGTGTAACATGTGCACCGTTCATTTTTGAATTTGATTGCATAGCATTTATTCGAAGGTAAGCCAAGTTCCTTTCAGAGGTTACGAGGTACGGAGTATTGAATAGCTTTTGATTAGAATTTCGGTACGAAAAACCAAAAAAAACGACAAAAGAAATGAACGCGTCATCCCAAAAAAAAAAAATTGTGATGGATCAAAGTAGTTGAAACAAAATTTAGATGAGTTGAGAAATTTGGAGGAAAACGACGGCATAAAGGAAAAAAAAAAAAAAAAACACTAGACATCAAACAACTTTAAAACGAACTGAATAGTAACTAAGTAGCGAGGTTGTTGAAACCGTAACAAATTAGAGTTGTCATTAGGGGTGAAAATGAAGAAACGCTATTCAACGAGCCCCCAAAACTGATTCGATAAAGCCCAATTCAAACTCGATTAAACGGTCCTAACCTCAGCTTAGCCTCAAATTAGGACGGAAGACGCATATCAAACACCGGTAAAAACTAGAGAATAGAATCAAACAAATAAACTTATCAGACATGAACGACAAAATAAAGATCAATAACGGAGCATATATATGATGCCAAGCTGAACTGAAACGAGATTGAATACGCTCATAGAGCTTAAACGCAACAAAGGTAATGAGAAAACAACAATAATAGAAATGACGAGAAGGTAGAAAACTAGTCAACAATTGATTTTATGTCTAGAAAAATAAAAACAGCACAAATTACGAAATACTGCGTATATTAAAAACAAGCCAACACCCCCAGCCAGTGTTCGGGGCCGCTTAGCTTAAAAACACTCGAGTTGGTTCACGATCATTTCGACTACACTTGCCGATTTTGACCGTAACCACCACCATAGCCCATTTGAGCTCCGTTGGTGTATCCTCCATGACCGTTGGCGTCACCGTAACCACTTCCATAACCTTGATTTCCGTACCCAAGGGCCCCGCTTGGCACCTGACTAGCTGGTGCGTAACCCGTTGGTCCGTTACCATAACCTGCAGCAGAAACGTTAGGATTACCGTAACTCGGAGCCCCGTATCCAGCACCGTATCCGCCATAGCCCATGTTGTTGGCCGCCCCATAACCATAACCGGCCGCACCGTATCCTGAAGCCCCGTAAGGAGGAAATCCCGAGACAGCGCTCTGAGGTTGCACATACCGATTAGAACTATCGTAAGAATTTTGATTCCCAACAGAATTATGACCGTAACCGCTGTTTCCGCGGGCCCCCATACCGGGGTTAGCATCCTTGGGTAGGGCCCGCTTCACCTCGACTTGCTTACCGTCCAAGTCGTGGAAAGTACTCTCTAAAACCCTTTCAACTGCGTCTTCACTGTCGAAAGAAACAAACCCGAACCCACGAGGTCTTTGCGTATTCTGGTCAATCATTATGACTACATCAGTTACGTGGCCAAAGCCCTCGAAATACTGGCGAAAAGCTTCATCAGTCAGAGAAGCGGGCAAACCCCCGACAAATATCTTCTTGGTTCTAACATTTCCGCCTGAACCTCCGCTTCTAGCACCATTGTTGTTTCCGCTTCTCGCGGTGTTTTGCTGATCTTCTCTAGACATGGCTCTTTTAGCCTCCACCTGAAAACAAAGACACTCGCAAGTTTAGAAAAGGACGCGGAAACCCGTGTTAATAAATATTAGCACAGACAAGAGACCGCAACAAAATCAAAAGATAGAAGTATAGAACTCCCATAAAAGGATAGACGTTTGAATTTAAGATCTCAATAACAGGACAAAGGACGAGCGTTTGAATTCAAGACCCCGGTTACATTCAAAAATACACATAATTAACACGTCACGGTCAATAAAAACGTAATGCACAATGACAACTCATTAGTCATAACAGAACTCGTTGAACCTAATAATTTGAAGAAAATTACACTCGATTTTTTTCGTTTCATAGTACCTACTTGATAAAATCCGTTCAATTCAAACAATTCAGCATTACTTAAATAGACAAACTGAACAATATTTAGAAGCCACCTTGTGATAACCAAAATCTTAAATACGCAATCTAAACTGAATCCAAAAACCATCGACAAAACTAAGTCGTCTAAGAGCTAGCTTGGATCGAGGGTAAATTTTCACAACGGAAAGATGTCAACATATGATTAATGATGGTGCGCAGTGGTAGTGAATGAAGGGCGGAAGAAGGTATCGGAATAACTATTCACTAGCAATAACTTCTATCACTCGGCAATAATTACTACCAATCCAAGCACGCCCAAGCATAGTTTCGACACCCTTAGGACGCAAAAACACCAACCAAAATCAACTCCGTAAGGTAATCTCACCACAAGTTAGCAACGAAGAACAAAACTTTGAACTCGAAACCCAAATTACACTTCCGAAAACAACAAGCACATAACCACCATGAACAACAAACAAATAACTAGTCATACAAAGCAACTTTTCTACAAACGATTGTCTTCATTCGTAAGACGGTCTTTTCTAAGGTAATCTCGCCACAAGTTAGCAACAAAAGAACAAAGCTTTGAACTCGAAACCCAAATTACACCTCCAAAAACAGTAAGCACACAACCACCATGAACAACAAACTAATCAAACAAAGCAACTTTTCGACAAACTATTGCCTTCACTTATCACAGGTCTTACGATGTGAGACGGTCTTTTCCAAGACAAATTCAACCAACAAACTCTCAAAATCAATATCTTGGTTTTATTCCACATCTTACAATATGAAATCAAAGACATAAATTCAAATCTACACAACCAACAATAAGGTTTAACATTCAAATCTACAAACTAAACTATAATTATTCACCCTAAAACTACACTCTTTCATTCATTATAACAAACACAATAATAAAAAATAAAAAAAATAAAAAAAATAAAAAAAAAACAGTAAAAAGATTTAAAAAGAAGTAAAAAAAAACATACCGATCTACCATCTAAGCTATGAGAATCAAGAAGAACTCTATCAACAACAGAAGCATCAGAAAAGTGAACAAAACCAAAACCTCTTGGTTTTCCAGTAATTTTATCCCTCATAATATTAGCTTGTGTAACTTCACCATATTGTCCAAAATATTCCTTCAATTTTTCTTCACTTGTTTCCCATGAAATTCCTCCAACAAAAAGCTTCCCTTGATCTCCATCCATTTTTTTCTGGGGAAAAAGTTCGGATCTTTTTGATGGGTTTTTGATAAAGTTTGGATCTTTGTTGAGGAATTTTGATTAGAAATCAAAAGGGGTTAAATTATTAATTAATTTTTGGGTGAGGATATTTGGAAATTTTTGACTTTGGTCTCCCACGTGATATGCACGTGAATGAAGGGGGATATTTTTTTAGAAGATATTTTAAGGCGATGACGTCATAAGTTTAATTTCATTCATTCATTCATTCATTCATGCATGTTACTCAGTACTTTTACTATGGCAGGAGTAATAAATTTCAAAAGTACTCTGTGCTCTATGTATTTCATCAACAATAATTATGACGTGTACAATGTACTACTTCCTCCATTCCGTTTGATTCTATACATTTGACCAATACACGGTAATTAAGGTAGAAGAAAATCAAGTGGGGTAGACAATAGAATTACTTAAATATCCCTACTTTATTCTTTGCAAGTGGGTTGAGTGAGTATTAATGAAGGGTATATTGGTCTTTTAGTTAAAAAAACAGGAACTAAAATAGAAATGTATAGAATTGATTGGAATTTCCAAAAAAGGAATATGTATAGAATCAAATGGAATGGAGGAAGTATTTCAAATATACCGTAAAATTTTATATTTTTCGATTTATTTTGTTAAAAAATTGCTAGAGGTACGTTTAATTGGGAGGTAAAGAATCGATGAATCTCTCTTGAAACGGATGAATATAGAGTATGTCAAAAATATTGACATCATTATCACATTAAATTCTACTTGAAAATCATGATCGACCAATTTGAATACATTATAAATTATAAAAATTGAAAAAGAAAAAGAAAATGATTATAGAAATATAAATACTTCAAAATCATTTAAATAGTACTATAAGTGATTAGTCTTTCTAATTCGTCATTTGTTCGAAAATCTTGTATGAGACAATTACGAGTTCAGTAAACATAGTTTACGAGATAGAAACACACATTTCTATTCGTAATCAACTGCGTCGCACGCATGTATGCAGATTCTTTGGCGTATCAGTAGTCATCAACAGTTCAATAAAACACAGAATTAATTGAAACATCAAAAACTGTATTACGTTACCCTCGGATCTTAGTACGTGTTCGGGATCAATTTAAAGGGCGAAAATTGTCAAAACACTTCAGTAGTCATACGATACGTTAGATTACATTACACAATTGTTCAAAACCTGTAATATGATCGCTATCTGTATTTGCCTCAAAGGAGTTCAAGCATAATCTTCTGCACTCAAACAACACACAAGTATATATCGAATTCTCGAAATTGGAAACTGTCGACACTGACAAGTATCGGCAAAATCATTTATATAGGCGCAAAACTTTTTTGAAGCTTCAGGTATTCTCATGACTCATGAGTGACGATAACACGAGGCCGTCACTTGGTTTGAAAGAATGGGTGGAAGCATGTGAGTTGTTAGTTGACGAGTGTATGTGGAGGATCTACATGATGACTGAGTGGCGTGTGTATGTCGAAGTAAGCTTTACATGATTGTACAGAAACACGAATCTGAATCATCGTCGTCGCTGTCACTGACATCACTGCAGAAACAACAGATGCCTCATTAGTTTGTGCTCACGAAATTCAACGTTTCAACAATGACGTCTATATATATTCATAATGATTGAACAGAAGAAATTCTCAGTCACTCGAGAGCTGAACGACAAACATTTGCGGAAAAACACTGAACACTTGAAACTTCAGTGAGAAACAAATGTGTTACAATATCCATCTGGTTTGCCAATAACAGCTTACCTAATCGAGATTCAACTCCTCACGTTTATGCCTTTATCGTAAAAGGCTAATTACTCATTTACAGTACATGTGATGTCAACTTCATAGTTCATATACTCATACATGAATCTATTCCTCTAACAACCCAAAATGTGACAAACAACTAATACAACTATGACAAAACATATTGCGTCCCACATATCATCACCGTAATGCCGTCATCTAGGGAGACAGAATACTGAGTTTTGATAAATTCAAGACCAAATAGTCTTGCAATTGCTGAGAGAAGTATAATCATTAAACATAATGCTAGAATGTCTGCAACAAAGTCTATTTAACAAGAAGGTCGTGATTCTCCTACCAAAAAATTGAAGGTCCTGATTCAACGGTATAAACTAGTCTAAAAACATCAGAAGGATATAAGAAGAAGCCAGCTAATAATTTTGAGAACGCGGTACTACTGAACAATGAAGTCGAATCGAGAACGAGATCATCACAATTGGTTTGTCATAAGCCCTAGTTACATCTAACCGGCACTATCGACTACAAAATAACCAATAATTCCTATCCTATTCTTGAACAGCAAAACAGCGCTAGGAAAAAGCCGTCAATAAATTCCAGTATGAAGAAAATGCATTGCAACTATCTAATTAATAATTGTGATTTACTCAATATTCAATCAGAGTCCTTTCGCAAAAGATTTTATCTTCATCAGTTAGGGCGCTATTTATGACAATTGGACATAGATCCGAACCAATGCAAAGACGTAACAAATTCCTACAAGTGGAAGTATCAAATAGAGTAAAGGTAGTCACGCAAATTGTGATTTAACTGTCGACACATGAATCATTCACAGTCACGCGGGAAGCTTTCTGAAATTTAGGCTAATAAAGTATTACCAATCTATGCAATGGTGTTAGTGTAATTAGATTCGCTCCATTCTAACTCCAAACCCTAGTAAGCTAAAAACATTTTTTGTTTTGATCAACTTTTTGCGCTTTAATGAATCGAGGAGTTGGTCTACAACAGTAAACAGTTGTACAGTGACCTCCCAATTCATAACCAATCAACATCGGTTGAAACATTTTCACTACGAAGTCTTCAACAACCCATACGACATTCCTACTCTACAGCTTTCATTTAGCTCTCAGCATGAGACATGAGCAAAAACCTAGCTTAACTCTCACAAAACACGACTTCTATCCTAGCGAAAATTCACACTATAACTCGTCAACGTTTCCCCTCAAATATGTTGAATAGCTGGAAGAACACGACGAAAATATAGCACATTACAACTTGCAGTAGACTGCTAACACAAGTACACAACTTAAACCATAGGTTTTCTCAAACAAGCACACAAAAACAAAATTCATCATAATTCCAATGAAGCCATCAGTTTCACACACAAGATAACAAACAAAACCACAATTTGTAAGACCGTCTCATGTAAGAATTCGTAATCATAAGAGGTATCATAACAAGGTTATCGTGAGATCGTCTTACCCAAGAATTTACAGAAATACAAATGAATGTAAAGTATAAATTACCTAGGTTGAAATTCCAGAATTTCTGCTAAATTATTCCCAATACTATCATTCCACTGAACTTTTCTCCTTGATTTAGGAGACTCTTCTGCAATTCCACCATTTGGTGGCAACAATCTCTCTGATTCATCATACTCATCATCATCATCTTCATCCTCCAAAATCAAAACCCTTTCTTCAATTTCTTGTTTCTCTGGTTTCATACTGCTAATTAAAGGCTTTGTTTGTGCATCTTTTTCATTACAATCCATTTAAAAAACAAAAACAATTTGTTTTATTTTTCAATTAGAATAATCCCCAAAATCAATTTCTCCAATAATCTCACAAAAAAGTTACCAACTTTCAACCCATTTGGTAAAAACACTAACACTCTAGAGAGATTTATAAACCCTAAATCGTATAATTATCCCCCAAATCAATTTTTTTAAAGATCTCACAACAAAGGTGCCAACTTTCTGCAAAAATTTGAAACTATTTCATCAACCCATTAATTAAAACAGTAGCATTATTGAGACTAAACAAAAAAAAAAATGAAATAAAGTACAAAAAATTAAAATTTAGTGTAGATCACAATTTATCAGTTTCAAAGATGACAATTTTATCAATTTTGGATGACAAAATTTGAAGATTTCAAGTAAATAAAACAAAAATTCAAATAAACGTCTGTAGAAAACAATGGAGAGATCTATAAAGAAAGCTAAGTGAAAAAGTCAGTTCTAAATAAAATTGACCAGGAACATTTGACGTGAAGCAAAATTAATTAGAGTGTATTTAATTGAGATAGTTGTTGATATGAAACGAAATATTTTGAAAAAACAAAAAACAAAAAACAAAAAAAAACAATGTGTTTAATGAGTGAATTAAATTAAGAATATTGTTTTGTGATGTTGAGAGGGAAGCAGTAGAGAAAAGAAACGAACAATGAACAGAAAACAGATGGTGTAATCTGAATAGATTTCAGAGAATATCATCTAAAACACGAGACGGGTAGAGTTATTTTAAAGAATCTCTACATCTTTGTATATGATAGAAATTATTCCTATATATGATACGGAGTAAAAGTTATTTATATGAAATTTTATTTAAATTATCTAATCGGATACGGAGTATATTATAAATATACTCCGTATTAAATATTTATAATGTCAAGTTATACTACGTATGTAAATAAAATTATGAAGAAAAAAAAAGGTGGATTAATGCACATAAATAAAGTAAATATATAAAATTAATTAAAATGATGGAAATATAAAAGATTTTTTGTTTGCATATTTTAGTTATTTTAACTGATAATCAAGTGAAATGGAGTCACATTTAATTATAATGAAACTCGTGGTATATTACAAAAACACAAATTCTCATATAAAACGGGTAACCCATTTTAAGCTTAAAACGGGTCAAATAATTAGGATAAGACAAAAGTAAATAGTGTAGGAAAAAGTAGAGTGTTCTGTTTTATGTGTGCAAGTGGATAAGACAAAAGTAAATAGTGTTCTGTTTTATGTGTGCAAGTAAATACTTGATCCGTTTTAAGTAGGACTGTGCACCGGTCCAAGACCGGACCGGAATGGACCGGAACCGTATTGGACCGGAACCGGAATTCAATAATTTTAAGGACCGAAGACCGGACCGTAATTAAGAATACCGGTCCATGGACCGGACCGTATTTTTCCGGTCCCTAACCGGTCCGGACCGGTTGGACCGGATTATGTTAATTATCATTTAGATATTTAAGTTTATAAGGTCAAAATCATTATTTTAATTATAAAAGTGTAGAAATAGGTATTATTGTATAGTTAAATTGTTAAGTTAAACAAATTTATTATAAATTTAATAAACAATCGCTTTTAAATTAATACTAAGGTGCACAATTAAAACTAATTCCGGTCTTTTAGGTCCAAAACGGTCCGGACCGGAATAATCCGGCCCAAGACCGGATTGGACCGGAAACCGGAATCGCAAAAAAGTGTGGACCGAAGACCGGACCGGATTTTTAAAATCCGGTTCCGGTCCCATTGATTACGGTCCGGACCGGTCTAGTTTTACGATCCGACCCGGTTTATGCACACTTCTAGTTTTAAGCTTAAGACGGATAACCCGTTTTAAGCTTAAGACGGATAACCCGTTTTAAGAGAGACTTATTGTTACAAGAATTATCATTTCACCTAAGAGTGGTGACTTATTGAACAAATAATTTACTATGGTTTTTAATTTTTAATTTCTGTAAATTCTTTAATACCAGTAATAATCTTACCATATACCATCAAAAAATAGTCAATCATCAATCAATTAAAATAGAAAGAACCAACGAAGTACAGTTCATTCATGAATAATTCAGTTAATAGGGAAGACAAGCAATGTGGTTTACACTTAAGGCAAATTTAAGAAAAGTGGCCTTACAAACTAGTGGGCTGTATCCTTACTCCTTATGTATATGTCTAGTAGGGACTCAATCAAAGAGGTCCACTTACAAGTGTGTCACAATCTTATTAAAAATCAAGGAATACTTTTGGCCCATTCACTTTAAACGGGTCGGTTCGACCCGCCAGCCGAGCCCCGAAACCTAATTGGCCCACTACAGGTCCGGTTTGGCTCATTCCCTATTTACAATGTGACATAGACCTTCGCCTGTAATATTTTTCAAGAAACACGGAGACTTTTGACTTGTCACCAAAACCAGGCTAAGCAGAGCTAATCTTGCTCGACCTTGCTTGAACTCACCCCTCATAAACAGAAATTCAGTCGAGCTAAGTAATTATGGTTCAAACCCGTCGAATTGTGGTACATCATTTTACTAGGTCTAACCTTGCAACTCTTCTTCGATAGTCATGATCATAGACTCAATCCCCCTTTCTCTTCAATTCCCACCTCAAATCACTACCTCCTACACTCAAAGGTACAAGAACATTCTACAAATTAAAATAACCATAAACCAAAGTCAACATAATTAACAACACACACCGTCCAATTTATCAGTTTCCTTACCTTATTCTCTTTGTGTCGAATCGTCAATTTTTTTTAAGTTCCTTTTTATTCCCTCCGTTTCAGTGAATTGTTTACAGTTTGACTTTTTTGTGAGGGGAAAAAAGTCAAACTGTAAACAAATGACTGAGACAGAGGGAGTAAATGAACTTCTATACTGCCAAGTTTTAGGCATCTATCGTCTACTTGTATAACATCTCCTAGAAAACTAAAGTTAAATCGAACAAAATACTCCTTTTGTCTCAGTCATTTGTTTACAGTTTGACTTTTTTCCCCTCGTAAAAAAGCCAAACTGTAAACAATTCACTGAAACGGAAGGGATACTAAACTTCGTAAAATTGTACCCAAAATTATTTTAAAGCCAATGTAGGTCCCAAATCAAGAAGGCAACCATTAGGAGACTAGACTTGGATTTTCATTTTTCTCCAAACAATTAGGGACCATGCAATTTGCAAACATGTGTACACCTTAGCTTTGTGGCTCTAAAATCACCCTTACAAGTTCTAACCAAAACCTAAGGTTCTCAATTCAACACCTAATATCTCTTCTCATACCACATAACCAAAAACCAAAGTACTAATTTCTTCAATCTCAAAGAAAACATAACAAGGAAACATTTCACTACAAAATAATTTTTTTTTAAAAAAAAAAAAAAAAAAAAAAGCACTTCTTGGAGAGCATAGTAAGGTCAAAAAGAATTCTTATGGCTACTTCTTCGATCCCGGCCACCGCATTCAAAAGCGGCCTAGGGTCGTCTTTTGCCTCCGGTGAGAATTACGCCGTGCTAGTTAAGCCTATAACGGTTCAGGCACGAGTTTTGAGCAAACCGACTCGTGCTCGACCGATGATGAAAAATGTTAATGAAGGGAAGGGTATATTTGCACCCATAGTGGTTGTTACTAGGGACCTTATTGGAAAGAAAAGGTTTAACCAACTTAGAGGCAAAGCAATTGCCCTTCATTCACAGGTATATATCTGATTCAGTCATTTGTTTAACTTTATAATTCGATAATCTGCATCTATAACTGACTTGACTGAAACAGAAGCAGTATGTACATATTATTTTACGTACACGATTTATGTTAGCTGATCTCAAGTCATATATGACTTGCATATGGTTTTTTCGTATAGGTGATCACGGAATTCTGCAAATCGATAGGAGCGGACGCTAAACAAAGGCAAGGGCTAATACGATTGGCGAAGAAGAACGGAGAAAAACTAGGATTCCTTGCATAATAAATTGTTCAAAATTGTGACAAAAATTTGTATGAAATTAGTAGCATTTGGTGAGACTCATAATGTAAAAGATACATAATTCAATGGTGTAGATGTCATTTTGTAGAGTTTAATTAATTATACACTTGAGATTTGGTATGAATGTATCATACATGTCTCTATTGTTTGTGCTAAGGTTTATTCAACCCACATTTTCAACCACAAAATTAGACACGTTTTATAATCGATATTTGCCGTTCATTTCACCCTATCTACTCCACAAGAAGTGCATATTAGTATGTATATACGTTCGTGCGCCTTGTACATATGAGACTATCGTATAATTTATACGGATATAAAATACTTGTATATGATCGAGTCGATATTACATTCATCGGGGACAACTCCTGATCTCACAATATTCAAAATTTTCAAATTTGCCCAAGCCTAGACGTTTTGGGCCTAATCTAAAGCCCAGACCTTAGAACAGGTAGGATTGGATCATGATAGGCCGAAACATCTTCCCGATACTGTTTCTTTTCCTAAGAAATTCAGAAAGATCTTCAGTTTTTGGTGCGATTGTTAAAAGATTGCTAGCTATAGAGTACTTACTAATTAGTCCGTTTGATTCAATTATTTGTTCACTTTTTTAATTTTTAGACAGAATGTAAATGAACTGTTTTCTTTACACAAAATCATTTAGGTGATATCAATGGTCTTCAACATTAATTAGACTATTTGTATAACAAAACAATTTTTCGAATACTCCATCTGTCTCAGTCATTTGTTTACACTTTCCTCAAATCTCTCTAATAAAAAAAGTCAAACCGTAAATAAATCACTGAAACGGAGGTATAATAGTTGTCATTTGACACCACACCCCAACAATACGTTCATCATAAGTAGGACAAAAAACACCAAATGTCTAAAAGAGAGACATACATATTTGCATGTATTCCATGAGTTTTGACACGATGACTAAACTCACTTCACACGTACACTCTACACATTATATTCTCCTCTTCACTAACTTTCTTCTCTATTTCCTTCGTTTTAACTCAAGTTATTTGTGTCCTTTTTTTTTCAAAGTTTTTTTGTTAGTTTATATCAACTTTTAGAGAAGACGTAAGTCTACTATGGCGACGACTGTGGTGGCTAGAAGCGCGACGGGTACGACCACAGATATGGCTAGGAATTCGATGGCGACTGAGGCTCCTTACGCTCCTCCAACTATCGACCGTCGTGTTCGTACCGACTTAGAAATTTCACTTCCTAAGCCTTGTATGTTAATTACTTTTTAACATTTTTTCATCGTTTCATAAAATTTACTCTAGTACACATGCTGACATGCATACGCTAGCTATAATTTATACACTAATACACATGCGTACGACGCTATAAATTCATGAAGATGTGCCTAGAGCGTTGTCGGCTCCCGACACTGATCACCCTAACGGAACACCGGGGCACCAGCACCGTGGAATGAGCGTTCTTCAACAGCATGTCGCGTTTTTCGACCAAGACGATGATGGAGTCATATACCCTTGGGAAACTTACACCGGTACTTCTTAACAATTGAATTCATTTCAGTTTCAGTTACGTCTAATAATTGAATTGATTTTGTTGCTTCGTTTTGTTTTAGGTGTGCGTTTGTTGGGGTTTAACGCTGTCGCTTCCTTTATTATCGCCATGATTATCAACCTCGCACTCAGTTGGTACACGCTCGATGTAAGCTAATCGCTGGACTCGACTCAGCTAATTATAAACGCCCATGCATTCGAGATTATTATGATAGTATTTGACTGATTTTGATCGTTTTCTTTCGTGCATGTGCACACGTAAAAGGGGTGGTTACCGTCACTACTGTTCCCCATCTACATACACAATATACACAGGTCTAAGCATGGGAGCGACTCTGGAACTTACGATACTGAAGGAAGGTACACAATTCGTTGCACGACTACTTTTGTAACGTTTACGCTTAAATGAGTGCTTAATGACGACAGTCAAATTGTGAAATCTGTAATGGCAGGTATATACCGGCCAATTTAGAGAACATCTTCAGCAAGTATGCTCGCACTGTCCCCGATAAGTTGTCGATCGGAGAGATTTGGAGCATGACAGAGGGAAACCGTGTTGCATTCGACCCGTTTGGCTGGTACTCTAAAATAAATGTGATAGAGTTTAGTCTGTTTTTCGTGATTCTGGTCGACTTCTCATACGGTGATCAATGTTGCAGGATCACGGCCAAGTTAGAGTGGGGACTTCTGTACATCTTAGCCAGGGACGACGAAGGGTTCCTGTCGAAAGAAGCGGTGAGACGATGTTTCGATGGTAGCCTGTTCGAGTACATTGCCAAGATGAACATGGGTTTCGAGGGGAAAATGTATTAAGCATAGATGGTTTCGAGAAAGCAGAGAAACGCTGTAGTTTTCTTAAATAATGCCCAAGTAGAACTGTAAGTTTAGATTAATGGTTTTTGTACAGCAGCAACGGACACGATGTATGTTGAAACTATGTCACAGCAACGGTTTCTTTTTCGCTGATCAAGTGGTTTACTTGCAGTTAAAAACGAGTCACTATCGACTAGTA
Source organism: Dianthus caryophyllus (assembly GCA_023091065.1). Taxonomy (NCBI): domain Eukaryota; kingdom Viridiplantae; phylum Streptophyta; class Magnoliopsida; order Caryophyllales; family Caryophyllaceae; genus Dianthus; species Dianthus caryophyllus. The sequence goes on along the minus strand of CM041526.1, from coordinate 370,254 downwards.
ACCGTCCTTTCTTCCATATTGGCGTAATTCTACAAAATTCCCCTTTGATGCCAAACAGTCTGTAAAGATTTTGGGTAGTAAAACCCGAAAAATCACAAGAAAACATTATTGGTAAAGCCAACAGCACTAGATGATTCATATAAGATTTCGGTATCATTGAAATTTTGAAATACAAACAGTTTCTGTCATATGTCCTAAACCATGTAAAAATTCATCAAGTTTTAAAAGCAGCTACGACGGAACAAAATTGACGCTCTAAAGCGACCATCTCAGACAATTGCATTTGCGGCACTAGCAATCCTTGGCCAAAGATCAGCACACTCCTTTCCGATGGGACCGGTGATGGCAGAACCTGAGATTATCATATTAACGCCAGTTTAAAATTGTACAAAACATTCAATAGTCGTGTTCAAAGCAATAAGGTCACATGCAACATGACTCGAAATGTACTAGGCTTTCATGTACCAGCATGCATCAAATACAGAGCATCAATAGTGGTCAGGTGAACAGAGTTAAAAGTAATCAGTAAACTGTGTCACTCTAACTCTGAGAGAAGTCGAAAAGTGTCGGACATGGTCATTTTGAGCGAAGTATTCAGATTTTGGGTCCAAATTGAAGTGTCATTGAGTAGTGCGCGACATGGAAGCTAAGTTAAGGACAGTCGGAAATTTTCAATTTAAGCTGTATTATAGAAAGGTCGATATTGAATACGGAGTACCTTTCATTTCGCCCTTGGGATTGACAATGACTCCAGCGTTATCTGCAAACGAAGCCACGACAGTGAGAAACACAAACAAAGACGATAAAAAACACCACCAATTGAAATGCAATTAAAACTTTATCAACAAAGTCGATGAAATTTGAAAGACCTTCAAAGTACATGAAGACACCGTCCTTTCGGCGCCACGGCTTGCGCTGCCTGACGATGACGGCAGGCATGACCTTCTTACGGAGATCAGGTTTTCCCTTCTTAACAGTCGCCATAACCATGTCACCGACACATGCAGACGGTAACCTGTTAAGCCTTCCCTTGATTCCCTTGACGGAAATGATGTAGAGATTCTTAGCTCCGGTGTTATCAGCGCAGTTCACTGTCGCTGCCACTGGTAGACCCAGCGACATTCGAAACTTGTTTCCAGCACTTCCTCCGCGTCCTAAGAAAAGACCACAACAAAACCAACAAATCGATTAACACAACTATTAAACTTCTCATTTCAAAACAGCAATCCACGAGTCTACAACATCATCAACTACGCCTAATCTAGTCGATATGATCATAATGCCAAATTGCATCACAGTATCACACGAGGATCAAACAAGTCCGTCATTTCAGAACAACGATCTACGACACCTAAGCTTGTCGATACGATCATAATGCCAAAAAAAGGCCCTACCTTTTGAAATTAATTTAAGTCCGCTAGATAAATTCAGCTCAATTCAGTTCACTCCGATACAATTGTGTTCTTACTTAATTCCAAACAAGTTTAATTCAACCTTCAAATTTAATTCAACTTCAAATTTCATATCATCATACAAAAGCCAGATAATCCAAACATTATAATAACTTTCATATACAAGAATTTGTAAGTAACATCATCACTTACACATTACTATGCGAATGATTTAACAATCAAAGTAATTGAATTAATCAAAATCAAATTAACAAATAACCAAAAATGGAGCAGAATTGAATCAATTGAAATTAGTTAATTATGAAGAAATGAAGAGATTGGTACCTCGCTTCGACATTTTCGGCGGAAAGAGAAGATAATTGGAGAAAATGAAATTAGGGTTTATAAAAAAGGGGATTTTATATGATACGGTGTTCAATTAGGGTTTTCGTTGGATGCATGGTTGAGTTTCATAGGTCACGAGTTCGAATCTCGTCTTCGTGTCTTTGTAGCTTACGTTGTACAAAAAAGTTATTTATTGGGTACAAATATGTTTTTTTATGTGATTTTCTTTTTTACGATTTTGGAAGACAGTAAAAGATTTTAAGGTATTTACTCGTAAGTGGTAGAAAAAGGTGGTTTATCGGTAAAGTTGGATCGGATTAGGTTTGGTGTTGAGTCGAATCGAAATGCCAAAAGGCTGTCTAAGTGGCAAAACAGGTGATTTAAGTTTTTACATTCGATTTTATCAAATTATTTTTCTTAACTTGTTTCGTTTAGTCCAATAAACACAATCTAAATACACGAGTGAAAGTATTTGGCATTGAGGAGTTAGAATTCTCGAATAAAGTTTATTAAGCTAAATTGAATTGAACCGATTAATTTGACGTAAAGTAAAATTTTGTTGAAAATAGCTCAATTAAAAGGAGTTTCAAATTAAGAGAAAATTTTTTCGGAACCCGAAAAACCTTCACAAACATACATGAAATATATATTGAACACAAGTCATAAACAATGTAAAGTTATAACCAAACCCCCTCTATAAGTGTAGTTAAAAAAACACTTGAAATAAATCATGTACTTATGAACCCTATAAATGGAGGATATGGCTTTGCCACAGCTATGAACACAAATATAAATACAAAGCTAATCTAAACCGAAACTGCAAATCTCGCACTTGTCGACGATCAAATGAGTTTATGAATCGCGTCTAAGGCTTGGCGACTTAGAATGGATCATTGCCACTGCAATGGCAAAACATTGAAGAGGCGACAGCAACGGCGACTGGAAACTGATGAAATACAGGCCGTCGCTTATGTTAGCCACCTTCAGCGTCGGCGTTATTTGTTCCGACCCCTGCGCAATACGATTGTAATGTAACTTTGTCTCTTGATAGTTCGAGTTTTATAAGAAATGCGCAGCAATATGATACGCAACGAATGAAAACAAATATGAGAGACCAAAATCGGCGAGAAAATATTGCAAAAGAGGTGCCGAAGAATACCTCGGGGAATATGTCATACGTTTTACAGTCCCCTTCTGCTACGGAATTTTGCAAACCGTCTTCGCTTCTTGGCCGAGCCTTGAACACTTTCAGAGGACAACCGATATCCCAGCCGCCACAATCACAACGTCCCCACGATCTCCACCTTTCTATAAGACTAGACGGGCCCCCGTTCTTCGTTCTGGGCCCACCGTGAGGACCCGCAGGCACAACTATATCCACGCTAGTCGAACAATTTCCAGCGTCAATTTGGCGGCATTCACAAGCGGTATCAGAAACATGTAGCGAATCAACAGTCCTTTTCACTGGAGTTTTTTTAAGAAATTTGAGTCCCCAGCCTCCAGCTTCTTCTTGCTGATCTTTATTTTGAAGTCGATCCTTCACGACTACTGCAGCGAGCTCAAGATTTGGAATGAATTCGTTTTCCAAAAGTTCAGGCATACGATTTTCGTGAATCGCACTTGAGCCACCAAGTATGGAAGGTGGTCGCGGTTTATTTGAAGGACCCGTCTTAAACATCTCCATTACCTTCGACACTTTCCTACTTCTGTTATTTCGGGTCAACGGGTGAATCTCTCTTGCATGAGTATCACTTGTACCAACGAGAACAAACTCGGTCTCTGCGACTCTAGAATTGCCTGCGCATAGCGAGAACGTAGTGGAGACCTTCATCTTCCCGACTAAATCAGACTCAATTCCAGATATATCACCCGACTTTTTGCCACTCGCTCTAACATGAAAAGAGTAGGCGTAGTCCAGCGCCTTTTCGTTGATCACTTCCACTTTCGCTGCATCAGCAACGTAAAGTTCTTTCTGGCCCTCTAACGAAAAAGTAAAATGCGGGATTCCTACGTCATCCCATGTACACTGAAGCATTCCTTTGGATGATGAAGATCTCGGAGACTGATCTGTTAGCAAACTCGCACCTGAATCAGAAATCGGATTTTTATGTACGAAATTGTTTCCATTACTGTGATTTGTAAACCCCAAGGACGACTTTTTCCTAGGACTTGAAGAGGGGCTCAACGTTAAGCAACCAGGAGAACCCTTGTACTCTGAAGACACACGTCTTTTAATTTCAAACGACTTTGCTCCACCGAGTCTAGGGTCACGGTCAGATATTCCGAGTTTTCGAAACAAAGGACTACCCAATAAGTTCATCATACTATTGCCTCCCATAATGGACCCCACAATCCCGTCATCCTCGGAACCTAAAACAAAGTCTCCAACCCCAACCGACATTGGATACTCAACTGCATACTTTGGCACGTCACATGAAGTTATATTCCCAAACGATAAATTATCAAACAGCAACCCTGTATTCAAGTGTATCAGCTCAAAACATCGCTTCAAATACTTTTCGTCTAAACAGACGAGCTGCTTCGGAATATCAATTCCTAGGGGAGGAGATTGTTCGATGAAAAGCTCCTGATACGAGTTTTGACAACTTTCGGACTGAATTAGCTTCAGAATGATAGTTCTTTCCGATTTCTCGTCTTGGGCTAAGGTCCATTCTTTACAGTCGGAAACAGGTAAAGCATCATCGTCGTCATTTCTGTCAGGAAACTTGTTGCCCATACTTGCCCTCAGTTGGTGAAGTTCATATGTTACGAGAGACACGCCCTTTCAATCACCTAGGCCCTCAGGCGTAACTGGAATGCAACGTCAGTTTCGTATATCAGTGGATAGACGACAATCAGAAGGATAAAATTGAAAAGTCGAGTCAGTCGAAGCAGCTACTTTTACACAGAATTCATCAGCAGAGGAATCAAGAAAGTAATGTACATTATTTAAAAAAGCGGGGCCACACACAACAGAAATTAAATACACATACTTCCGAACAATGTACAACACAAATTCTTATTTAAGACGAGTATATCAGTCTTAGGAAAGACCAAGTAAAACGCGGGGACAAACTAAATTGAGTAATCAAAATCATTTAGTCACAAAATTCAGAACAAATCTACACTATGTAGGCCTCAATTCATCCTTTTTTTTTTTTTTTTTTTTGTGTTGACCCAAACATTCAAGTTGCAGGACTTAAAGATCATACTAGTATCTTTTACACAGTTAAACCATTATCAAACTTTACGGCGAAAAATGGGCCATGGTAATCAACAACTAAATCAACCTAATCGTCATAGGATTCGAGGACTCGAGAACGCGTGCTAGAACTTTCAATCAATGGCTACAAAAGTTACATGAATCATCGTATGGAACCGTCATCGTAGTATGATCAAACAAAAGAAATGAATAACATCAGAGCATAAAATTTTGCTATAGTAAATTCATTGGAAAAAAAAAAAAAAAAAAAAAAAAAATCACCAAAAATTAAACAGAGATCATCAATTTTACGATCATAGTACTTTTTACAGTAACTAAACAAAATTATTACAAGGGAAAATTTGCGAAGATTATCAAAATTTAATACTCCTAAAGAAAACACATTAATTAGAGCAAAAACATCCACAAAAATGAAAATACATTTACATAATTCTTAGATACACTATTATACCATGTTATCGTCGTCTCTAACCAATGAAAAAAAATCGAATTCACGATATTATGTAAGAGTTTTTATTTGTTCAGGTGTACGATGACGTGATACAATTGTATTTCACAGCAAACTACAGTAAAAAATTTGCTAAAAAATGTAACAATTGACATACATAACAAAAAAAAAAATCAGAACTTTGATGAATTACCTGAAATAATACACTCAAAAATCAAAATCCCAGATGAAAATTCCAAAAAAGTTGCAAACTTTTTATTAGCCAACCAAAAATGTGATACCACTCTTGTAAAACTTAAAGCAATAACTCACCACTATGTAACAGTTACCAAATTTCTTATAAAAGTATTATAAAAATAAAATAAATAAATAAATAAATAAATAAAAAGATGAAAATTGAAAATTGAAGAAATTTAGTGCTTGAAATTGTAAGCCACGTTCACTAAATTGTGGTAGTTACCACTATATTTTGCTTTAAGAATTGGTATCATTTTTTTTAAAAAAAAAATTATTTTATTTAATTTATTTATGAAGGACCCAATAAAAAATTTACAAGTGTTGATCAATTTTTTTATTTTTTATTTTTTTGTTTTATAGGAGAAATATTTTGCAAAATAAATAAAACAAAACTTTGGTAGGTGGAAAATATATATGAAATTTTAAGAAATTAGAAGAAGACCATTGATGAAATTAGAAGAAAGGGAAAATGGATAAGGAAAGTATTTTCTTGTATTTTCATAATTTAGAAATATAATTTTATTAGGAAAGTTGGTTATGGCTTTAGCTGGTAAGCATAATAGGGACATATGACTTTTAAGTAGCACTAAGTTATAGGAGTAGTGTGTTTAGTTTACGATAATTCAGTTCAGTTCAAATCAGTTTACTTTGATTAATTTACGTGTTTTCTTTCGATAAATTTTCATCGAGTTAGAAAAGGTACTCTAATTTATTAATACTCCAGAGTTGGGTACAATTTTTGAGAAACTGAAATTATTCTGATGAAACTAAATATTGAATTTGTGGTTGTGATTATATTGAAAGCAATTGAATTGAAATGATATATTAGTCTCAAAAACACAATATCGAAATTGATGTGACATAATTGTATAAGTAGAGTTAAATAGTTCCAACAGATCAATCCATTACATCGTCATTAATAATGATGAAATAGGATATGACAAGAAAAAAATAGTGATCGACCATAAAATATGAATATAAATTAAATATTAGGAAAATGATGAATGTAAACTCCTATCGACAATTATTGGGTTACCAAAATCATATACTCAATGAGTCAATGGTAGTTGATATAATAAAGTACGTATGCATGAGTACGTAATCTTACAATAAATTTATTATTATATACTACGGAGTAGTATTAATCTTACATAAATGTTCATAATAATGTAGGGGGGGAATTATTTATATGGTAATGGTTGATTTACAAGATTTATTAGACATTTTAAAGTTTTCTCGTGTAAGTACAATGTACGTATAGATAGATTAATTTAGAACAAAATATGACAGTCAAACTAATACTTATTATATTTATAATCAATTTTAATATTTAAAGTGATCTCATATTAATTATAATAATTACTTTTATATTATAATAGTTATAATTTAATCATAAATAATTTGTTTTTTTTCAAAGAGATTCGTGTGATATGATAGGAGAGGTGGGATAAGAATTGGAATGAAGCAAAAGTATCGAGAAACATAAATTCTGAGGTGAATCACGGTTTCATTGTGGATATGTTTGTATTTGTTGTTTTCTACTTAATTTGTTGTTTCATTCCTTTCATTATTACACTCGATCAACCTCGGACATTTATTACAGTTTTTGATTTCTCAATAAAAATAATAATAATAATTCATGTATTCTACGTAAAATAGTGAGATGTTCGACGTCGTCGTTGCTTAAAGTAGCCTAGCATTTTCTTTACTTTTAGACTTTGTCAATAAAATTAGTTTACTAACAATATACCTTGAAAAATTGACTCATACCTAACCTAAAATATTGACTCTCATGACCAATTTATACTTACTCTAATTCAGTTATTTATTTATCATTCTATTTTAAAAAAGAATACAAAACGATTTTTTATTTTTTTATGTACAATGTTATATTTTGATATTTAAAAAACAATGAGACGAAAAGAGAATAATTGTAGCCTGATGATTTCGTTTGAGAATTGGTTTAAAAGTTACTCCGTATTATTCTAAGTCAAATAAAAACGTCAATTTTTGCTCCATCCCAAAATAAAAAGATAAACAAATTATTGAATCAGAGAGATTATTCAATAAGTGTAAGATTTTTTTTATTTTTTATTTTTTATTTTTTGACGTTGTTGTGATATATATAGTACAAAGTAAAATTAAAGATCGATATGCGTGAAAATTTTAAATTGCAGAGTAAATATTTAGTTGGTAAGTTATTGTGATACCAAGACATGGAAATTTCAAGGAAATTTTTTTATGCTACCGTGATGATGCATTATTCGTGTTACCCTCTCACATATATAAATAAATAAATAACCAAATTAAAATTGTAATATTAAAATTGAAACATTATTGACCGATTATATCATACGAGAATTATACAGAGTATTAGTTATCGATGTAGGAACAAAATTAAAGTTATTTCTATCACAAGAAACAGAAATAATTAAATTTGAGATCATGTATGATGATTTATCATTTATCCCATGCATGAAATTATTCCACACCTCTAAAATCACGGAAATTTTAATAAATTATTTAGTGAAGCCGCAATTATTCTGCATGTAATGATCCTACATACCCGGTAAAATTCTTGACGTTATACGACTTATACACATTATTTAATCTATAAAATAATGATTTAAAGACAAATCTAATATTGGACATTTGAACCTTGACATAAGTGGTATAAATTGTTTAATAATGCATCAATAATACTATAATAACCTAAATTTTTGTCTTCTAGGTCATGCATATTTATATTGCATAGTATACTAGTATATTACCTACCCTTTGGAGAAAAAAAAAGAGTTGAATTTATAGTAATAATATATATATTTTTTGTTGGTATCTTATGTCTTTTGGTTTGGTGGGTGATTATATTATATTTACTATATTCACTTCAATTATTTTTGCATTTGACAAGCTTAGTGTTTCGGCTTATTGAAGGTGTATAGTATTTTAAATTCGAATATTGGAGAATCTCTTTTTTAAATTCAGGCGGTACTGAAAAATTAATCATTTAGCTTACGGTGTATTAGGATAATTTTAAAACTAAGTGTACGTGATTGTATCTGTGATGACATGCATTACTCCGTATTTAATAATGGACACTTGGTCAGGTTCTCATTTGTAATTTGTTGTATTATGCTCATAATCTATATCTCCATCCTATTTACTTAGTGACGTTTTCTAAATGAATTTCCTGAAAAATAGGTCTGACTGATTCATCACATAAGAATTGAATAGTTCATTTTATGCATATCGTAAAATTAATTGACAACACATTAAACCATTTCCTTAAAGTTAGTGTAGTAATTGTACATGCATAATGGCACTATAAGCACAAAAAATTTGTTTCCTTTTCATTTTCACTGTTTGAAAAGAGACGTAGAATCTAGATGTCAAAAATATTAAACAAAAGATGTCGAAGGTCCATAGACCTCTTTTTCGATGGTCGTTGCTGACGTTTTACGTGCTGTATCTTTCTAGTCTCAACGGAGTACGAAATAAGTGTTTATGTAAACGATTTCATTATTCTTTTTTTTTTTTTTTGGTCGTTACGATTTCATTATTCTATCTTAGTGTGAAACTTGATGAATCAAATAGGCCCAATTGATAATTTGCTACAAACCAATCCATAAAGAAAAAAGCAAGCCCATTAATCCCCTTGAACAACAACTTTTATCATTTTTTATAAAAAAAACTACTCCGTACTTCGTACTTCGTACTTCATACTTCATTCTGTACTCACACAGTACAAATAGATTGTCCTATCATCTTCCCGTCAATAATAATTATATTCTTATAAACCCTAATTACATAGATTATGCACTCGACCTAAAAATATAAATTAAAATTTTCAAACTGTCAAATTTAATTTACAATAAGCTATAAAATTAACAATACACAATTCTACACAAATATCTCATATATGGACAAGTACACATGGATGACAAGATCCATATATATGTAGGTAAGTAAATATACATTGCCTAAATAATATGTTAACTAATTAAGTCATATAATTAATTAAGCTCATCTAAGTAATTAACTACATATTATTCATAATCTAAACTCTCTAAACTCATTTTTATTCCATAACCTCAACTTAATGGTGCACTAATCATCACCGAAGCCTATACAACTAATTAATTAAGACGATTAATTAATTAAATTTCACATCCATGATTGTATTTGATGATAATTGTATTTGAAGGAATTCACTCCACTTATATGTGCGAATATATCCGATGAATCCAACATTCCATCAACTTCCTTCATAGCCACCTGTGATTATTATTATTAATACAACTATTCTAATAAGTGCATAGTCATTAATTTATTTATTTTAAATTTATAATGATCGATAATCGTCTGATACGTGACATGTAAGTAAATGGGACGTAAAATAACTTTTTTTTTTATATTCAGTACTGGTCATGCTACTTATACGTTGAATAGAAAACAGACCATTAATATCGTTCGTCAAAAGAAATGTGTAAAATTGAAACATTAAATTTGTGTAATAATAATGAGTTAGAGCTTACTTCATCAAAATCATCTTCATCATGTTGATCATTAATGTGCTTATTATCTTCTCCAAGCTCATCATTTTTGGCAAACCTTCCTCTAACTCGAGGACGGCTATCCGCTAATGTCTTTCGACATGCGTACTGTTACGCGAGACCACAAAATAAAATTTTAAAATAACACATACTCCGTATATCGTTTTTTTTTAATATATAACACGTGCTGCTGACACTAAATACACGTTAAAAAAACCGATAAAAGATATAAAGAAGTGGTACCTTGATTTTTTTGCAAAAATTCCTCTCATTTCTTTTCTTCATGTACCTATGAATCTTTTCTTTCCTTTGTTCAACTGATAACTTGCCAACTTTATAACTTGAATCATCCAAACTAGAAACCTCTGTTGAATTCATTGTTGTTGAATTATTTGTTGCTCCATTCATAAGTTGTGAATTTTCATTGCTAAATGCCTTGAACAAAGGAAAATAAAGTATATATCACACAAAATTCATGTAAATTAAGCAAAATTATCAATTACTGCCTTATAAAATTGAGCTTGAGTAATGAGACCGTTTCATGCGTAAAACGACCAATGAGCTGCTGACCAAATCTATTGGTCGTTTTACACGAGACAGTTTCATTTTAGAATTTACGTCTTTTTAATAATACCGGAGCATATTTAGCTTAAAAAACTCAATTTTCTAAGGTAGTTATTGATAATTTATCGAAATTAAAACCGAGTTGTATCAATTTGATTGAACAAAAGTGTAATATAGTAACAAAAATTGACCTGGATATCCCCTGAATTGTATCTCATCAATTGATCAGAGCAAAAAATTCCTGCATTATCTCCTTCAAAATCAATCTCTTTAGCTTGTAATTCTGATGCAATGAACAAATTCCCACCAAATATTGCATTATTACGGTCAATATTACACATCCCATGATTCAAAATTCCATTTTGTTGCTCAAGAAATGTTGCGCACGAGTTATTATTATTATGACTTAGCCTTAGAAAAGGTGGGATTGATGACAAACTTTCGTCCTCGAAAACTGGGCCTAGCCCGCCCACGAGCGGTAGCGGTACTAAACATGGGTCAAGTGGCGAGGTTGAGTATGTAACATGGTTGGGTAGACTTGTTGTAGTAAAGTTATAAGCAAGTGGTGGAGTAGAGAAGTCTATTGAGGCCGAGATGTCGGTGTCTATGTCGACTTGTGGATCGTATATGAGCGGCAAACCGGCGCTGTGGTGGTTTGTGGCAGCGATGGTGGCGCTACTGGCGGTGCTAGTGTTGTTGTTGTTGTTGGTAGTGAACTTGTTGGTTTTGGTGTCAATGTTGTTGTTGTTGTTGTAAGGGGAGTTTTGATCTTCATAGCTATTACAACAATTGGGACTAGAAGTCACCTCAGAGTTTTGTAACGTGTCCTGAAATATATCTGAATCGTCGTAGAAATCAAAGATTTGAGAGCTGATTGGGATTGATATGTCATCCTACATCGAAGAAAAACACAAAATTTACAGTGTTAATAAATTATGATACAAATAAATTAACATTTATTTCAGACATTTGTTTATTATTAGTCTGGTATATATATAAATATCTAGATGGATCCAAATATCGTTGGAGGAAAACGATAAACAAATTACTGAAACGTAGATAGATAGTATGTTTATATGCATACACCTTCAATTCTTGTGACTTTCTCATATTGATTAATGGCTATAATAATAGAGATTTGTATAGGCAATGAAGGGATAGTTTTGTGTGACAAAGCTAAGAGTAGTAGTGATTGTTCATGAAGAAAACAAAAACAAAGGTGCAAAACAAATTAAAGCATGTTATGTAGTGCAAGAAAACATGTCAAATAAATATAAGTTTTTGTTAGCATAACATGTAATGTTTTGCTTTGAGTTGTTATATGCTTGTACATATATATATATACACACACACCACTAATTAACATAATTAGTGTGAACTCAATTTGTATATAAATACTATTTGTATTTGCATATAATCATGAACAAAACAAGAAAATTAAGGCAATTAAATTGATAAATTTTATGGGTGTAGTAAACTAAAAAGGTAATTAAGTCATGTACATATCAAAACTCTATCTTGTGCACTATGTGGCTTGCAAGAACTAGATACTTACCTAGATAAGATATAGAAGCACAAAAAAGAATAGCATTTTAGAAAGGAATTTTAAGAATATTGGAATTTGGTTTATATGTAGAAATGTGTGAAAATGACTTGACTTTAGAATGGAAAATTGAAATTAGAAAGCATTTCGAAAGTCTATTTTTTTGCCGAAAATGAAATAACTTTATTTTGCATTTGATTAATTTTTGTAAAGTGAAACATCCAATTTTTCCGGAATACTTTAAAGTATACGAAAGTAAAATATTTTACGAACTACATTGCAATTGCAATGCTTAGTTAGGTAAAAAAAGAAAAAATATGCATGTAATTAAGGAATCCAACAAAAAGAAATTTACAACATAAAAATTTACAACGTTACAGCTGCATATACGTCATTATCTACTCAAATAGTAATTTTTCAATCTTATTTTCGAGTTTTCAACAAACGATCGACATAAAATGTTGGAGCTAAGTAAGGAAAAATAAAACTTTATTCTTTTGGTTAACTTTATTTCAAATTTAGGTCATATCATTAATCTTTGTGTTAGTAATACGAAATAAATAACTTTTAAAATATAAAATTAAACATATAATTAGAAAACTATTTGCGAAAAGCTAGAAAGCAATAATACAAATAATGACATTAGACTATTAGAGTAACATTAAAAGAAAATGTTGGCAAAAATATATTACGATTAAATGATCAGAAATATTATCTGACGGTGGATATGACATGGAAGGAGGAGAAGGAGAATGAGGGTGAGGTGGTTTAACATCTTGTAAGGACGACATGGCCAAATATCGACCGTCTTCTTGACGATGATCTTCGTCTTCCTCACCTTGAGTATCCCTTACAAGGTGTACGTGCACTTGTACTAGGGTACATTTGCTAGCTCGTTTAATCTAATAATATTTTCAATCTTGAACTTATATGAAAAATAATTTGAATTTATGTGATTCGTTAATAAATGAAGAAATTCTCGTTCAAACAACATTAGAACATAAATAAAATTATTTATTAAATGTATCAAAATCTATTTTGGTTGATAAATTCAGAACAAATTTTCTGAAAACAAAAAAAAAAAAATATTTTTGGGAAAATTAAAGAAAATGGGATACAAAAAATAAAATGCACAAGATTTTTATATTTATGTTTCAAAGAATAATATAAGTTTACAGTTTATGCATGTACGTATGTGTAGCCGTCATCAATCTCCTTAGAAAATATGCTTTAGACAAAATCTATTTTTACGTTCAACCTCTAGTTTTGCCATGCATGTAATAAAATTATCATTACTCAAATTGGATAAAAATATTTTATATAATCGACTATATAACAAAACAATATCATTTTGTATAAATATATGATCATCGTATACTGTTTATTAATTGTCTTACGTACATGTAAGAGTACTTTCGATTTACAATAATGGTTATTTTCGAAATAATTACAAGAGCATCATTAAGCATATACGTCATATACGTACATGCATAATGGACGTGTAAATCGCTATTTTAAGTGTAATCTTCATACTTAATTGATCAAAAAGATAGGTTAATGAGGTACATCTTATAGAATATTCTCATTTTTTATTCGTTGACTACTAAAATAGAGGGTCAAAACAATTATTTAGTAACGACTTAGGAAGATGTTATTAATATTTGAGCTACTAAATTCTTGGCACAATGAGCTAATTATAGGTAAATGTTTTCTTTTCTTTTATTCATTAGAGAACAAAAAAAACATGAAGTATATTTATAGGGTTAAGAGTACGTACTTGAAATCTTGAATCCTCGAGACTTAAAAATGCTGTAATAAATATTTCTACTGATAATTTGATTTAATTGAATATTTTGTATCGGTACTGTAAATTAGTTGGCCGCATCATTTTCTAAATACAATGTTAGCACTACCACTTCTTAAAAAGCAATATACGGAGTAATATAGTATCGTATAAAAATTATTGAATTGATTGAATCTCAAAATCTATCAACATAAATTCTATAGTAGTCTCCATATGCATGATGTAATGATCGAATAATAAAGTTAATTAACTTGTCTAATTATAATAGAGATACACCTGTATAAAGTTCATATGATATTGTCGTAGAATAGATACTTTGAGAGTTTAAGCCACATAATAAATTAATAAGTGACTTTTAGACCCACATATATAAAATATCTTAGGTAAAAAAAAAAAAAAAAAAGTAAAAAAAATAAATAAAAATGGCGTGAAAACTCACATATATTCCTCGGACCATAATGTTGTGCATGTATGTGTACTTAACTTTTTATGTTTGACCTTGACCATGATAGATATGTACTATGAGATTCTTACGCAGCATTACATTTCTCATCTAAATCTACAACTTAGATTTCCTGTTCAATTAGATATGGTTTACCCTAATCATTTTGCTTTTTATTTGATGTACCCATGCAAATTCTTCATATTAGATTATTAGTGTATGTTTCAAGCTTTGTATACATGCAACAAAACAACAATGGTTAATCTACATATACTCAATAACGACTGACGAGATAACATTATCGACTGGCTGGTATATATTCTGAGTACTTTTATACTTCGTATTACTTGTCAATTAAAATTAAACTCGCTGCCATATATATCTGACACAATATAAATATTAAAGAGTCGACTATATATCACATATTATCAAAGTGAACAATCAAAACAATATAACTCATTTTAGTACTCCCTCCATTCTAGTGAATTGTTTATACCCTATAATTTTTTTATAAGAGAGATTTGAGAGAAGTGTAAACAAATGACTGAGACAGATGAAGTATTATTCATCGTTCAGCATTTTTAGTTTCTTTTTGTTTTTTTACCGTGACATTATTTATGTCTATCAATTCTAATCATTTTAAACCCAAACCTTCACTACAATTTGTGATGGTTTAGACTTCAGTGACCACCTAGTCACCTACGACTCTTGAGCCTTGACTATGAATCAACGAAAAGCCAAATAATAACATTAGTTGTGGCCCTAAGGAAACCTAAAAGCTAAGGGTGATTCTTCAAGATTTAAAGTACATATATGGTACTCAATATAATGTACATTAAAGCAACCAATGATTATGGCTTATGAGGAGTATATGGATTCTATTTTGTGTTCTTTTTTACTTTGAAAGTGATCTCAACATGTATTCTTTGTCGGTTAAGTGATCGATAATGTACGATTGCAAACAATATTACTTTGCTCGTTATATATATGTATACAACTTAACTCTGTTTTAAAACACGTTAAAATATATAATTGATCGACCTATTATTTGTGCCATAGATTCATAGGATAATATTATGAACTACCTAAACACTAGACAATTAACTAATTCATCTAGGCGATATCCAATTGTCCATCACTAATAGTTGTGATAAATTAAGTCTCGATTAAAAAAAAAAAAAAAAAAAAAAAAAAAAAAAAAAAAAAAAAAAGGAAGAAATTTTTTAAATTAGGTTATTCTCAAAGCTCAATTTAAATTTGTATTCTAAAACAACAATTCAAGTATATTACATTCATTGTATTGCTTACTCAAGATAGAAACATTATTCTTACATTAACACAAATGTGGATGAGGGCCTTAACAAAGTATTGTACTCATTTTAAGAACTAATTAATCAAATCAATTCATTGAATGTCTATAGATAAGTAAAGATCTATTATTGCCTATGTTAGTGTGGTTATTAGTCCTTCATATTGTTTAATATTATTGATTATGTATGAGGATCGATTTTCAGGTAAATTAAAATTAAAATATTACTTCCTCTGATTCAGTTATTCATTTATCTTTCTATTTTGAGACAGAGTAAATATTGGCGGTTTCATACGACTTAATATAATTTTTGATCAAATACTCAAAATTATTTACGTCCAACTATTCTCTCCCTTATAATCGATTTTGAAGTATTAAAAAATAATTTTATATGAAACAAATCGTCAATTTGTGTCTCTTCCCAAAATAAAAATAAAAAAAGTAAATAAATGATTGAATCAGAGGGAGTATATATATTTGTACTCTTTTTATGTGTATTTCAATGTACTTTATAATACTTCAAAATTTACTTGCTCGTGGACTGGGCTAGTGTTGGTCTAAAAGTCGCACCACTAGATATGTATCTTGTGATCAGTAATTTCATTGCTTTGGTCGAAATTTAAGTTTATTGTCGCGGTGAAACGAGGGAAATGTTGAAGTTACACATTGAACAAAAACGAGCATAATTTTCAGTCTTTTGAAACGGTCTATGTAGACCGAATTGAAACGGCGTACTCCAATAACCAATTACTATACACCAAGCATATGTAGCACAACAAAAGATGGTGTTAGAATCTCTTCACCTCACCACACTTACAATTTTGATGCAATTGTATTTTATGTCACTTTGGTCGTGTCTTGGAGATTAAAATCTCCACTTTTTAACCATGTTTAGCAAAGGAACACCATGTCAAAGAACTTATGTTTCCCCCGATATAGCTAAATTTAATGCTTATGATTTACGATGATACGAGTACATACATGATCACGCACCCCCATGTTATCCCAAAGATTTGTGCTCATTAAAGCAAGGCAAAGATATATGCCTCGGCATCGACATGATTGTAGCAATCATCTCGTGTCGAAAAGTTTTCGAATTACTTAGGGCAATAGCAATGGTAAAGATCTTACCTAGAGTTTGTCAACAAAAATCCAACAAATAAAGTTCATGCATTGCAAAATAAAGTTTGTTGTTAATAGGAAGAACTTGGTTCTTCTGCACAAACCAAGTTCTTCTCAACTTTTGAGATATATTTTGTCACATTGTGCTAGATTTGTTGGAGAAAAGTTACATGTGGGGCCATTTTAGAACTTTATTTGAAGTTCTTGCATTGTATACTTAAGGTCTTATTGCTTAGAGATTGTACCAATCTCACATGGCATGGAAGAACTTTTTTTTTGAGTTCTACCATTGCTAATGCTCTTAGACTCGATTGGAACTTGGAAGAATCTTATTAGCTAAGGCTGTTTTGTCTTCGAGTGTTTTCTAGTTAAAAATATTTTTCATATGTTTTTAGAAACACTGAAAACCTTAACGTCTAGAGTTTATATCGGTCCTAAATATTTTTTTTAATTTTGCAAGTGAATTGATTTACATACAGCGCGCTGAGTTTCTCGAGATTGCAACAAATTAGCCACATGCTCGACACTCTAACCCATCCATAGACTCAATTTCTGCATGAGATCGATTCGTACATAACCAAGTCAAGAAACATGCATGAAGAATAGTTTAGTTTTCGACTTTAATCTCAATAATTAAAAGCTCTATTTACGACAATGGTTTCAAGTCCTGAAATTTTTGTTTTTTTATAACTATTAGAGGTATGATCCTTGCCTATGCTTATAATCTAAGCCTAGTTTAGTGCATTTCATTATAAGTGAACTTTTTATTCCTTTAATATGCATTTGTAAATGTACATGTACATAGTCATAGAACTCTCACTTTTCCATTAACAACAAAATTCTAAACATATATAATTGTATTTTGCCTAAAAATTGTTGGACTTAGCTTGTAATATATAGGCTACATATGTGTTATTCTATACCTCCTTTTGTAAGAAAGAGTGACTATAAAACCATGCCTTTATATTATGCTTGATGTGCCTTATTGAAATGTCCTTAGTACGTGTTCTTGGCTCATGTGACTTTGTTCTTACCTATCTACACTAATAATTCACTATCATAAGTGACCAAATGAAAGATAAATCCACTAAAATCATGTCAAAATTTATTTGTAAGAGTTTATAATATAGTCGAACAAAATTATTTAGAATTGTAAAAGGCAAACGTAAATGTAATTATTGATCGATCAGGAAGAAGGATGTATAAATAAATATTCCGAATTATCATTTTTTGCACTACATTTAGTTGAACTTCACAAGTTAACGTACTTTAATATAATTAATAACCAACCAATTTATAAACCAATTTACTTTATATATTCTTTTTAGTTTTTACAACATTTCATTGGCTAGTTAGTTGTATATCTATACGATTGCTACACTTGGCACTTGCGAAATAGTATTTGAGAATATATAGATCTAGATATTTACCAACTACTCCCTACATCTTTTGTTAGGTTATACTAACAATTCAAAGTAAACCCATGTTCATAAATAATTACTTCTGATTATACGTGGCCATTTGTGTAGGGTCTGCCCGGCCAAGTAACATGCCATGCTCAGACCACAACTTTTAAGGTGCAGCATTCCCACCACCCCAACGGCTTGTTACGGCCTAGGGTCAAGGAATCAAGCCCAGCCCATAGCGACCCAGCTCGAGCCCAGATCTTGGCCAGGTCTACTTCGTGAACTTGTATATAACTTTTTAAACTAATCTTAAATCAATCTATCTCATTTTAATTTTTAACGGAGTAAAATTATATCGTTCCGTAAAATTTTAATTTAACTTTTAACTTTTCCAAAATTAATTTTCAAACATCGAACCAAGTAAATAAAAAAACCGGGTCTATGATGTATTAAAAACAAAACCGTCCTTGGTTGTGCGACCTCTTTCAGTGGTGCCGCAGTATCGTCTATCTTCGCTTCACTTTTCTCACCTTCGCAACACTTTTCGCCTCTTTCAATCGCATCAATTTTCTTCGATCTTCTCTCATACAATGAACTGTTCTAGTACGTTTTTCTTCTTTCTTTCTCTCTAATTTCTTAGATTTTGTGTTGATTTTTGAAATTTTTTGGTGTAATTTTAATTGTGTTTGATTTTCTAGGGTTTTAAGTTTTGTTGTTTCGATGTTTTTCGCTGTGTTTTTTTTTTTTGCAGTTTCCGGCGAAGTTCCGGAAGAACCGGTTGTTTCGAAGAAGTCTGGACTTCTCTTTGAGAAACGCCTCATTGAGCGTCACATTTCGGTATGATTTTGCCGATTTCTGCATTTTTTTTAGGTTTTCGTGAGTTTTTCTTTGTAAAAGTTGTTCGATATTAGTTGAATTTAGTGTTACAACATCGAGCGGTTTCGTTGAATGCTTAGATTTTGTACTTGCTAGGGTTTGGTTGTAGAACGGCAATTTTAGGTCAAGAATTTGTTCAATTGACTGAGTACATTGTTCATTTTTTTAGTAAGTGATAATTGGATTTGGTTGGATAGATGAATTTACTGGAGGTGTTGTTTGTTTGTTTGTTTTCGTGATTTAGTGAGGTCGGTATGAGAACCTCGAAAACTGAGGTGTAGTGAGACATTTGGTAGTTCTTTGTTGTATAGCAGCGTTTTGCTGGAATGACTGAGTAGATTGTTCGTTTTTGTCGTAACTGATAAGTGAGATAGCTATGTAAGAGCTCATAAGGTGTTGATAGTTTGTTTTCGTGATTTTAGTGAGAGCTTGGAAAGTTGATGTGTAGTGAGACATTTTGTAGGTCTTGGTTATATAGCAGCGTTTTTCTGAAATGACTGAGTAGATTTTTTGTTTTGTCGTAAGTGATGAGTGAGATAGCTATGTAAATAACGTGCTCTTTTAGTGATTACGATTGACTGAAGCTTGAATTCAACTTAGTTGGCCTTTCAGAACATTAGTTGCACGATGACAGTATGAGAAGACAAATTCACACTGTGTGTAGATTGTGTTATGCTTAACTCTTCAGCTATGACGAGTTCTATTAAGACTATAAAGTTTATATATCATACTTAGTCGAACGGAGTTAGTACATTGTTCATTTTTGTTGTAAGTGATGAGTTAGATGACTTAGTAGAGAATACTGGACACGTTGATTGCTTGGAGTTTCCGTGCGCTTTAGTGATTTCAATATGTGAAGCTCCTAAAATGATATACGGTGATGACATTTGCTTGGTACCGGTGATATAGCGGAGTTATGTGTCCAGAACTCAGAGGTTGCTTTACCTAGTAGATTGTTAATTTTTGTTGTAAGAGGTTAGTCAAATTCTAAGTAGAAGAATTTATTTGACGCTTTGACCCTTTGTACTTTAAGGGTGTGTTTGGATACCGAAAATATAGGGAAAGGAAGGGGACGGTAAAGGAGGGGAGGGTAAGGGAAGGAAGGGGAGGGAAGCTCCGAAGCTATGACATTTTCCTTCCTAATCTCTCCTCTTTTGGAGAGATTTTGATTTGTCTTGGAGGAGGGAAAACGAATCCCTCCCCCTCTAATTCCCTTCACTCTAATATGCTAACCAAACGACGGAAATTGCACTCCTTCTTTTCCTTTCCCTCCAATTCCTTCAATCCAAACATACACTAAGTGCTTTTTAGTGATGCCAATATGACAAGATGCTCATCAAGTGCTCTTTAGTGATAAATTTTGATTAAAGCTTGAATCTAACCTACTGCACGTTCCAAAACACTTAACTTCTTTGAATATTGGTCATACAATGTTAGTATGATAAAGTCAATAATTGGTAGATTGTGTTACTCTTCAGTATTTTGCTAAGGTCAAGACTACAAAGCTCGAGCATCATACTTAGTGAGCATTGGGTTACTAATTTTGATGTAAAAGGAGAAGAGACGGCAATGCTTTAGGCGTATGGCCAGAGTCTATTTTATTATTTAGGGACGGTTTTAGATGATATTTTTATGTTATCAGGCGTTAAATGTCTAGGAGCAAGGCATTACATTTTTGTTGTTGGATAGGATCAAGTATACTGTTAAGGTTTTAGCAATTAAAAGGCTTCCAATTTTAAGCTCTTTCTTGGGATTGTACATCAGTTGCTGCTGAAAGTGCTTAATATAGGAGCGATTTTCTTTCTTGTTATGATAGCTAAGCATCTCCGTTTTTGTGGTGAAGGATTTTGGAAAATGCCCGATAACAGGTGAACCGCTGACTATGGATGACATTGTTTCAGTGAAAGCGGGAAAGGTATTAGCTATGCCTGATTTCGTCATATGAAAAATAAATTGGTATATTTGGTTGGTCAATATGTTGAATGTTTTGCTTGCAGATAGTGAAGCCTAGACCTGTACAAGCTGCCAGTATACCTGGGATGATTGGAATGTTCCAGAACGTATGTATCTATCCTATCATCTCACATTTATGACTTGTGTTTTAGTTTCTTCTCACTTATTTGACTGATATATCTAGGAATCTATGCTACAGATTGTATCTGTAAAATCCATTGTCGTGCTTACACACCTAGTCAGCGTTTATATTAATACTTAACTTTTCAACCTTTGAAATGTCATTGTAAGCGACTCTTTAAGTATATGAAGGTAAAAATATGCTTTGGTGACACTGTCTACGGAAAACCAATAGAGAGAGCATGTAATTATTTATCATGTAATTGATGCGTAATAGTGCATTAGTGCTTTCAAATGCTCTGTACGTTGCCCCTTTATTCTTTTGTCAAAGCTTGGTGAAACTGTTGTCTGCTAATTGCTTGGTACAAGCATATGTACTTTCTATAACTTCAGAATTATAGAGTCTGAAGAATGTTTTTATGGAACACAGGAATGGGATAGTTTGATGCTATCAAATTTTGCTCTGGAACAACAATTACATACTGCTCGGCAAGAACTGAGCCATGCTCTCTATCAGGTATGAGGCGTTTTCCTACCCCAGTAATTTTAGACGGTTGATGTCCCTCTCTATGGTTATTTTCAATTCAAAAAGCCTATATGTCTTGAGTTTAGTCTGCAACTGACTTGAAATAACCAAACCAATCTTCGCTGTGTACTTGTGTTCACTTTGAGTTAGGTGTCTAGGATTTGGTTTAACTTTTTGCATTAAATTCACGTGAGCGACTAGCACTTGTACCTACTCAATGACCCTCGTAGTTGTGTTTCGTTTTTTTGAGGTTATGCGTAAGACTAATATAATTTGAGCTATGATGGCACTACATACTCACAACTCTAGTCAATGACGGTTAGATTAACTAAGGGGTTAGTCTCTGTATTCTTACCTTTGGAGTTACTGGGGTACCAATGTACCATATTCATAATCTTTCTATTTGTGGGACTATAATATGTGAGATTGAATAGGTTTCATGGGTGCTTTTCAGACCTCGATTGTGTACGGTGATCTTCTATTAATCTAATGCTCATACTTTCATGTTGTACACTTCAACCAGTCAACCTATTACCTTTTTATTTGATCCTAGTAAATAGTCTTCCTTTATGTATTGAGGAATTCCTTTTTTCAACCAAGGAGTAGTGTTTGGAGTCTGATGAAGTTGGATGTGGCGTTATTATTTTCAGCATGATGCTGCTTGCCGAGTAATTGCAAGACTAAAGAAGGAAAGAGATGAGGCCAGATCATTATTGGCTCAGGCAGAAAGACAGATCCCTTCATATGTAGATACAGGCAATGCAGCAAATGCACCCTTGAGTAATGGAAAAAGAGGTGCTTGTCTCTCTTTTTTTTTTTTTTTTTTTTTCTTTCTTTCTTTTGATGTAATACACAAACTTTTCCTGACATTTAGAGTTAAAACACGTAATCTGCAGCTGCTGATGGCGAGGATTTGGACTCCGGGGGAAAGAAACCACGACCAGGAATTTCTACGGACATTATTGCAGAGCTCAGTGATTGCAATGCAGAACTTTCTCAGCAGCGTAAGAAGCGGACGGTGAGTATTGCTAGAATGTTTCAATGTTGTTCACTTATGCTTCGTAGTATATGTTTTGGCGATACAGTGTGAACCTTGCTTATGATGCATTCTTTTGTTTGCATGCCTCCAGACTTTGGTTGTGTACTGGACTTAAGTTATCATTCATCAACTTATATGTCCCCACTGCTTTGAGACGATTTTCACATTTATATTTTTTTTATTGACTTTAGATACCTTCAACTTTGGCCCCTATTGAAGATTTGGAACGGTATACCCAGATTTCAAGCTATCCTCTTACTAAAACCAACAAGCCAGGCATTTTATGTGTCGATATCTATCAATCTAAGGTATGTTGGAAAAGTTTGCTATTTATTGGCTGCGTCCATGTTACTTGTCATCTTTCTTCTCGACCTCTATTGTTTCCGGTGTCTGATATATTGTCTCTTACTGAAAAAAAAGGATATTATCGCTACTGGAGGCATCGATACAAATGCCATTGTCTTTGATCGAGCTTCTGAGCAAATTGTGTCAACACTTAGCGGTCATTCAAAGAAGGTATTCCTCTCTCGCGCTCGCGCTCTCTCTCTCTCTCTCTCTCTCTCAGGATTTATATACTGACAACTAAACTAGAAATGCAGATGCTAAAACCTCCAATAACAAATTGTTTGTGCTTTTTGCAGGTCACTAGCATCAAAATTGTTCAACAGGATAAAAGCTTAATTGTAACTGGATCAGCGGACAAGGTAAGCATTGTTCCTTGTTTACTTATACTTACCATCTGAGATGCATCTTAGGCCTATACCGTGGCCTATGGACTACCTGTTCATGTTTAGTGTATGCTGGTATCATTACTTGGGTTTTATATAGTCATTTATCAACATTATGGATGCTGAATACCTGTCTTTTTTTGTTTCTCAATTTGTTGCGTTGAACAAAGTACTTTCCTGAACTTTGATGTTGCCGACAGACTGTAAGATTATGGCAAGGGCTGGATGACGGAACTTACGATTGCAGACATGTTCTAAAGGATCATACAGCAGAGGTATCTTTTTATTTTTTTTGTTCTTGAATCTGCTTGTTTTCTTAAGATAACTTGTCGTAGTCAGCTGTTCTGGCATAGTTATGTTCTGTTGAGCCTTTCAAGCGATATGGTAGGGTGTACAACTTATTTTTGCATCAATGAAATTACTCACCCCACATCGATTAACTGTCTGGTCTTTTTTATGACAGACAGTAGAAATTGGTTGCGCTTCTCTATCTCAGCGTAAATGACATACTGCAATGTTTCCTTTGTGAGATTAAAGCTTAAAGCTTTCAACATTTTGGGAGTAGTGATTAGTGAATGAGTCCTAAAGTTAGAATTTGGTGAACTATTCTCATTTATTGATGTTTTGAGATGTGGAGAGCATCAAGTAATTTAAAGATTGAATGCAAGTTCTCAGGCTGTTTGCTCTGACTTCTTAGCTTAAATTTCCATCTCCCACGGTCCCACCACCTCACCGGTCTGTTTTTCGTAGGGCGAGGGGTAGGATAAGTACCTTTTTCTGACATGCTTTCTTACGGCGTCTCTGCACTTTCTTTTTATAATTGCAAAATCAATTAATATTAAAATTATGTCAGCTATGACGAGTTCCTGAGTGTGTAGCTTTAGCCTTAGCTACTTTTCACGTTTATTCTTTTGGAATTGCAACAGAAACTGAACATGTATTTACGAATTGGTTTTAAACAGGTGCAAGCTGTTACCGTTCATGCTACAAACAAGTACTTTGTGTCAGCTTCGCTGGACAATTCATGGTGTTTCTATGATCTTGCAAGCGGTCGTTGTTTTTCGCAGGTTTCCACTGACCTATTTAAGAGCCGTCTTCATCTTTTTCTTGTGCATGTTGTTCAATTTAACAGATACACGAATTTCTCTATGTCTCATGTGTGGTGATGTCTTGTTCTTTAAATTGTGAGCAGGTTACCGACCCTTCACCATCAGAAGGGTATACGTCTGCAGCTTTTCATCCCGATGGTCTTATTCTTGGAACTGGCACTACAGATGCCGTTGTCAAGATATGGGACGTTAAATCCCAGGTACATCCTCCACAGCAAAGCAAATATTTCCCAAACCCTTCTGTGGTGCCTGAATTTTCTGCTGATTATACTCCTAAATATTTTTCGTTACACAGACCAATGTTGCAAAATTTGATGGACACACAGGTCCTGTCACAGCAATGTCATTTTCAGAAAATGGGTACTTTCTTGCGGTAGGTGTTTTTAACTTGTGCTTGGGGATCATTGAATACTTGCACTTCTCGTTATGGTTGCTGTGATCTGAAGTGATCTGTTTGTGAAATTGGCCAGACCGCAGCTCATGATGGTGTGAAGCTATGGGATCTACGTAAATTGAAGAATTTCCGATCTTTCGCATCTCCCGACCCTGACACGCCGACTAACTCTGGTATTAATATTTCCGTTGGGTAAATATGTAACGTGTTGGAATATTATTAGATATGGGAGTTGCATTTCAGGTGAATCATACATACCTACATCATTTTTACTAGTTGTACTATTTGTTCTTCAGTTGACTTTGATCATAGCGGAAGTTACCTTGCAGTTGGTAGCTCAGATATAAGGTCAGTCTGTGCTACTCTCTTTGAGATCGATCACCTCTCCAAACGTAGATTTAATACCGTGGTTGTATTCAATAAGGTGAATTATTGATATATGCCTGTTATGCAGAGTGTACCAAGTAGCAAGTGTCAAGTCGGAATGGAACTGTATAAAAACCCTTCCTGATTTGTCTGGCACAGGTATGTGCTCCATTCTGTGACCGTCCCATTTTCGACATTCAATTTTATTTCATTTTTGTATTTATGGTTTGTTGCCTTTTGACCTTTGCAAAATTTGTCGGGTTATTATTATGCCAGGTAAAGCAACATCGGCAAAATTTGGTCCAGACGCGAAATATATTGCAGTGGGATCATTGGATCGCAACCTGCGAATTTTTGGCTTGCCTGCAGAAAACGGTGTGCCGGAATCATGATATTTTGGCAATCGAAAGTAACGTCATTAATGGACTCGCTGTCATAGACGAAGTTGAGCAGTTGCGCACCCAGCATTACTCGATCGCTCAATTCAGAAGAGCTTTGCATGTCGGATACCTTTTTTTGCAGTTGAACGTCTGCCTGTGGAACATCGGAAGTATTTACCTGCTTCATGTTTATTCTGAGACGGTAGTGTACCAACTATGGATGGTGGCTTTGAAGCCAAACTGTTTTTATGTCACTACAAGTTCTATGTAGTCTCGGACTCTTGGGTCCTCTTACTATTTTGGAAGTAAATGAGCTGTGACGATTACTCTAAGAACACCCACATTTGCTTTTGACTCAGAAGGAAGATATTATTTATTGGTACTTTCTTCGCTGTCCTTTGAATGCAAATTGTTTAGGCACGTACACCATCGAAAAAATTCTCACACCGTATTTTCATTACCCAATGAGCCATGCTCGGGTCAAAGTTTAGTGAACCTAGGTAAAGGGTCGGGCCCAAAGTGGCTCAAATAGATGCAAGTCTGTCGAGAAGCATGCTTGTAAATCATGCATTTTCTACTAACCAACTTCCAGTTGCAGAAAACTGGGATTGAGAGTTTAAAAAAAACTGATAAAAATCGATAGTCGATACTACACATTGCAGTTGTAATATATGTACAACAAAATAATTAAATTTAATGTAAAAGTCGAACCACATGCAAGCTACCATGGTGAATTGAGCTGGACGTGGAGTCGAAATAAGATCATGGTTGTGATCAGAACAAATAACGTGACGAATGGGTGAAACCCCACAGCTGCATGAGATAAAAAAAAAAAAAAAAAAATCAAATTCAGAAAACCTGTGACGTGCCAAGTATTTAAACAAGTAATTTGGTGTAAAACGTCAAGATTTATTTAAATTGAGAAATTAATTAGTATCATTATGCAAGCGAGTCTCTCGAAATCAGAGGCACAATCTCTTGAAATAGATCACGCTTCTTATATGTCAACAATTTAAAAAGAATAATGTCTCTTATACGAAGTAGTAAATAGAAAAAAGGGCCATTTTCAAAAGTTACGAAGATTTAACGATAAATTTGGTTTTAGAGTAAGACACAATAGCAATATGAACATAAAAATGGGTCGTTAAACTCTATGCATTTCCTATGTTCTTATATTATGACGTAACAGCCGTCACTCAACATTTTTCAACTCAAATTCAGAAATATCTGAGTTTCCAGAAGTTGTAAAAGAACCGATTCCCTTTGAGATGAACTAATGCACAGCAAAAGAAAAAAGTCCCTATCACCAAAGCAATAATGTCATGTTGCAGAGAATAAGCATTTGTACCTCAACATTCTTCAACTCGAATTCAGGATCAAAAGCCAGGCACCCATTACCAAACGTGTCACATGGTCCACTGCTTCCCGTCAACCTTGAAAAACAACAATCGTGTAAGTGGAAGATCAAATTCAATGACACCAAATTATCAGAAAGAAAGGAACTTACAAGTCTTCGTCCAATGACAACGCAAAGTTACCACCCCCACCAAATGCTAGTAAGTCACTCATACACAAGTAGAAGTAGCGGTTGGCTCCTGGTATGCCAAAAAACAAAGATGTAAGCATTTCCAAAGGTAGTACGGGAGTATTTAGGTTAACTGCTAGAAAAAACATCTAACAATCACACTGAAATTCTCCCTTCCTCAAATAGTTAGAAATCGGATAATCAAAATGAGTGATGATATTATGTCAACTTCACCCTCCAGATTGGGTTAGATCTTATCATTTTCGAGTAAGATAATTACCAGTAATTTCATCGACTCCATCTGAATTCTGAGTCATTTATTTGACGTTTGGACTATTGAGTAAGGTGAAATAATTAGATATTTAAGCGCAAATTATCAGGATTAAACAAGGTCATTCTCGGGGCAGGGACGTGGGGTCATCAATACATAGGGCCATTTCGCATCATCCAGTTGAATTATAAATCTATAGTATATTTAAAGAAAGATAAACATTTTGCGCTCTGAAGCTCCAAGTATACAGTAGTCTCGACTCTCCACAAAAGTAAACCAGCATCAAAAAAAAGCAACCAAACAAAGAAGAATCAGTACTGTATGAGATAGTATATCTACCTGTTGGTCTAAACAGCCTTGGTTCTCCATATATAGTCGTAAAAACAAATGTCTGGTTTGTTCCCTGTGCAAAAAATGTGCTAATTCATTCATGAATTTGGTACTGAGGCAGCTGGATGGAAACGAAAAAGAATGTGAAAAGTAATGACGATAATGGAAGTCAAACTTACTTGATATTTCTTCTTCGGACATGGTACTAGAGGGCCATCAATGAGACCCCCGAAAACAGCGCCCTTTTTATCTCCCACAATCTGGCACAATCAGGAATAATAATAATAATAATAATAATAATAATAATAATAATAATAATAATAATAATAATAATAATAAATAAAAAAAATAAAAAATAAAAAAAGGTCAAATACAGTTAATCAATAAAAGATCATAGAGGATCTCGCAGCATTTTCGACATACCAGTATTCCAGGACCGGAGAGTTCAGCACTCTTCCTTATTAAAGTGCGAAGCGATATACCATGTTTTAAAGTACTGCCCTTCAGTGGAAAGAAACAAACAAAAATGAAGAACAGAATTTTGAAAACCATAAAAATCTATGATGACAAATGCAAATCAATAGTGATGATTCTGATGAATCATACCTATACAGCAAAACCCATTGACAACCTTTCACAATGGTGGGAATAGAGGACTCTAGAAACTCATATAATTCAACATTGATAAACGAAGAATTGGTGGTCAGATTAGGCATGAGCTTCCACGGGCTCATAGGTTCAACTGCATCCTCGAAAATTTCGGGTCCACAAGTACTTCTAGCAGTAACGGGGCTGTCAAGCTCATTACAAGGACTTGATGATTCTACAAACTCGTCTCTCGGAATGCACTCTAGCTGATCGTCCATGTTTACACCACGCCACGAACAACTATTACTCCTCCATCTGCCAAGAGATGGTTTTGCTGGCTTGCAATCCTCCTCGGTGTCGGTAATCGGTGTTGACGGGTGGATGAAAGTGAAGAATGATGACAAGGTTTTTGCCCCCCTTGAGTATGAATTGAGCTACATAATCTCACAATTTCATGTTAGAGATTGTTACAGATGATACAAAAAAGAATCGTCACAGATTGAAAAAACGACTTATCCACTCACATATTACTTTCTCTAACGGTGTTAACATCGTTTCTATGTAGGGTAAGTGCAAAGGTCAAAATATATTCATACTATGTGCTACAAACTTTGACCCATAAAAACAGCTTATAAGAACTATTCAAAGTTTTAGAAGTTATAAAATCGATGACTTCTGCCATATACAAGCACTTTGTGTTCCTCTGCTACATAGTTCACGAGTCTCTGGCTCTCAACAGCGTCTATATAAACCTTATGCTGATTAGTTTAACGTCTCACAAATGTTTCTCACGCTCCTGAGTTCAGACATTTATGTGTGTATTTGTGTAGTGACAGCAATCTACACCTCATGTAAAACATGTAGCGACAACGATCCACTACTCATGTCAAACGTCTAACTCAAAGAGCTTATAGAGCCAATGCAGCCATAATCACGAGAACAATTATAAATGACTCCTAACTCAATGTAGCCTTATAGAGAAGCGCGCAAAAGCAAAAAATCTAGTGCATAGGCTCCAGAAACTAACTACGACAATCACAATCACTTGTTTTTTTCTCCTAGTGTAAGAAGAGACACAAAGCGGATACAATAGAAGAGTAGAGAGATTCGAATGTAGGACGTAGCATCCACTAGTATCCTCCATCTTTTTAGCTCTCCTCAGCTACATCCGCAAAATTTGATCAAATACCACGTGATTTCGGAAAGTCCTAGGCTAAATCATTCTCGAACAAATATACTCCGTAACATACATACAGCATCAATTCACATAACTAAGCTAGAAAGATGAAGCATAACACATACACACTACAGATATACACAGCGTACACAATCAAATCAAATATAGAACACATGAACGCTAAATTCACGATCAAACATCTAAATCACGAAATTCAGTAACCTTCGACTATAATTACTCTCAATCGCACAAAATCGATAAAGTAATGTGATCAATTCACACAACTAAGCTAGAAAGCTGAAGCACAGCATAAACACACAACAGATATACAAAGCGTACACAATCAATTCAAATATAGAACACATGAACATGCTAAATTCAAGATCAAACATCAAAATCACAAAATTCAGTAACCTTCGACTACAATTTACTTTCAATCTCACAACATTGATAAGGTAATGTGATCAAAATTCCGCATCTTCATCAAAAACAATCGAATCACCTCAACGTAACAACTACATTGCGAGATCTCAAAACACCGAAAAACAATCCGAAACAAAATCACGAGAATAAAATTCAGCGAAAAAACAACTACCTGAGGATGATCGGGAGGTTGAGATGCAACAGGAGACGGAGAATCTCCCAAAAGACGAGACAATTTCTCGGACATCTTCTCTTTCAATGCTAGCATTGTGAATCACAGAATTTGATCGAACGAAGATGATGAATTTTCACGGTGCAAATTTGCGATTAGATGAAACCCTAACCCTAATTTCCGAGAATTGTTGAAGGTGAAAGCTGAAAAAAGGAATGAAGAATCGCGGAATTAAGGGGGATACTTTAACCTCTCCAACACAACACCAGCTAATTGAACAATGAATACGGTCGGTGGTCGATACGGAGTATAATATTATACTGTATTTTTATACTCTGTATAATTTACGAGTATATAAATAATTAAATATTATTAATACGATAAATTGGTGTTTTTTGGTGATATTATGTTCAATTTGAATATCTCAAAGTCATCCGTCGTATATTAAAGTTATAATCACTATGTCATATGAATCCTACTCCGTATGATAATACTCTGTGGTTTAAGTTCAACAATTAAAGTTTTCTAATACGAGGACAAAGACTAAAATGATATCGTTGTATGCGTATAACGGTCAATAAATGCACTCAACACCTTATTTAATATTATCATAATATTCATATATGAGATGTTGAGTAATTTTATTGGTTGTTGCACGCATATAATGGTCTCACAGTAGAATAACTCATTGTGGAGGGTAAGATGTTATTACTCCCTTTGTATCAGTCATTTGTTTACAGTTTGACTTTTTTCCCCTCACAAAAAAGTCAAACTGTAAACAACTCACTGAAACGGAGGGAGGAATTGATTGGTTGGTCATAAAGTATGAATACTACTTGTAACGCGGTCAATTGTTATATATATGTATTTTTAAAATACTTGAAACAAGTTCCGACTAGTAAACAACAATACAACTCGACAATACAGTTTTTCACTTGTTCTCACCTCTCTTTCATAGTATTTCTCAACTAAGAATTGTCACTAAACACAATCCTTATTCCCCGTACACAATTAATTACCAATAAATTTGTGACAATATAATTATAATACTATTGATACATTCTCTATCACAATTTTTATTCGAAATATATAACTCAAATTAATACTACCTTACTCCATAATTTATTTATTTTTTCGTTCGACCCAACTTAAACCCGTCAAAAATTCATTTTCATGTGCTAATATATAACCTAATGAAAAGATTTTGTTGAAGCTAAGGCCAAGACCATAAAGGACCGTATTTATTCTCTCTCTCTCTCTAAAAAAAATTCTCTCCAAAAAAACCCTAGAACCTAACCCTAAATCATCCCTTGACACCGCCGCCGCCACCCACCCAACAACCTCCACTCTCAATATCTATTCTAGATCGCCGGAGATGTGATCTTTGTTGACCCATCTCCGGCGGTCTGACCCTTTGTAGTTCGAACTTGCACACGGGAGTCTTTCTGCCAGCCTTTGGTCCTCAATAGCCGCTTTCCATGGTTGGAGGTCCGTTTTGACAACCCTACACCTTGCATCTGTTGGAGTTTGAGCCGATTTTCATGGTCGGAAAAGGAGTTGAAAGTAACTGCTTGCCTAGTAGTATAGTTGGCAAAGAAGACCTTATGCACCACATCTTCATCCCGTATTTCTATTTGGTAAATTTAATTCCTCTTTTTAAAATGTTTTCTCAAATTTTCTAAATCAATCAATCACCTTTTTCACAAATTTTTAATCAAATCAATTAAAATGTGTTTTGTCTCCCGAAAAGGGGAGCATGCGGGGGGGAAGTGGGGCACGCGCGCCGGGGGGGGGGGGGGTCCGTCCTTTTACTTTTAATTTCTATAATTTGCTCCAGTTTTCTACTTCCTTAAAATGGTTTTCGCTTTTCAATGATTCTCGGAAAAAAAAAAAAAATAAGACAAAGAGGAATAAATCTTTTAATGTTATCTCGGTCTTGTACTGGTTTTGATGTTTGTGGTGTCTTTATGGGTCTCCAATGGGTTTTGTGATGTTCATGGCCTCGTCCTGTTTTGAGGTGTGATCTTCCTTTTCAGTCTTTCAGTCTCTTCTCTATGGTTTTGGGTTGCTGGTTTTTATCGGATCTTAGCATCGCCTGGCCGGTCGGTTTGGGGTTTCGGATCGTTATGTTTTGTTCTCTTGGTGTAGGCTGTTCTGGTACTTTGCATGTTGTTTCCTGTGTCAATTTCGTGCTTTTAAGGTTCATTTGGATTGCGTTGTTTTGATTGGTTGGTTGTATGGGTGGACTGGTTGTGGTGGTTATCCTTTTGGATCTCATGTCGTCTCCCTTATCTTCAGTTACTACTCTTATTATGCTTGTCCAAATAAATTCCTCTTATGAGAGGATAGCCTCTAGTTTATACTCTCAGTGTGTCTTTTATGGGACATACTTCTTTTGGAAGTTAAGAGTGTCCTGTCTTTTAATCTTTCATCTTTTGGTTAAGGTTATCTACCTTCTTTTGAAAATAAAAACTACTACGAGTGAGGGTGTCCTGTCCCTTTATTTGTGGTGGTTCCTTTATTTTGGTATTTATGGTTTACGGCGTCTGGTTTGTGTTGGATACACCCAAGTTCCTGTGGTGGTTTTGAACAGGGGATTAGTCAAAGAGCTGTTCTTGTTCCCTCTCATCTGCTCACGGAAGGTTTTTGGTTTCTTGATTATTGCTTCCATAGCTCGATCACCAAGCTGTAGGAGATCCTTCTCCACCGAAGGCAGACTGTTCCAGTTCGCTTTCCCTATGAACTTTCTACGTCATTTAGGCGTAAGTGCAGCTTGTTCTTGTCGCTTGGTTGTTCACGTGTCTCGACAACCTTTAAGAGTTTCCCGATTTGCCGAAGAGTTTAACAATGAAGCTTGTGCTCAATCTGCCGTACTTCACCGACACGCCTATGATTACCGGAGCGCTTTATCTAGTTTTGTTTTTTATGTTATTATAGTTGTAGTTGTAATCTCTAAAATGTAATGCAGGTTTGGGTTATCCGAACTCTATGTAATTACATTTTCCATCTGGCAAAAAAAAAAAAAAAAAAAGATTTTGTTGAAGCCAATAATTATAATTCCCTTGAACTTTGCAATGAAAGCATTGTGAATGAGATTTTGTGTCTTGTTTTAACCCGCAAGCCCCCACATTAAGAATATCCCTCTTATCAATAATGACTACTCCGTACTTTATAATAATAGTCCATTCCGCATGATTTATTACTACTCCGTACTAAACTTTGAGATAATAATGTATACAATTGTCTCTTTGTTTTGGCAAATTCTAACTATCTACCCCTAAGCTACTATTCTAATCTACAATATAATCTCATTCACAATGCTACTATTCTTAAATACGAACATGAAAAATTAAAAATACACAAAATTAAAAATATAATAAGAGTATCTTTTTTGTTCACATTCTTAAATACGAACATGAAAAATTAAAAATACAACTTTAATGGATATTACTCGTATTTGTCTTTTTTTACTGTATCTTATTACTACTTGATAGTTGATAATTATTTTTTATTTTTTTAATATACTGACAAAATCATTATAAATTGGTAAATCATTGCATCATTGCATGCTTATAAGTTATAATTGCCTTATTTATACTCCGTAACATTTTTTTGATACCAAATAATGTTCACCACTCCAATAAAACTGCTAATGATGTACGTTATCATGAATTCTAAAATCTAAATCGCGCTTGGATATTTCATCAATAGATGTTATCTATCCATAACTTCTAAACTCTATTTTATTTAAGAGATTATTACAAAGAAATGAAAAGGACAATTCATATTCCCTCACAAGTCACAACTTAGTTTGTACATTTTTCCTTTTATATTAACGTTGATTAATAGCTCAATTCAATTCGCACACCATAAAAGTGAAAATCAAGGCTCAAGTGGGTATTGAACAATGACATTAAGATTTAAGACTATGATATTCACCGATGAAGTTACATCTTCTTTCTAAATTTATTCGAAAATGCGTAAAAGTTTCTTACAATTGTTGTTGGAAAATGAAAAAGAAGCACCACCAAGTCATTTTCATTATAATGGGAGTTAGTACATCTACTAGTCACCCTTGAAATGATAATGAGCTTGAAAATTATTTCATGTACTCCGTAAAAGATTGTCTAAACAATTTTTCGTATCTAACGGTTCGTGTAAAATTATACACTACTCCGTACTTAGTAAGGACAAGTTTGCAAAACTTTATATATAACGCCTGAATACTTTGTCATTACTAGTATCTTGATTGAAATGAAAACTTTTTAGCGACAATTCATATTATATTGTACATTTGTACTCATAATATAATTTAAATTAAATTGATTTCTAATTTGAAAGATTATTAATTCTGACTAAATGATTTTAATTTAAAGAACAATTAGATAGATAAGATTTGACCTTTATACATAAAAAATAGTCAATTTAAGTTGATTTCCAAATAGAATTGTAAAGAAGTGAAATAGAAAAATTCCAGATCTACGTAGCTAATTCATATTTCTCTATAACAATTTTGGTGTTATATACATCAAATTTAGTACGTGTTACACGATTAAGGCGATATGTTCTTTTCGCCTTTTTAGAGCTGAACTTATAGGAATTGAGCTGAACTTATAAGAGTTGAAGTCAGTGCTAATTAAAGCTAAGTGGGATTTATAAAAGCTGAACTTATTAGAGCTGAAGCTGAACTTATAGGATGATCTGACTTATTAGAGCTGAAGCTGAAATTAAGTTGAAAAGAACATGACCTAAAAGGGTAAAATATGATTCCAATTTAAACTAAACCAAATTGATCGGAATCCTTAATTTATACGGAGTACTCCGTAGTCAAAATTCCATGAAACCTAACTAAACTTGACCTGATAACGATGATCTGAAAATAAAATACGAGTAAAATTTTAAAATACACAATCCAAACTTTATACAACAAAAACCTAAAATAATACGATCCAAAATTCACACTTTGAATATTGGTATTCGACTATTCAAGTGGGTAATTTATTTCAATTTAATCTGATTTAACTCGACCTAATCTAAAAGAAAGTGGTGTCGATGGAGTTCAAAACTTTAACGATAAAGCTAAATTAAACACTCCTAGTACTCACTATATGACTTGAATATTCTAACTCAATTTGAACCATATCACTTTATCACTACATACATTGTAGTGTACGACATTACAAATTTTCTCACAGTTTTAAAGTGAAAAACAACACACACACCTCTCTTCTCACTCTTCTTCCTCTCAAAAGCTGCACAAATACTACACTATCCCCATAAACATGACCCAAAACCTCCAAATTTCTACCCTAAAACTCAAAAACTACCCTTAAAATTTATCATCTTTTACCACAAAAACCCCTCAAAAAACATGCTTTAACCACCCAAAAAAAAATAAAAAATTAAGATTTCTCTATAACAAATTAACAATTTTGGTGTTATATACATCAAATTTAGTACGTGTTACACAATTAAGGTTCTTTTCTTTTTGGCTTTTTGGAGCTGAACTTAATTATAGGAGTTGAGCTGAACTTATAAGAGCTGAAGTCGCTGAACTTATAGGATGATCTGACTTATTAGAGCTGAAACTGAAATTAAGTTGAAAAGAACATGTAATATATGATTCTAATTTAAACTAAACCGAATTTATCGGAATCCTTAATTTATAGTCAAAATTCCATGAAACCTAACTAAAATTGACAAAAATGACTTGACCTATTTACAATGATCTCAAAATAAAAGAAAATTTTAAAATACACAATCTAAACTTTATTAAAAAAAAACCCAAAATAATACTATCCAGAATTCACACTTTGAATATTGGTATTGGACTATTCAAGTGTGTAATCTAATTCAATTTAATCTGATTTAACTCGACCCGATCTACGGAATAAAAGATAATGGTGTCGATGGAGTTCAAAACTTTAATGATAAAGCTAAATTAAACACTCCTAGTACTCACTATATGACTTGAATATTCTAACTCAATTTGAACCATATCACTTTATCACTACATACTCCCTCCATTCATATCCATACTACAAGTTTCTTTTTGCACATTTGCCAACGCAAGTTTTCCACATTAAATATCTTTAGCTACGTTTATTCAAAAAATATAAAAATTAGATTTTAATTATGATCAGAAAGATTTAATCAAACAAGATCTCACATGAATATATTTTCACTTACGTAATAATAGATAATTGAAATTAAATATTCGATTGTGAATAGTGGCAAAAATAGAAACTTGTAATGTGGATATGAATGGAGGGAGTACATTGTAGTGTACGACATTACAAATTTTCTCACAGTTTTAAAGTGAAAAACAACACACACACCTCTCTTCTCACTCTTCTTCCTCTCAAAAGCTGCACAAGTACTACACTCTCCCCATAAACACACACTTACCCACTTAACATGACCCAAAACCTCCAAATTTCTACCCTAAAACTCAAAAACTACCCTTGAAATTTAACATCTTTTACCACAAAAACCCCTCAAAAAACATGCTTTAACCACCCAAAAAAAACTCAATTTTTTTTTTTACCATGAATATCCTTAAAGTTGTGAACTTTATCATATTACAGTCAGTAATTTTGTTTGTTACAGTCTCAAATTCATCATCTAATGCACCTGACTACACTACTCTGGTTTACAAAGGTTGTGCAAAACAGGCACTCTCAGATCCAACAGGTCTTGTAAACTCTTTGGTCTTATTTATATCATTTTTTTTTTTTCTGTTGTTTATCATATTTATATATGTGTATAATATAATGTGGGATATTTTGCTACATGTTTATACTTTAATATATGTGTATAATGTGAATAATATTGGTATATGTTTAACAAACATTCTTATTATAACAAGTTTTTATACACCTAGTTTAATTGAATATGTCCATTTGTATTTGAGTTAATTAGATTTTATTTTAATATTTATGGGAACAATTGTTAATTGTAATTATTTTTTGTTGGTTGTTGTGGGTTTATGATGACATGATACACAAAAGGATGGTGTTATCAGATTGTAAAATAGATAAAAATTTAGTTTAAATACAAAAAATAGATAAAAAGTAAAAAAAAAAAATTGTCAATTTGGATAAAATCTACACGGTTAAATTGATATCCAACTCTTAGACAAATTGATAGACGATGAATTTAATAAATTAATTGGTCTCTCTTAAGACAAATTATTGAATTTAAGCTTAAAACGGGTCTAATAACGGGATATTTAAATAAATCTGACAAAAGATTTTCATAATTTGTAGACATTTTGCTCTTGTCACATCAACCTGTTTTACGTGTTTAAATTTAAGACGGATATATAAATATAAATATTTTGGTTGCTAATTAAACCGTTTTACTTAACAGGTGCGTTTGCGCAGTCGCTGAGCACACTGACATCAACCCTGATACAGCAATCTTCTCGAACCAAGTTCTACAAAACGACAGCAGGTGGGCCCCAATCGACAATCTCGGGACTGTTCCAGTGTCGTGGCGACCTAAGCAATGGCGACTGCTACAACTGCGTGAGCAAACTGCCTCAAATCAGCGACAACGTGTGTGGCAAAGTGGTGGCCTCGAGAGTACAGCTTCTCGGGTGTTACATGTTGTACGAGGTTTCGGGGTTCACCCAAATTTCTGGCATGCAGATGCTGTTCAAGCTGTGCAGCCCAACGAACGTGGCGGGGTCAGGATTTGAGATGAGGCGTGACACTGCACTGCAGGTGATGCAAAATGGTGTTGTTTCGGGGAATGCAGGGTTTTACACGACGACGTATCAGGGGGTTTACGTTTTGGGCCAGTGTCAGGGGGATTTGGGCTCGGCCGACTGCGGACTGTGCGTGAAATCCGCTGTCGAGAAGGCGCAGGTCGAGTGTGGAAGCTCGTTGTCGGGTCAAGTTTACTTGCATAAGTGTTTTATTAGTTATGGGTATTATCCTAATGGTGTGCCTACTAAATCTTTCGGGTATTCTTCCTCTGGTGGTTACTCCTCTGGTAATTCATTCCTCCTTTTCTTTTGTTTCATCTTTTGGGGCAGTCACGGGTTTTAAACTTTGGTCGTAAATGTCATATCTTTTCTATAAAATCATCGAATTAGGGTCATTTTTCGTATATACAAATGGTTGAATTATAGAGAATTCTTGTTTTTGTTTGGGTTCCTCTAGGTCGGTAGGACGATTTTAATGCCAAGGAGGGTTTAACTCTTGTTTATGTTTTATTCAGACATTTGTTTACCTTTCGTACAAACATGTAAATTAATATTTTTCTTCTTATGAAAGTATAACTTGATCAATGAAAATCAAATAGGGACCCAAATTGGTCGTAGCCGGATATTTATCTTTTGAAATTTTAGCTTGATAATTTTGGATGTAAATGAACAGAAAACCATCAAATTTAGGATTTGTCCCGAAATTAGGAGGTAAACGAATAATTGAATCAGACGACGTTAATAGTTCGCATGGGGTACGAGGTTAAGGAATAGTAGTAGTTTATGAGATAATGACATTTATTAGTATGATATCCTAAAGTCTTAATCCAACTAAATCAAATCTAAGAGACTAGGACCCCTAGAGTTTTGGGTATGTTGGTTTGTTTAACCACACATTTTTGAAGTATTTTTTTAAAAAATAAAAATATAAATAAAAATCAAATGCTTAGATGACATGAGTATAATTAATTAATTATTATATAAAGATAGATTTGGGCTATTTTTCCCTAAGCTTTTTGTGCAAGTAATCTTATGCTAAAGTGTTAAGTGAGTAGCTTTATTATATAATCACGGTTATGAGATCGATTGGTTTTAATCCCGCTGCTGAGGACCGAAAACTCTCATGCATCGATTGGTTTTACGATGATACTGTTATCGTATTGAGTCACGAAATGCGAGTTAATGTGGAATTAAATGAAATGATGTTGATTTATGAATGAAGGGTCAAGCCAAAACACTGGAAAAACTGTTGCTCTTATTGTTGGAGGGACAGCTTGTGTTGGATTCTTGGTTATAATGGCACTTTTTATTAGAGGATTGAAGAAAAAAGATGATGGTATGTGAAATACTATTCGTTTTCGTCTATTAAAAAACTTGTATGAGACGGTTTTATGTTTAGTATAGATGATATTGTCGTACGCATACAACAGCTTCCCGGTATTTTTTTCGTCGAATTTCTTTTTTCTTGGTATTTTTTCGTCGAATTACATTTATTGTATTTTGTGCAGATTTTTGAGAAGAAAAACAGCTGGTTGCAAGATGATCATGGTAATTGTTGATCTCTAGAGTTGTAGGAGGATTCAAATCATGGAGTAAAAAATTTTGCTTCTCAATGGAAGAAAATATTTGGATTTTCTTTTCGATGACGGGTAATTAATTAGCGCGGAAATTGTTTAAAAAAAGAACTTTTTTGGTAGGGCAGTTAAATAGCCGAGAATTTTAATATTCAGTATAAATGTTTTAGAATTAACAAAAGGTTTATTCATCCAAAATTCTAAATATATACTGAATGTTTTATGTCAATTATGATTTTGGATGAAAAAAAAAAATAGAGAATATATATGAGAAAATGTTGTTTTGGAATATTTATTGTAAGTTGAGTGAAGTTGCACATTGCCATGTGATTATTTTTTGTCCCCTTTTTTCTCTTTTGCCTACAAACATTGCCTAACATTGCATATGAAAGTTTTGTACTCTTTTCTTTTAACAACTCATTTTTTTAATGTTTTTTTTTTTTTTAATTTTTTTTTTTTAATTTTTTTTTTTTTTTATAAAGCAAATTGTTGCCCTTACTAGTGGCTAACATGCCTCATTTCATCAATTACTACTAAGCCATGGCCCACCACAAGAAGGTTACAAAAGTTCATATAACTACTACACCTCTTAAAAGTCTAGAGCATGCTTCTCTAGTCTTTACACTTGATTTGACCATCTAAAGTGTTTTGAGTAGAGGTAGAGGTGGTCATTTGTGTGGACTGGCCTGTCGATATTCGGCCTTGATTTGCCTGGTTCGGTATGGCCCATCAAAGGCTCACTTCTCCCTGTCATATAACCGGTTGTTTTCGGGCCATGATTTTCATGGCTCAGCCCGTATTAACCATCGTTTTATGGGAGGAAAAATATGAAACGAAGATGGTGTACTTTACATGATTGATAGTGGCCATTGAAAGCTTTAATATGACCATGCTTTATATGCATTATAACTCTTCTGATATGTTAAACCGTTTGACATAAGAATTAACTAGTTAAATATAATAGGACCACCACCATAATAACTCATTCCATTTATGGTAGTTCACTTCTAGATTTAGTGGTTTGTGTATGCATTTTACTAGAGTTTACAAATGTGCTAATTTAAGAATTAAGAATTGACAGCATGAAATAAAAAAAAAAAAATAAAAAAAAATGGTTGTTTTGACAAACTGAAAATTTTACTGAGCAGGTGAGATTCGTTTTTACAGTCTTTCAATCTTTCAAGGTGGTTGGTAAAATTGGACCATTATATTGAAATCATCAATTTTGCACAATGCATGTGACCTACCAATATTCTCTTTTTTGGGAACTTCATTTGCATGTAACATCTGACACTGCTCTATGTTGACTCCTCAAGACCAATTTAAGTCTATAATCGTCTCCTTCTGTTCCAGTAAACTGTCTACAATTTGACTTTTATGTAAGGGTAATTTGAGATAAGTATAAACAAATAATTGAGACAGAAAAAATATATACTCCCTCCTACCCATATCTATTGTCCCTTTTGCCCTAATTTCTTACCCATCAAAATGTCCCTTTTGCTTTTCCCCATGAATTATTTATTATTATCTACCCCCAACTCACCCAACTATTTACCCACTACCCATTACTTTTTATTATTCTATTCAACCCTCTCTCCTATTATCTTACCCCTACCCATTACTTTTTATTATTCTATTCAACCCCATAAATTTTCTACTTTATCCCAAAAGGGACAATAGATATGGGTAGGAGGGAGTAATTATTTATGCCTTGTATAATAATTTATGGACAGAATCATATATACGATATTTTATACTCGCTACAATTTTTCTTTTTCTCTCAAAGAATTTTGCACAAAAGATGACAAAAACTACTCCGTATTAAATAATGACAAGGAGTGTGTTTAGGGCAAATTTTTAAATGATTTATTTAACGCTCATAATAAGTGAAGCGTTGGGATTTCTATTAACTATTTCAATCGTAAAATAGTTTCATTATAAATTTACTCAACTTACTGACCTCGATTTGGCGAGTA
Organism: Dianthus caryophyllus; assembly: GCA_023091065.1. Lineage (NCBI taxonomy): Eukaryota > Viridiplantae > Streptophyta > Magnoliopsida > Caryophyllales > Caryophyllaceae > Dianthus > Dianthus caryophyllus. The sequence continues at coordinate 328,629 of CM041526.1, read as the reverse complement.
TAATGCTAATAAATAGTAAACTTACTCATGAGTAAATAATGCATAAATGTGCATAACATTTCATAAGATCAAATAGGAAGACAAAATGATACGCCTTGTCTAAGGTTTACCAAATATTACATGCCCAATTGACTGCCAGTTTTCTATAGATGTTGTAATGTTGCACGTCTAAGACAATAAATAATGAATCCATGCACATATGTGATATATATGCAAGAGAGTACTTTGTGATTCGTATGTAAGTAATAAATTAATGCACCACGTAACAATAACGAGACGATCGAATATCCAATGGTTCAAATGCCTACGACATGTTGGTCATTTTCGTACAAACCGTCAATGCTAGAATGCTTAGAAGGCGCGCTCTTCTACTTCATCGTCCTTGGATAAAAAACGTTAAATTTGTGTCCTGGTGAGTTTGTGTCGCTTGACCGACAATTCCAGTAAATGTAAAACGAAAAGTCATACGTACATACGGAGTAATTTTTATTTACTCATGTTGATCATGATTTCTTTTCTGAATCATTTCCAAACAACACTGTGGTTCACGGAGAGCATATTACCCTTGCATCGGTAACTTTTTGTGGTCATATATTACAGTGATCTGCGTCTCGTGAGCTCAAATAAAAGGGTGATACTGTCTAATTAGGCTGCAAAATCTATGTTAGTGGTGAAGGATTAAAAATTACGGAGTAATTATTATAAATTTCACATATAAAACGATCTTGCATACAACTTATTATTAATTATTTGGTGATGCATGTTTTTCTAAAGTCTTACCTTCCCCTATGGGAAGTATATGTATAGATTGTAGTTGAATTACACTACTTACAATTCGTTCATGAAAACGATCTCGCATAAAATGGTCTCACGTAACACGAGCTCACATCACACGAGCCTTAATCGACTATTATCTTAAGAAAATAAACAAATTGTTTATCTACAATTCGTTGACAATATTGTCTAAATATTTGTTCTACTTACTATTTATTACTCTCTCTGTCTCAGTCATTTGTTTACCCTTCTCTTAAATCTCCCTCACAAAAAAGATTAAACGGTAAACAATTCATTAGAACGGACGAAGTATGAAAAAATAAAAAGTCACCAAATATTAATTAACGTAATTGATTTTTCATATACGGATTTTACTCAAGTTATATACTTTTTGTCATTATTTTTCCCACCATACCCTTTTTTACTCCAAGAATATACAGAATTCTCTCTTTTTTGTTTTCTAACAAATCTTAAATCAAATTCATTTAATTTTCTAAATTTTCAATCATAAACTTCAATTCAATGAAGTAATCGTCTTTTAATTTCAATTTTGTGTTCAAATTATTGAATTTTATTAATTTTTAATTAAATTAATTATAATTTATAATTAGGGTTTGGTGGGGTAGAAGGTGGGGGTGGGGCAGGTGGCGGTGGGGCAGGTGGCGGTGGACCGGCGGCGGAACAGGCGGCAGGCGGCGGTCGAGCGGTGTTGAAAAAAGAATTAAAAAAAAAAAAAAAAAAAAAAAAAAAAAAAAAAAAAAAAATTTTTCTACGGTGTACCCTCCAACCCTTTTGTTTTCTATAAATATCTACTGTTTTTTGATTACGGTGTACTCTCAAACTTCATTATCCATTCTCAACCGTGGCCTAAAGTTACTTAACCGTTAATTAAACACTAACACCGTTACATTAAGCTCTCATTTCTCCCTCTTTTTAATATTTCCTTCTAAATTTATGAATTTCAAATATTCATGATTATTTTACGATAAAGTAAATCAATAAAGTTTATGAGTTTTAACAACAATTTTTAAAAAAATTATATACTATAGAAAAAAATGAATAAGGATGAAAAATAGTGGAAAATTAGAAAAAATAAGGGGATATTTCATAATTTTGAAGGGAAAACATAAAAAATAGAAAAAATAAGAGTTTATTCTAACAGTGTTAGTATTTTGTTAACAGTTTAGTGACTTTAGGTCATCTTATAGAATGAGTAATGAAGTTCAGTCTGTGGTATAAGGAAAAAAATAGTGACACGATAAAAACCAAAACTTGGAGCAGACAGTAAAAACCCAAAAAAAAAAACATACAAACCCACGTTACAGAGTACAGACCCAAAGAAAAGAAAAAAAAAAAAAAAAAGAAGAAGAAGCATGGTGTTAAAGCCACCACCCACCCGCCGGCTACCACCTGCTCCCGCCAGACACCACCTGCTCCCGGCCACAAAGACTTACCCTCGCCAGCCACGGCCACCACCTGCCCCACCGCCACCTACCCTACCGCCACCTGCCCCACCCCACCTTCTACCCCACCAAACTCTAATTAAAAATTATAATTAAATTTATTAAAAATTGATAAAATTCAATAATTTAAACACAAAATTGAAATTAAAAGACGATTATTACCTCATTGAATTTATTATTGGAGTTCATGATTGAAAAGTTAGAAATTTGAATGAATTTGATTTAAGATTTGTTAGAAAATTAAAAAGAGAGAATTTGTATATTCTTAGAGTAAAAAGGATAGGATGGAAAAAATAATGACAAAAAGTATATAACTTGAGTAAAATCCGTATATGAAAAATTAATACCCTTAATTAATTTACAAACTTATTATACGTAGGACGACCTCACCATAAACTACAAAGATCATTTCTTCCAAGAGACAATGTTGTTGGAAAAACAATGAACACCAACAACATTTGCAATCTAAAGTCTCCATCATTTGTCACTAAATCTCCTAAATTCTTCACAATAAACCCTCAATTTCATTTCAATTCATCATCACCTTCTACTATATTTATATCTAACCCTTCAATTGAAACTACTATTAGAAATCAATTCACACCTATGTCATTATCATCATCATCAATTACATCATCATGGGAAAATAAAAAATCATCACTTGGAATTTCAAATGATGAATTTAAGCCTTTTCAACTTGATGATGTGCATGATTTCCTGAAAATTGCTTCTCCTGAAGGATATATCTCAATTTGTGGATTTGGGTCACTTTTATCTGGTATTTTTCAGATTATTGAAGCTAAAAGTTTTGATCTTTTTTCAATTTTTATATTGATCATATGATGCACCTTAATTGTTTTGTAATTGATTGTTTGAAGAAAGTTATATTATATTGTTTTTAGGGTGAAACAAATGTGTATATTGAATTGTTGATGTTGCTAAGACTTGGCTACAATTCACAATTGTCGGACATGATGCGGTGTCGAAGTGTTAGACACGACTTTTTGGTTTAAAATGAGGTGTCCAGCTTAGGACACCCTACGTCGTCTCTCTGTATCAAAGTGAAGTGTCGAAGTAACATAATGTCTATGTATGCAATATTGTTCATTTGTTCATATTTTTAGAGCTTAAATCAAATATATGATGCTTGGCATTGTGGTGGTTGTGGTTGAGCAGAGAAAAGTGCACTGAGTACGTTTCCGAATTTGATCAACTTTAGGGTGGCGCGGTTGAAGGGTTTTAGGAGGGTTTTTGCTCATGTAGCTCCTATCTTCTTTGAGCGCGGCATTGCCAAGCCCGAGACCAAGGTGCTCTTTCCTTACTTCAGCTGTACGCAATTTCGGTTTACTTTTGTGCTTGGCGATAGTTTATGCTTTCAGCTTAAGTTCAGACCATTTCTAGCCGTCTGAAAGTTCTGATAAATTTACTCACCATTGAGTTGTGAATCAACATCAGGAGATCTCGAGCTTAAGTGTAGAGCCTTGTGAAGGCGAGGAGCTCATAGTTACCGTGTTTGAAATTCTAGAGTCCGAGGTATTCATGTCATCGAGATTTTTGTGACTTGTGGATTGTACCTCCTGTTTTATGTGAATGTGTGGCTTTGTCAATGTGCTGTGTGATGTGCACAGGTACCTTCCTTTATGGACAGGGAGCTTGAGTTTCGATTTCTTGCCGTAAGTTCAGGACATGTTCAACTTATCTTATTTTTTCTTAGCTTATCAAGCACTTTCGGAAACTTGAAATCATTTCACTAAACTTCAGCATACTTAAGAAAACTTTAGCAAAAAGACTACTTCAACAACACTAAATTTCAAAAATACATCATTTTAAGACGAAAAGAACGGGTCCTCAGTGACTATCGTATTTCTATATTCTCATTCGTTCTCTACTAAAGATCCCATTAATATTGTTTTCATGCTCTTTGTTAGGTAATGTCGGAAACAATGGAGGGGAAACCGTTCACGAATCCAGCAGTGCGTTTACAACTTGACCTAACAATTTGCTTCGAGTATTTTTACCTTTTAGTTGCACATTTTATTAAGCAAGGGTTGTTCTGATGCTTTGGCTTCATGAATGTCTTCTGGCATTTTGTAGGTTCTGTGTGCTCGGTACAGTGATGAGGAGTTCTTTAACATACGATGTAAAGGTAAATAAACTTGTTTATTCGTTGTAAATGTTTCACATTTTCATTTGTTTGGTGCTTTTCTAAACTTTGATGGCTCTCCAAAACCTTAGGAAGCAAAGAAATTTACCAACAGCATTATGGCCGATATAACATTGACACGATTTGGAGAGATGACATTTTACCTTGTCGTCTTTATCTACGCCACTGGTGAGTCTTATGAAACTTTGGTGACTTCATTTTCTGATGTCACTGAAAAACTTGTTGCTGAGTATTTTTGTTGTGTGTTTCGATGCATATTGCAGTGTTCTGGCTGCGAAGAATCTAGGAGACGTTGCATACAACAACTTCTTAGATCACACGTATTTAGGAGACCGTCAGACAACAATCCGACAGTACCTTACAACTACTGGTTCAGGTGTAATGGAAGAGGAGCCCCCGGAATCCTTAAAGAGTCGTTATGGTGGTTAAGATCAGTCGTCAGCATGGTTGCCCAGAACGATTGCTGATCGATGTCTTGATCTTCTGAATTTGACATCCTTAAACTCCCCTTTTCGGTTGAAAAAATAATCGTGTTTGACAAATATTGAAGATGATAGTATGATACGGGCTTGTGAAAAAACCTGTGTTTGGTCCAAGAGGTGTTGAAATACGTGACCAATGCATTAGCTGTGTAGCCTCCATCATCTAATTTTAAATACTAGTTTTAAAGCCCGTGCGATGCACGGGTTTTAATAATGTGTATTTAATAATTAATTCATGTTTTATCGTTTTTAATTTGGGTTCAGTACAAATATTAAAAAAAATAATAAATATGAAGAATGGTTATTGATATCATGTTCATTGTAATATATAAAAAAATATTGAGGAATATAGAATTATGATACTATGTTGTCGTTATTATTTTCATAGTATTTGTATTTCATTGCTAATTATACCTAAATTTTCTTACTAATCGTGTTTGTGACTTTAGTTGATTAATTTTATATTTCTATACCCCATTAACTATGATTTATTCTATTAGATGCACGATAAATTAGTTTTAGACTGTCTCAAAGAAGACTTATCTTTGAATTAAACTTTATTTAGGAGAGTTTTATTTAAATATTTGTATCTTATAGAAAAAATTAATTGCTTCAAATTTTATTAGATTATAAAAATATTATTTTTATTAGATTATCAAATAATTATGGTAAGTGTTACCTATGAAATTGTTCAATTTATATGAAGAGGTAAATGTATCTTATTGAAAATAATATAAAAAAACTTAATTTTCATAATATTAGTCTTAATATTTTTGGATAAGTTTTTATTCAAATTATATAGGGAATTGATTACTTTGAATAATATATGGAAAAATGTTAATGGGTAGTCGTATGAAATTAAGGAAAATGTTAGTTTTTATATTTTTTATCTTTGTTTTCTTCCTTTACATTTTGTAGAAAGTTAATTGCTCTTAATAGAATTTATTAGATTAATTTGAAATTTAATAGATTATCAAATGAATATTTTTCTTAGATTGTCAAATAATTATGGTAAGTGTTGCTCACTTTAATTAATAATTAATATATAAAATATTTATAATTATCAATAATAATTTATAACCTAATTTAATGGTAATATATTATACAAATAATATAATAGTATATTATCGACTTAATACTTTTGAATGTAAAATTTGGGTGTTTTGTCCTAAACTACCTTATTTATGCTACATTTATTTTTAAAAATGGAAAGTATTACCTTAATTATTTTTATTTTGGAAAAAAACTACCAACATCCATCTACGCCATGTAAATTAGTTTTTTTTTTTTCCATAATTTTCAGATGCTCTCTTACAAAGCTGACATTAACTATTAAATCAAAACTTAATACGATGAAACTAATTAAAAGGTCAAACATTATAAATTATATAAAATTATCATATAATGATAATTAATGACTATATTTGATATATGACAATCAATAAATCTTGTATATCTCTTTTACCTTTCATGTTACATATAGTTTTGCTATTGGTTTTGTAATCAAGTTTACTCAATCAGAACAAAAAATCTTGAACTTAAAATATAAATCTACAATATATACAACGGAAAACAGGATTATCACCAATTCAATCAAGCTATGTTTAAATAACAAACATGGTAATTAAAAAATAAAACTGTTCAAAATTAAATATTTTTATCAATCAAATACACCGTAAAAAATAGAAATATCATAAATCGTAATCATAACTAAAACATACTAAACTTAAACTAATACTTAGGAAGATCAAGCTAATTTTTTATGTATATATAAATAAGCATGAATTGTAAATTAATTAGTGAGATTTGATTTGAACCATTTGATCTTTAACATCCTACGGTTGAGATTTAGATGTAGGACTTAAAAAGATACGGTGGATTTACATAATCCTATTTCTATGTATAAAGAGGATTTAAGACACACCTAAAAAATATCTAATGTATGATAACTAAATAACGAAAGTATATAGATTATTTTTTTAGATTTATAAAAATAGGAAAATGGTTAGTCTTAATATTTTTTTAGTGAGTTTTTGAATTTTTTTATTTCCTAGTCTTAATTTTTAGGTAAGTTTTTGTTTAAGTTGTATAGAAAGATAATTACTTTAAATTAAATTTCTTTTTTAGGAGAGATTTTCTTTAAATTTTATAGAAAACTAATTAATTTAAATTTTATTAGATTATCAAGATATTATTTTTATTAAATTATCAAATAACTATGATAAGTGTTACTCAATATCTCTCCAATTTATATGAAAATGTAAGTGTATCTTATGGAAATTAAAATAAAAGACTATTTTTCATAATATGAGTCTTAATATTGTTTAAGTAAGGTTTTATAGAGAACTAAAATGTCTTGAAAAACATTAGGAAAAAGGCTAAAGGTTAGTATTATAACAATAGGAAAAACGCTGGTCTCAGTATTTTTAGCTTACTTTTTTTGTTCTTTAAATTTTGGAGAAAGTTAATTGCTCTTAATTGAATTTATTTCTAGAAGAGGTTTTCTTTTAAATTTTTACAAAACTAATTGTTTTGAATTTATTAAATTATCAAATAATTATTTTTTATTAGATTATCAAATAATCATGGTAAATGTTGTTCACTTTTATTAATAAGTAATTAAAAAATATTTTTAATCAACAATATTAATGTATATAAAAATTTAATAAATTATGGTGTGGGCACTCTAAAAACACTTTGCAAAACTCTCTTTTATGTAGATGTATATAGATATGAAATATATAGTTTGATTTCTAATTATAAAAGAATTAAAAGAAATACTTTAAAAGGGCATAGCAAAAAATAAAAATTTAAAAATTTGTCATCAAACTAATACACCATGTTGATTCTTTTTATACCTAATTTTCAGATATTATCATACAAAATTGACATGAACAATTAAATTAAAACTTAATACTGTGAAACTAACTAAAAGATCAAGTATGATGAATAGTAAATATTATTATACAACAATAAATAGTGATTTGATATGAAAATAAGATAATCAGTAGGTCATGTATATCTCTTTTACCTTTCACGATACATATTCGATTGATTTTGTAATCAAGTTTATTTAATAAGTACCTTAGATCTTGAACTTAAAAGATAAATCTGCAATATACAAAGGGAAAAAAGATCATTATGAATTTAATCAAGTTATGTTTAAATAACAAACATGATAATTAAGAAATAAAACTTTTCAAAATTAATTCACATATCAAATTAAATAGACGTAAAAAATAAAAATAACACTAATTGTAATCATAATTAAAATATAATAAACTAAAACTATTTAACCCTTGCACTGGAAGACAAAGCTAAAGTTTTTGATATATATATACACAAAAAAGGTTCGAAGACTTACCTAAAAAAAATCTTATGTATCATAATTAAACAAATAAATTATGTGTCATATAATTATTTCTTTCCAATTTTTTATTTTATTCAATGCAAATTATTTAATCTATTTTTCAAATAAATTTTTTTATTGGATGAAATACTTTGATATTTATACTCATTTGATAGCATTTTTCGTTTTGAAACTAATGATGTTATTTTTATATTATTTCGACAAATACATTTTATAAAACATAATAATCAAAGATTTAGCTAAAAACTTTCTAATGTTTCATAATTAAATAAGGGAATTATTTCTCATATAATTATTTCTTTCCAAATTACTATTTTTTCACAATTTAATTTATTTTCTTAATGCAATTTTATGATTGGCTAAAAACTCCTTGAATTAAGGAGAGCTCTCGAAAAAAGCCTCTTTTACTTATATATATTGATTTGATTATTTATCCATCAAATGATCCGGTGAATTATAATACTAGTGTTAAAAATCGTGAAAATTCATGGGCTATACTTCATTAAACCAAGGAATCCATGAGGTCTATATTGTATGGGTTGTGAGCTCGTAATACTAGACTATACGTTTCATCGTTTTTAGCTTAATTAATCGAATGAATGAGAATATACGTCTCATACGTCAAATTGTTAAGAGGAGATGCCCAAGTGTAGGATCTAGCAGGTGATGCATGTTTAACCAGTCGACAAAAAACCATAGAGAGAGCAGACAAAGAGAATGAAGCTTGATAACAAAAGTTCGTCTCTCAATAAATACTTCATATTAGGACGCAAGGCCTGAAACTTACTTTTAGTCCATAGATGCCCAAGTGTAGGATCTACCGATCTAGCAGGTGATTATCGCGTGAAGAAGACAATGTTACCGTTGGAATTGTGCCATATATGGGGTAATAATTTGTTCACTCTCATGCATATATAACAGAGGTAAAGAGTTTTGTTTGTGTTTTCGAGATCGTCTCAATGGGTGAACATTACGTATGGATACATTTGGGACTCCATATTTTCAGAGTTTTATATAATTTTTGCACTCTCACGAAGGTATAAATTAGTCCCAATTATTTAGTAAAATTTTAAATACAATTGATCTCATAAGGATTGTTTTCTATGATCCTTCATTACGTTAATCGTTTCTTTCTTCTTGTTGGGTTGTGCTTTCTTTCCCAACTTGATGACGGAGATCATTTAACCAAGATGATGCTGCGACCTGCTCACAAGTTACATATGAAGTCAATCATTTGAGAAGATTACGCAGCGCATAGGCCAATCAAGCATTGGGTGTTTACAGTACCTCAGATCAGAGCTCATCAATTGACGCAGTTGAAAAAGTAGGGTCTGCCCCCGGATAGCCTGAATTTTTTTCTAAATCAACTAACCAACTACTACAAATCAGTGAATCAATCACGACCAATAACATTTCGATCATAAATATCAAACAATATTGTATAGTACGGAGTAGATAACTAGATTAACTACAAACAATTTGTCACTATGATAAATCCTTTTTCTAAAGGAAAAATACGTTTTACGGAACATGCTGGTTAATTACTGACAAGTGAAATTCTCTAATAATTTACTCCGTATATGTTGCCCACCGTGTTAAACGGGCCTCAACAATTTATGTGAAACGTAGGGTGTGGGTCCAATGAGTACGTGGTATCCTCGGCAACAAGGTGAGTCCATTTAGTCCTGCCCCTCCTGCCAAAGTGCTTAACCTGCATAACTTTGGGCAAAATCGTCTTATTGAGCTTATCCTCACCAGTTGGGGCCGAGAAATCCCGTCGATATATCTCATCGCTCCCCACCGTAGCTGCCGTATCGTCGGGCTCATCTTGAAAGAAGGCACCCTTATGATAATCCTTCTGCATAAACGCCCTTTTTGACTTCTTCCTCTTCCACTCTCGTCTCTCGTCCTCCTTGTGCTCGGTCATTTTCCTCACCCGCTTTATCTTCAGCATAGGGTCTCGGTCCTCCTCCCTGTCGCGTTTTTTAATCCTGGCAATCTTCCTCGCTTTCCACCCCTCGTACTCCTCCGCCTCATTCACCTCGTCGTCGTCATCTGCCTCGTTGTTGTTGTTGTTGATGCTTTTGATTATGGTTTCGTACTCCTCCCGTATCTTCTCCACCACAATTTGCTTCGTCTCAGCTTTTCTCTCCGCCATCCTACGCTTCACCGCCTCCTCCACCGCCCTTTCTGCCTCCTCCATCCTCTCCCTCTCAAAAACCGTCTCTCGTTCCTGTTTCCGTACGAACACAGGCTTCTCCATCTCACGTCGGTTTGCCTCCTCCTCCTCCTCCTCCTCCTCCTCCTCCTCGAAATCTGTCTCATACTCGTTAATCTCCTCCGCCTCGTCTTCCTCCTCCACCGTAGACAGCTCCATCTCCTCCTCCCTCCTTCGACTCTCCATCGCCTTCTCCCTTATCCTCCGCCGCCGTTCCTCCACCGCATCCAAGTCCTCCTCCTTCTCCATAGCCGCGACCTCTGCCGCACTAACATCCTCCTCCTCGGTGGACACAATCGCCGCCTGCCTAATCCGCCAGTGATCGGCGCGTGCTTCGTCACGGTCGCTGCCGTGGATGTCAGCGAGACGGCGGAGACGAGGATCGTTGACAGAGCCGATATCCTCGGAAGGTAACACTTTTTCGACAGCAACACGGACACGGTATGTGGTGCGAAGATCCACGTCTTCCTCGACTTGGTCAGCCCATTCAGGAGCTTTACCAGGCCAATAACGCTTGACTTTACCGTGGGCGGTTACCGACATTTGGGGTTTGTGAGGAGTTAACAATGTTTTGAGAATATGTTTGTGTTTTGTAATTTTGTTATTTATACCATGCAAAGAACTACGCCAATTTGGAAAGTAAATAATTACCATATCCTATATACGAAGTACTTCTATTCGAATTAGGAAAGTGAATAATTACCATATCCTATACGGAGTACACTTCTATTCTATTTCTATTTCTCTTTTTATCTATCTATTTATTTATTTATTTATTTATTTATTTATATAATAAGTATAATTTTAAAAAAAGCTGCGTTTGCGACACTAAAGGAAAGTATCTGAAAAACACTCCAAGGGTGGAAGAAAAAGCTTCTATCGAAAGCCGGGAAAGAGGTTCTAATTAAAGCCGTCATTCAATCTATTCTGACGTATACGATGAGTATATTCATATTACCCAACAAGCTTTTTGAGGAAATTCAGTCCATCATAGCTCGCTTCTGGTGCTCGAGAGGAAGATACCATGGGTGTGTTGGGATAAACTGTGCTATCCAAAACCAATGGGTCGGCTCGGATTTCGGGACTTAAAAAGTATTCAACGAGGCGCGGCTAGCGAAGCAAATGTGGCGCAGTTTATGGGGTGCGAAAGCTCTTCTACTAGAGGGTTTAAAATGGCGTGTGGGCAATGGGAAAAACATACGTGTTTTGGTGGGTTCCAGGACCATCGTCGTCTCTAGTTCCTACTCCGCGTCAGCTCCTTGCTCCTCCTCTACGACTCTACTGGTGGCCGATTTGATAAATACTGGAGACACCCCTTCATGGAACGACAATGTACTCACAGAGTATCAAAATGATTTACCTAAGCCTGAGGCAACCAGAGGATACTCTCTTTTGGTGGCCCGACAAGAGGGGCTGTTTTTCAGTTAAGTCGACATACCGTCTTGGCAAAACTGATCATATACAAGCTTGGCGGGCTATTCATGATCATGACATATATGGGGATGATGTCTGGAACTCTGGAAGTCAATTTGGACACTCCGAGTACCACCAAAACTAAAGCACTTTCTGTGGAGAGCAAGTACGAACTGCCTTGCTGTTATGGACACCTTATTTCGACGCCACATGAAATGATCAAGAAACGATTTCAAAAAACTTCAGAATAATTAAGAAAATTTCAGTAAAAAGACGGCTACTTAAAAAACAATAAATATCATAAAACGGAATTGGTTCTGCAGACGGTTTTTTTGCATTTAGTAAAACATGGACAGATGTAAAGACAGTGTTAAAGAAGTGAGAAATACTGTGTATATTATATGTGGCATCATTGGTGTTTTTTAGCTTAATCTTCTTGAGAAGATATATTACACATTAACATTTCATCGCTCTCGAGTTCGCTAATAAGCTGCTCCATTACTCTTTTATACATGGGCATATAATGATCATTAATCATAGTCTTCGTCAGTCTAATTTTACTATACAAATTTCTAGGTGTTGCGTAAATCCCTAAACGTTGCTCGACTATATCATCTTCGCCACCTGAGCTGCCACTTTCAGTTAAACGAACGCACACCATGTGCATAATTCTTCCAGGCGGATAGAAGTGATGGTTTTCGCCGACATCTGAGGACGACATTGATTGCTGTCTTTCAACGGCGTCAGCCAGAACAGTTGCCTCCTCGGTAATCTCTTGAACGGCAGCGACTTCTTCCTCCTGCGCTTGAATCTGAGAATCCTCATCCTGTTTCTGAAGCTCCTTCTCAAGTTGGTACCAGAGTTCACCTTCGGTTACGGCTTCCATAGTTGACGAGGTTATATCTTTATCGGCAGGCATTATTAACTCTTCCTCCTCTTCAGAATCGTTGTCGTGGTCTAAAGGTTCGCTAGAGGAGTTGTAGTCATCGTTATTCATAACCGTGATAGAAGATGACACGTCGGTCACCAGAGCTTCTGATGAGCTGCTTGTGATTAGTGACACCTCGTTCATATCCTCTTCGGGATTTATTGATTGAGGTACGTTCCTTCGTCGCGCTCCCATGCACGACCATGATGATAGGGTGGGGCGTCTACGGACAACAGCTTGTGCAACATTCTGAGCACGTTTCATGACGACCTACATCATATAAAATATTTAATAAGCTGAAGTTGACATTATTCCACGGCACCCCGTATTGTACATCGAACAAGTGTGTATCAACAGAGTTTATTATGTAAGTGCCTGTCTTTTCTTTATTAATTTCAGATTACTTATGTCTCAAAAAAAAAAAGTCGGATACAATCCTCTATCCACCTGATAGTAAAATTGGTACGAGTAGAAGCTTAGTGTCGGATACTCGGATCTAGCGGCTGATATATGTTAAATTGGCCAGCATAAAACCACACAGAGAGGAAATGAGTCTTGATTACAAAAGACTGTCTCTCTATACACAATCCATATAAAGCTCAAGTACTAAGGTTTTATTTGAAGACGATGATACGAAAGAGTGAGAAGGGAGAAAATGGAAGAACATGTTTTCTTCCCAAGAATTTCTATATTGAAATTTGATCCCTTTGTAGCGAACAAAGAAAAAGAATTTCTATATCACAGTCAGGTATTACTACCCGCCACACAAGTTCGAGTCATTACCGACGTAGGATCATAACTCCAACATGTGTGACGGGTAGTAAAAGTCCAGAAGGTGCAGCTGCTGAAGTCTTTGACGTAAATGATGTCAGTTTGTTATAATTCAAGATTCACTAAAATATTTTTCTCCCCATCCAACTCTTCATTCACCTCATTTACTTTTTCAAGTTTGCAAAGATACATGTTGGAACATTAATATATACTCCGTATATAGTTTCGCATCATTAAAAATTATAAAAATTTAATATTCTTATTGTATTCGTAAAGAGATACCAAACAAGATCTTGCATGACCGTATTTTGGATAAATAGCAAGTATCCCGAAAGTTCTCTACTAGAGTGAATGATGCCAAAAAGTAAAATGATATGAATAAAGTAATATAATATGGTTACCTGAGTGCCACTGGAGACGGGACGTAAAAGTGCACCAGCACCAGCAACCCTTGCTTTCGCTGTGGTTGCTATGTATGGTAAACGGGACCCTATTGCAGAAGCAGAGCGGTAGACAACATTTAATACTCTTGTTCTCTCAACTTGATCGCGGAGATCATTTAACCAAGATGATGCTGTGACCTGCTCACACACCCTTCACATGTTACATAATGTAAATCATTTAAGAAGATATGCATGACGATCAAGCATAGGGTGTTTATAGTACCTCAGAGCGGAGCTCATCAATTGATGCAGTTGAAAAAGTAGGAACCAAATCAGAACCGTTTATTATTGTCGTAATGAAGTGCTTGCCTGATTCTGCTAACTCCCAAGTCATACATGCAGCTACCAGAAAAGGGCATCACAATCAATTACGGAGTACCGAGAAAAAGAGATGATTTATGCAAAAACATCTAAGCCTATAAACCAAGTTATTTGTATTTTGAAAGAGCAGCCATATATATGTCATTCAGTTATTGAAGGGGAAATAATGTTAATTACAAAGATAATCTGATCAAAAAGATCTTGAGACGATGATTATAGTTTTACAAAATATGCACCTGGAGCAAAAGTTACACAGGTACTTGATGACAACTCTTTTTGTTCTCGAAGAATATATGTCAGCAACGCAGCAGTCCCACCACCAAGGGAATGACCAACAATCTGAAATTTAAAAGAACATAAAAATCTGCCCATATCTCTCCAACATATTTGAACAGAAATCTAGCATATGAGATAGATATGACACCTTATTAATCAAGATGTTGACTAATGACTAATTCTGAATTTCTATGAGCAGCACCAAAAGTCAAGACCCTAAAAACCAGAACATCCAAACAACACTATGGTTCGCGGGGAGCATATTACCCTTGCACTTGAAAAAATTTGTGGTCATTGAATAAAGTAATCTGGCTCTCACGAGCTTAAATAAAAGGGTGATAATGTCTAAAAAGGCTGCAAAATCTTGCGTAGAAAGTCATAAACCTAAGGTGTCTAGATGGTAATAACATAAACAAAAAACAGTTTGAGTGGTCTTTGACAATGTACACCAAAACTATCTGAGAAAAAAATATATATATATATATACGCAAGTCTAAATTGAAGAAGCAATGACCAGCTAAAGGTTATCCGGTGTGGTATTAAGGAAATGGGGATCAGCTGCTGATAACCTCAAAATTAAAGAACACATGTTATTTTCATTAACTTATATAAAAGAATGAATAAAGTCAAAGTTACTTTTGACCTTTGCGTAATCTTGAGTATTATGCTAAGGTTAAAACCATTTACATGATCACTTGAATGTTTGAAAGCATTTGACTTAGCTCGTGTGACTGCTTTGTATATGCGTATGGCAATTTTTTACGATTAAAATGTGACTATTTTAACCGTTAAAATGAGTCATCGATATATTGCTTCAATTGACCATTTTTAAGTCTACGAAAATAATTGTATATGAGTGCTTCAGTAAGGATTCACCTGATACCGTAAATAAAACGTATGTGGTGCACCATCTACTTAAGAGTAAGTCTTATGTTAGAAGGTCTCATACTATTTTGCGCGAGTTTAATTGTACAAATTACATAAAAAGGTTACAATAATAAGAATTGTATAAAACTATTGTTACTAGACAACATTTTTTACAATTCTCAATAAATGTGATATATATAGTATGAAAATGGTTACGATAATGTTGTATCACAATCTTCACTGAAATTGGTACAAATACTATATAAATAATTACAAATAAGGTGGTCTTACAATAATTTATTGCAAGACGTTTCATACAAGAATTAACGTTTAATTAATTAATTAATTAACTATAACGACAACAATAATATTAGCACGTGCAAAGCAAGTACGCATATACTAGTATTAAGAAATAAGAGAAGTTGAGGCAGTCAACAACAGCAATAATTACCTTAATGTTGTGATCAGGATGATCACTTAGGGCCTTAATGAGGCAAGGGGTGCTAAGCTTTGCGATCCAACGAGCTGCGGCCACCATCCCGCAATGAGCGTATCCTAGAATTAGGTTGCTAATCCCACCATCATGTACTATAGAATGATGAAAAGGAACCACTGCACCAGTTGCTGCCGTCAGAGTATCTTTAATACTATGGGTACCTCTAATGAATAAAAGGACACACTTGGCCCCGTGATCATTTATAATTGTAAAAGCAGGCTTCAGAAGCTGCAAACATTAGCATGACTGTACTAAGAAAACGGGATAGTAAGCCACTGGTTCCAGCATCAAGAACTTATAAACCATGGCACAATAAAGAAAACAGCAGTTAATCAAAAATTTCGTGACAAAGTCTACCAATTCCAAGAGGAACACATATCAGCATATCCACATAAAACTGACATGTATTGATCATACTAAGTACCTCAATGGGAAAAGTTGTCAATCACGAAAAAGTGCATGATGTATTGGCGTAGTCTGCTAATGCTATTAAAAATTTCCCTATAACAAGTTGAAGAAAGCAGAAACTGCACAAGAAAAGCAAGTAGCATACTCACCCCAGCTTTGGGCTGCTTAAGAAGAACATCAGCTTCTGAGTATCCAGCACATTCCAAAAATACAGGAAATGGCTTCTTAGAAAACAAAATGCAGAAAGTCAGAAGTCTCAGATAGTATTTTAGCTCGGCCACAATCTCGGGGCCTTTAAGTTGTGCACAGTCACTTCCTGCGTACACGCTAGCCACTTGTAGATCACCCTGCAAAAAATGTTGCTTTCAGGTATTCCATATTGATAACTGACTCTCAAAAACTAAGCAGTAGCAAAGCGTCAGTTTTACAGTTCAGTTTTCTACGCCACAACTTCAACTCATTGGTTTCCCCATTCGATGTCCAAAAAGATGATACGGAGTACAATTTATAGCTTCTGATAGACCTTGAATATTTTGGGCCAATATGCCCTTTAAAAACCCAACATAAACCAAACCTTGATTATAGTAGCGATTGCTGTCGACACTCAATTTTCGAACCCATCATCAAATTTTGTACTTTCTTTTTCTCTTCAATATTATTGCCATATTGGTCCCCAGTTTCTAGATCACAACAAATGCATATCTCAACGTAACATCTTAAAAATCACGATACAATGTCGTTACGAAGGCTATCATCAAGCACACTACAAAGCCTAAAAAATCAACAATCTTAATTTTGAGAGTGATCCCGCCTTTTCTTACTAGAAGCTCTAGCTAAAACTTCGCCAAAACAATACATAAATCATAGACCAACTAACAAAAAAAAGACAAAGCTAGAATCTTCGGAAACTTTGATTTATATCGTTACTATAGGGTAACTAATTACACATTCATCTTTGACGATAAGCTGATGCACGATAATAGTAAGTACATTCTAAGCTATACCAGTGATCAACAAATCAATATTCTCAAATCATTAACATACACACAAAAAAATTCCCTTACATACTCGTTATCTCGTCGTCTCTAATACACAAAGTAACTTTCATATTCAACTATTTCGCAGTTCCACAAAAATGATCCAAGTACATTGAGTGATTGAGGTGCCACTCATATTCTCAATTACATTGAATGAACAGCTTTGTTTAGTGCATATTGTATATGCAAACAATCATATTGTTTTAAGAAATGCAATAAAATAATCGGAAAAAACACGAAATATACGAAAAATTAACGTAGAATCAAACCTGTCTTCTCATAAGATAGTTGATCCCAAAAGCTAAGTCTCCTAAAGGCCATTTCCCTAACGTTTCTGAATACGTAAACCTTAAAGTTTCCGACAACGTAGTCATCGTATCGTACCATGTCGCCGGAGCTTGCGCCGGCCGCCGTGAAATCTTCCGGCGAACCGATCGACTAGATTTAGCTTCTCCGGCGACATTAATATCTTCCTCAGAATTCGCCGATAATCTCCGATTAATCAGCACATACAATATTATCGCCGCACCAGCTGCAGTCGCCACCGTCGTCGTCGCCATTTCCAAAAAGCCTAAAACCTAATTGAAATTAGATCGAAGATTTATCAAATTCAATCGACTTCAGATCATCGAAGGTTCCGAATCATTGAAATCGATTAGAAATTAGCTGAAATTTGCTAATGATTGGAAATGCTAATCAAATCGATGAAGAATTTTTAGTTTGTTACAAATTGAGATTGATCGAGTTTACATCGAATTCGATGGAACGAAGATCATGGAATATTTGAATGATTGCAAAAATAATGAAGAATTAGGGTTGAGAATTGCGAATAATTGGGGATTTTGGGGATGTAAATTAGGGTTTAACAGTAGGAGATGATGAAGATGAATTAGGTAAGAAGAACAGAGATAATAAAATTGGGGGGAAATCGGTGACGAAAAGCAACAACGGTAAACTGTCGGATAAGTTATGTCAATTTACTTTGATACCCTTTTCAAAAAGATCCGTTTACCCGACCCAAAATATGTTTAGCTAGGGCTCATTTCTCGAGTGATCTGATTCGATAATTTCGTATATTTTTCTTGAAATATGATGGTAATATAAATTGAAATTAGTTAAATAAAATTTAAGTTTTGGATTAAAGTGAATATATTTCGAGATTTAGATTCGATTTACGTAAATGTAACATAATTTATCAAATTGCTTCGACGTAAGCATGTGTGTTAAACTATTGGTTAATGTCATATTGTTGTTGACCTTGTACGGTGATACAACTTATATACTACTTTGGTCAAATGTATTTGAATTATGTTATCAACTAATTGTGAAGTCTGTATTTGTTGTCAATTTATATACGAAAATATAATCATTGTCGCCTCCATGAATGTTTTCACCATATCACCCCCTACACCGTGGCATCGAGTCATGAGATTTTTTAAAGTTTTATACGAAACACAAGGCACACTATCTACAAGCTAGGACATATATTTAATCTCTACAAAATTTCATTTATCATGCTTGATTTCACTCACATTTAAGTTACGTTACATCTGTTAATTTGCTCGTAACTTAATTAATTATCACCTTATCTCATACAAAAATATTTCAATTCAAGAAATTCTTTCACCCAAAAAAAAAAAAGGAAAAAATAATCTAGTCAAATTCAAGTGAGCTTGCAATAGAAAAAAGTCTTGCACCAATTATTAAGTGAGAAAAAGAGGCTCACTTCACATGATCTTTGACCTACCATATGCTAAATCAAACCACTTTGTTCTTAACTTATTACTCGTATTATTATTGGATAAACATAAAAATTGAAATTCAATATTTTAAAAACAATGATGATTGATTATTGAATTCAGGAGCCAAATAAAATTATCGACTTTATGATAAATACTGAACATTCTTGCACAATTATCTCGAGGTGATTTGAAAACCAATGACTATCTCTTACATTTTTCATTCGAAAATAAAATACAATAAATCTCTCCTAAGACGGGTTATTCGTCTTAAGCTTAAAACGGGTCAAGTACTTATCCATTTGCACACATTAGACAAAACACTCTATTTTTCCTATACTTTTTACTTTTGTCTTATCTTAACTATTTGACACGTCTTAAAGCTTAAGACGAGTTACCTGTGTTTTATACGAGTTACCATTTTATACGAGAATTTGTGTAACCCATTAACCAATACAATGAAATAAACACACATGATTTCATCTCCTTCATGTTTATCACTCAAGCCTACTACACTGACTCTTGCATGAAGAGAGTGACATAAATGGCCGTTACTTAGTATTTTGTCGGCTACATGCGTTTTTTCTTGTGTCTATTTACTATTTTGTATAATTATTTTCCACCTTTTTAACTCTCTTTATTTAATACATTATTTGTTTTTTTTTTCTTTTAAATTGTAAGTTTAAGTTTCTTAGTTGTTTTTCCTATGATTTTGATCATACTTATTACTAGTATATGTGCTAATATAAGCTGTCATTTATGTACCATTTCTCCTTAATTTAAGTAATATATTATTTATTGATTTATTTTATTTATTATATTCAATTTCATTCATTACAACTTTCTCTCTCTTCATCTCCATGTTGTTCTTCCCTCTTCATTATTTTGTCATTACAAATTCACATTATTTACAAACCAAATTCACAAAGTTGTGTCATTTTAAATGTTTCAAAAAGATTTGATTTTTATGTTTACAATTTACTTTTTGTTATTTTTTTAAATTATTTTCTGTAATTTCAATTCTTTTTTTTTGTTGGAATTTCTTTTTATTGGTGGTGTTGTTTTAGGTCATTAGATTTTGTGCAAAAGCTGTGATCATCACATGAAGATGATAGTAAGTATGTTTTTTGCTTTAAGGGTATGTCAATTTGCTTAATTTTTTAACTTACCCACTAATTTTTTCTTTAATTTTTGTTGTAATTGTAATCAAATTAGGGTTTAATAGCAAAATTTATGATGATTGTTAATGTAGATCCAGCATTTTATATACTGTTCCTGTGATTTGAGTAAAAATTTGCTGGAAATTTGGTCAAAATCTGTTCTTTTTTGCTGTAATTGGAATTTTGGATGTTGATAATTGTGATTCTTCAGTGTTATGTTCTGCTAATTATGTTTCTAATTATTGAATTTCTGAAAATTTTGACACTGAAAATGACTTTTAGATCAACTTCTGCAGTCTGTCTTTTCATAATTAAGACTAGTTAAAGTGTTTCTCTTTTTTTCCAATTTTCTACTCCGTACAATTTATTTGGCACATGATCTTTTACACTTCATTTAATGTCAACAATGTACAAGGTGCACTCGTAGAATAAGGTCATTGTACGTCGTACAACCGTCTTATTTGATGTGAATAATTTGCATGTAGGCATACCAAGTTTCGATTCAGTGCTCAAAGATTTACGATTTTTGATCAAGTCGCGTTTGAGTTCACTTTTTAGCTTATTTATTACGTAAAGTTTATGCTGCGTTTGTGTGATTCGCACTTTGATTGTAATTTGTGTAGGTGGCTTTGCTTCTGCTCTTTACTCTTGGCAATGCAGCTGAAGTTATCGGTCAAGAGAACGAGGAGCAGTGCAATAATAAGCCGAAGTTAGATCCAAGACCTCATAGTGTATCGATTGTGGAGTTTGGAGCTGTTGGGGATGGAAAAACGTTAAACACTGGCGCCTTTCAGAATGCCATTTTCTATCTCAACTCATTTGCAGACAAGGGCGGTGCTCAGCTGTATGTGCCGCCTGGGAAATGGCTCACGGGGAGTTTCAATCTTACTAACCACCTCACGCTTTTCTTGGAAAAGGATGCTGTTATCCTCGGATCACAGGTTCAGTCTGTGTTCTTTAATACGCCTAGGAAATATTTAATTGTATATGACTACAAGGAGAACAGATACTCAGTCGCATATTGTTGTCGCAATTTTGTCATTTCTTCTCAAATTATCGACTGAATGAAATTTTACCACTTTGTTTATAATGTCAAAGTTGATGTGTCGAAAGGAGGGGGACTTGAGACTAGACGGAAAATGAGATAGAAGATTTGTACGCAAGTGTAAGCTGGCAAATGGGTTAATCAGTTCTGGTTTGGGTTTGGTCACTTTAGGGTTTACCAGAATTCGACTTGGGTCAGGCTGGTTCAGGTCATTTTGGGCTGTTTTTTATCGACTTTACAGATAAAATTTAGTATTCAATAATTGACATCCGGGTCAAGTCAAACAGGGTAATGTCAATTTTGGTTGCTGGTCAAGTTTGGGTCCTTAGTTCGAGTGTTGGGTTGGGTACGGGACGAGTAAACAGATCATTCGGATCGGATCTGTTTTGCCATGTTTGCAGTGATGTTTGACATTGCGTGAATTTCAATCTGTACACACGACTCTAAGTAGAGCCTATTCGGCCGGCTGGAATAGTTATTTTGAACTTGTGCATGAAAGTGGTGGTTCACCTGATGTTTGCGTAACAATTTATAAACAGAACACCTGTTGCTGAATTTTACGACCCTCTCGTAGTTAGAACTTAGAACCATGTCTTAGGTCTCATAACTGTGCATGCAGGATCCACTACATTGGGGAATTGCTGACCCTTTGCCGTCATATGGACGAGGATTTGAGCTTCCAGGTAGCAGGTATCGGAGCTTAGTAAACGGGTACAACTTACAAGACGTCGTAATAACAGGTCATTATTCTGCACTTGCTCTATTGTTTTATCATGTTATCTACCTATTTTCGAAACCCTTCTGACCCAATAATCCACATGTATAGGCAACAATGGAACTATTGATGGCCAAGGATCGTTTTGGTGGGACGCCTTTGACGCTCATAAGTTGAATTACAGTCGTCCTCATCTGGTAGAGATTGTGGATTCCGTTGGAGTTGTGGTTTCGAATTTGACGTTTTTGAATGCGCCTGCGTATAACATCCATCCTGTCTATTGCAGGTATCTTTGTCGAAAAAACTTTCTTCTCCTTTGCTTAATCACGACTACTACTTCTACTGCCACTAAGGCCCTCCTCTTCTCATCTGATTTATTCTTAACTTATCAAAGCATTTCAAAAAGAACTTCAAACAAATTAAGACGAAAATCTCAAAATGTTGACATATTGTTCAATTGAATGCAGCCATATACTAGTACAGAACATTTCAGCTTTTGCACCTGTATCGTCTCCTCACACAGTCGGAATTGTTCCTGGTAACTTTCTAACCCTTGATCTACAATAAAGTCGTCATTTTTTTCATCCATTCTTCTCTTATACGGAGTAATTCTCTTACATTATACCGTGTAATGTCTTTTCAGATTCTTCAGATCACATTTGCATAGAAAACAGTAACATAAGCATGGGTTACGATGCCATATCGCTCAAAAGTGGGTGGGATGAATACGGGATCACCTACGGTAGACCTACGACTTATGTCCACATTAAAGACGTTCAACTTCAAGCATCAACAGGCTCTGCGTTATCTTTTGGTAGCCAGATGTCCGGTGGTGTTTCATACGTGCTCACCGACAATCTTCACATAAATAACTCGTTCTCGGGCGTCGAGTTCAGAACTGCCCTAGGCAGAGGCGGCTTTGTCAAGAACATAACCGTCTCTGACGTTGTGATTGAAAATACGTATGTGGCGTTCAACGCTAGCGCTCAGTGGACCAATCACCCCGACGAGGGTTACGACAAGACCTTGATTCCGGTCTTGGATCGTATCACGTTAAAAAACATTGTCGGGGTGAATATCATGATTGCTGGCAGTTTTTCTGGACTTGAGGAATCTCCTTTCGAGTTCTCGCTTCTAAACATCTCATTATCACTGCATTCAGCCTCGAGTACTGCATGGTTGTGCTCCAATGTTGTTGGTTCTTCTGAGAACGTCTTTCCCGAGACTTGTCCTGAGCTTCAGAATACATTACCTGCCTCGATTTCCACCAGAAGTTCTGATGGTTTGGCATCGTCTTTATAAACTGTCAAAAAGGGAAAGATTCTTTCGAAATAATCGACATTTGCAAGTATAGTTCTGCATTATTCATCGTCTTCTTGTTATTGCATTCATGCGTGTTAGAGCGAAACCTGCATATTTAGTGTACAGCTTCTTCATTATTTCTTCATTCTTGTGTAAACAAATTTTTGGCAGAGAATTATTATCATTCATGTTTGCTGTATATTTTCATATTGTGTACAGTTTAATCAATGTTTCATCCCTTTTCTAGCATAGTAGCATTATTGTAGCACCAGACTTCTGAACTCTAACGTACCTTACTAATCTACGATAAGTCGATAACCACAGTCATAACTTTGTCAATCAGTTATCGACTGAGGCGCTTTGCATATCAGTATCATGCATGAGAATATCGTGCATCAGGAGAGGTGTTACGAGCATGTAAACATCAAAATTTTAGAGTAGATGTATACTCTCGTTCTCAATAAAACTGCGTTTACGTTAGTAGATCATTTCATCAGTTCATCTAACTAATACGGAGTATTTATGAAAATATTGCAAATTCATTAAATGAGACGGTAAATTTTGGTGTTGTTATTCTGCCTCGTCTTTCTTTTGGTTTTGCCTCGACTATACATGATCCAATCAAATACTTCACATATATACATGATCCGATTCGAAATAGACTCGAGTAAGTAAGTAGGCCCATGGGCCAAGACCAAGTGTAGATAAGTTGGTAGAAATTATTGATGAATGGATCATCTCAACGTCGAGCATTGGATGCTGAAAAGAACATTAGTGTTTTTTTTTCCCTTAATCAGTCGATTTAGTCTAGATTTGAATTGGACGGGACCACAAATGGTAGTTCGAATTCAATTTGAATAGGTTCACACAAAGTGATAAAGTTCTCTCTTATAAATTTTAATACGACTGTATCCTCAGGATTCGAACTCGAGACATTTAATTAAACTCAAACGATTTCGTTGATCCAAAATAGTGATGATAACATTAGCGGTAATGTTAAACATGCAAGTTTGATACTCCGTAGTAAAAATTTAAGACCATCCCTCCTCATTCAATATACTGTACTCACCTTCGTACAACGTGTGGATACTTCACTTCCTCCACATAATATTACAAATGTCACAATCTACACCACAAATTATAGATGATCATGATTCCTCATGATTGATAACTTTTCTTCTAGAAAATACTTTTACCAAATATTCTAAAGATTATACGGAGTATTAAATGTTCGACAAATTATTGTATGGGTGGTTTTATTATAAGTTAGGCAAGAATGTAAGATTAATTTAAAATAATGATTTTGACTAAATAATTAGAGGGTATCAAAATCATTTTGATAAGCGAGAGTTTTATAATGAGAAATTGAGAACAGGACTTAAGTATTCAATCGTGAAAAATGTACTCCGTAATTGGTAAAAATTCCGTTTATTAATTAAATGTTTAACTTTTAATGATAAAAAATATATCGCTTAATTTTTTACCATATTATTATATACGGAGTATAATTCTGTCGTAAATGTACAATAACTTATTCTACTAAAAATGTACGGAGTATACAAAAAGTGTATTTTTCTTTTTTATTTTTCTTTTTATTTTTATTTTCTTTTTATTTTTTTAGCTTCGAAATAAAAACAAAATGAAGGAATTATCTAGGGACATGCCCACCGTACAAATCTACACCCTCAGGCCTCAACTCAACTTCTTTTCTCCGCCTCCCCCAGCATAACTCCACACCACAGTAAAACCAATTTTAATCGTTTTTATTATTAAATTAAATTAAATTTTCTTAAAAAGGAAAAATCCTTCGTTTTTATTTTAATCGTTTTTAAAATTCCTCTCAAATTGAAACCCTAGAAATCATACTCCAAAACCCTAGTCAATCGAAAAATCGGAAGATCTCCGCGATCAATTTGATTGCTTCAATTGTTCGTTCGTTCGTTCGATTGATTGATTTACTTGTTCGATCAATTTCAATCGACGATTCATAATGTCGTCGGGGAATTTTGGCCGGAGTAAAAGCGGTGATCGATTCTATAATCCACCAGGTCGCCGGCAACTTCAACTTCAGCAACAATTTCAACATCAAAATCATCATCAACAACAACAATTATTGGTGCAGCAGAAGCAAAATCATCAGCAGCAAGTAGAAAGGGAAGAAATTAGGGCGCAGAAACTGCAAAATCATCATCAATTTGATCAAAATCAGCAGATTCGACGGCGGGAGAAGTCGGTGGATGCGGTGGTTGTCAGGGAAACTTCGCCGGAGATCGACGGCGGCGTCGTTTCGACGTCGGCGACGACGACGACACCGATTGCGTCGGTGTTGTCGTTGTCGAAGACGAGTTCGACGAATTTAGATCGGTTTTTGGAGCATACTACTCCCTCAGTTCCTACACAATACTTCTCTAAGGTATACTTTTCAATCAATTGTCGACATTTTTAAGGTTTTTATATGTATTAAGTAGTGTACTTCAATGTTGTTTGTAGGTTCGATAAACAATTTCGAGGAAGTTTATTGTTTGTTTATTATTGAAGTAGTTGAATGTGTTTTCATAGTGTAGCATTTACATTGGTAACCTATTATTGTTGAACAGGTGACTATATAATTATCTGATGCGCATTTTTGTCGATTTTTAAGTGTTCATTTGATAGACATGGAGATCTTATGTTCGTTGTTTGTACTTGGTAGAAGACAGTTGAAATTTAGAGTTTGATCAATAGTTAACTATATTGGTTATTACAATGATAATAATAAGTACTCCTACATATGTTGAATGGTGACGTTTGTTGGCACCATAGTTTGTAGTCTTAGTTTACAAAAGCGTTTGCGTGTCGTTCTTGAGCTGAAAGTACTATACGCGAGGCGTTGTAGTGCACTTTTTGTATAATGTGCATGGAGTTATGCACACTTTTATGCAAATTTGGAGACTTGTTTACACATAACCGCTTATCGTTAAGCTCAAGGCACAAGTCACGATCGGTTTTTGTATGGTGCATCAAGTGATGCATACTTGAATGTAAATTTGGAGACTCGGAATTATAAATTTTCTTACTGTTAAGCACAAGACATGAGGCATGGTAGTGCAGTTTTATGTGGCGTGCACCTAGTTATGCACACTGTTATGAAACTTGTTTCGTATAATGCATTTTATCACGCCTTCTCTTTGCCTGTTAATCTTTGAGTAGTAAAGTTAATCATCGATTGACTCATGTTTTGCTGATTTTTCGAATGTAGACAAGCATCAAGGGATGGAGTTCTCAAGGGAAGGAGGATGATTTCCGGCCATACTTTGTGCTCGGAGATCTTTGGGAGTCGTTTAATGAGTGGAGTGCATATGGGGCTGAAGTGCCTCTCTTGTTAAACGGGACTGACACTGTGAAGCAATATTATGTCCCGTATCTGTCGGGCATTCAATTATACATTGACCCATCGAGGCCCACTCCTAGAACCAGGTCTGCTCTCGGAAATGTCTGCCTTCAGTGACATCTTTAATGTCCCTTTTTTATATGATACATACGAGTACGACTTAGTTACTTATCATTGAAAGGTTCGTCTATTGGTGAGGCGAAGTTCATAGTTGGTAATGTGAGAAATCTTTTGGTTATTGTTTCATTTGCATGTCCCAGTATTTGATCGTGAAATATTTATGAACCATGCATAAATCGTTTCAGTAGTGGATCTCATTATGTTTTGCTCCTATCTACTGCAGAGTCTGCAGCTATTAGAAATAGGTTATTTGTTTTCGGAGATCAAGTATTGTGTTTATGTGATATTTGAACCTTGATTTATCAGGCGATGCAGATTGTAAAAAAAGTGTATTTTTATGATCATTTATTCATTCCCCTTACTCATGTATATGGGTTAGAACATTATGTAGGGCTGAACTGAGCTTGAGTTATCGGGTGATATGGTAAATTGCGCTTACGATCCTAAAATCACAACTATGGGGGCATTTGAAGCTTGAGTTATCAGACAGTCCAGACTCCAGAAGATGGCTTTTAGGATCTGGAATCCCGTCTTGTTATTTATGATGATACATTCATACCCATTGCTCATAGATATCTTATGTGTGAAGTAGGTTAGGCAGAGAGAGAGCTGGCTATTATGAGGGTTGTAGGAGCTTATGCAATATCTTACGTCGCCCTCATCCTCTGTGACTGAATTTCTTTCTGATGAGACAATTCTGGTTTGTCATGTTAATTGTTGCAGGAGACCTGGGGACGATAGCGACGAGTCATTTAGAGAAACTAGCAGTGAAGGCAGCAGTGATTGTGAACAAGAAAGGGGACCGAACTCTTTTGGTGCTTGGCCGAAGGAAGCTGCTGAGTCTACTCTACAGCGTATGAATGGACTTTCACTACGGGAAAAACCCTTAAATGGTTCATCTAGTGATGAAGGAGAATCATCCACGGGTGATCTCGTATACGAATATTTTGAGTTTGGTATTCCCTATATCCGGGAACCTCTAGCTGACAAGGCTAGTATAGCTGCTCCTATCGTTTTCTTGTGCTTAGTTATATTGTTTCTGGATTACGTTTCTGAGTCTTATATTCATTCCAACAGATATCACTACTGGCGTCTCGTTTCCCAGAATTGAACACCTATAGGAGCTGTGATCTGACATCGTCAAGTTGGGTCTCTGTTGCATGGTACGTACTCTCTTTTTGACCTTGTCCAAATTACATCTTGAGTAAGTCTTGTGTGTGGCGGTTGTACACATACGACGGTTAACTTGTGGGCTTGTGGCTAAAAGGTGACCACTTTAATACTAATGGTGACCACTTTAATTCTTGTTATGGCCATTCTAAAACCTCTATAAACAGTCGCATTTTATCCAACAATGGTCATAGCTAGCATTTAAGTGATCTCTTCGTCGTTACAAGGAGACTGCGTACATGTACAGCGTTCTCATGTGAGCATCTGTACTAGCGTATCTTAGTTGAATACATTTGGTGAGGAAACTAATCATGGAAAACCCTTTGAAAATTTGTTTGTAAAGGTATCCAATCTACAGAATACCCACAGGTCCAACCCTCCAGAATTTGGATACTTCCTTCTTGACATTCCATCACTTATCGACACCCGTGACTGGTATGTCTCTCACTGTTTAACAGACGAAAGAAGCGTAAAACACAGCCGTCAATTTGGTGACTAAAAGCCTGACTGCTTCCTCATATCTACAGGGGGGCGGAATGAATGGCAAAGTCACTTCGGTTCATCATCCCCAAGTCACTTTGACGTGGCGGATAAGCTGCCGTTGCCCATATTTGGTATGGCGTTTCTCAAGTTCGAAATCTCTATGTGGGATCAATATCAAGTCGGTGAAACTCCTAAAACATTTTCTCTGTTGAAGTCGGCCGACGAGTGGCTTCGACAGCTAAATGTACATCACCCTGATTACGTCCACTTCCTCTCTAAGCAGTGCTGGAGCTGAGAACACGACGAAAAGGAGGAGTTTATAACTTTTACTCTCGTGTTTCAGCTTAAGTTAATTTAAAACTGTCAGTTCAACGAGCAACGTCTCCATGGCTTCCGGGGTTCCTCAAAAATGTGTACCTTAGTTTACGTAAGTATTTGTATTTCGCCGAGGAACTTTTAATATCTGGCAAAGGTTAACATGCAGCCATGCAGGCATCCCCTGGGCATGGAGATTATAACGAAACGAAACGACATAAAGATCCAATGAGAGGGGGACACGTGGGGTAATGAGGTGGGAGAAATGGTAGTAATTGAAAGCATGTAAACCGTACATGGGTTAGTTAAGTGGACAACAATCACGTATGAATGAATATGATTACATGAATGGGTCCATTCTTCAACTGTCGGTTTCTGCTTTGCCATCTATACAATACAATGCTTTGCTTCTCACCATTTTCACTAATTTTCAGAGTTACCTCTCTTGTACCCCCTCCGCTTGTTTACAATTTCATGTTATAAAAAATTATAAAAATTTAATAGTCTCATTATACTCGTAAGAATAAGAATAAGAATGAAACAAATAAGATCACACACGACTATATTTTACTGCATAAAATAAGAAATTTGAAGGTCGTGTAGTTGACTGATTACTGTCAAAAAATGCATTGCACGTAACGGAGTTAATATTAAACTTCTTATTCATACATAAAGTATAAATGTGAAACCAGAGACGGGGTCGTACCAGGGTTTGATACCAAAACCAATTGGCAATTAGATGAGTAAACTTTAGACTTATAAAGTGAGCAATTTTCATTTTTATGATGAATGACATGTGAAGTGTTATTGAGGGTCTTTTCACAATAAACTATCTAATGATGATATACAGTTTTACGTTATCGTCGTAGCAGATGATACTCGTTATCGTAATTAACTACGTATACTATAACTTCCGTTCATTGATAAACTTTGTTGCTTAATAAGACTTTTTTTAGCTGAAAACAACTTTTATCTATTAAAAAAAAAGTTACTCCGTAGCTTTGAAAATGCGAGCACTCTATAACTCCACGGTGACCCAAAAAACAATAGAATAACTTATCCTACCTATATAATGATACATTGATACATACTTCTAGTTGACAAATATGACAATTGTTTGGATGTAACTATATAACCTAAGTTACCTTCTATAGCACTATGGTATGAAGTATGAACTATGAAACATAAATTGAGTATGGTCTTTGTTCTTATATCAATTCAAGGTGAATACAAAATTAACAAGCATCGTTTTTGCACCAAATCATTTCATCAATTGCGTCGTATGTACTCCGTACAAAATATATTTTTGAGATTATAAGGTTAGGGTTTTTTGAATGTCTTGTATGGTAAAAGATAATAAGAGTGAACATCTGTTAGACTGTTATCATCGCCGTAAATTGTCTGAAATGTGAAGTTTTCTTAAATTTTTAACGGAGTAATCATTTTTTAAATTTTCTTTTGTTCAGCGTATCTTAAGTAAATAAAACTCCTGAAAGCTTAGTAAAATTTAATGAATTATTTGATTAAATAAGTAAGAATAAGTTAAAAATATAATTATAAAGATAAATGAAAATGTTTTATGTTTTATGTTTTATACTAGCATATTGTTTTTTTAGCTATTAATTTAATTAATGAAGTACTCGTAGTATCAAGACTATCAACTACTCCGTATCAAGTATGTATGTAATTGTTTTTAGTGGTTTTCTTGATTAAGTCAAATGTATTTGTTGAGTTATTCAATTTAATTGGACCACATCTTGTGATTAATACTAGTAATTAGTTACCAAATGATGTAATCCTCTTGACTTAGATACTCTTTTTTCGTATTCATTTTTGCTGCATTTTTTTATTATTTCATTTTCTAATCAAATTGCATATGCCCTCTGTTGCTCTGACGAATATTCTTTGCTTTTTTTTTCTTTTTTTTTTATTATTAATCAATGTCTATGTGGTGGTTGACTTTTTACATTGAGGATAATAATTATGAAAAGGGTATGAAATTTGAGTAAGGATCCTCTCATTTCTTAAAAAGAAATGAAGGGATCATTACTTTTTAACGGTGGAGATTAAATTTAAGGTAGATTGAAGGGTTGTAAATTTATGTGGAAATAAAAAGGTAAATAAAGAATATTAGAATATATAATAAAATAATGTTATGTGAGAGGAAATGGAGAGAAAGGAAATGAAGAAGATCCATTTTGATGAAATTTACTCCGTATATCATTAATATGTATGGCCAAAATAATCAAAAATAACACTTTAGTATATGATTATATAAAAAAAAAAATGTTACGATAAAAACAAAGAAATCTTACACATATTACTGATGATCACTTAATTATACGGGTAACAAACAAAGATAAACACGTTGCAAATTGAATATTAAATGTGTGGCAACATATTTATAAAAAATATGTATATATACTACAAAATGCAATCTGACAACATTTTTTTTAAGAGCATAACAAATGGAACAAATTTATAATAGGAGTAACTTATGGAAATAAAGAACTTGTATTAGTCAATGTTATTATTTTTTTATTCCAATAATTTTAGGCAATGTATTAGACAATATTTACTAATACAATGTCCAACACTTATGTACTCCTATATTAGTAGAGTACAACATAAAATAATTAGTAACTTGGATTTCTTTTTTAAAATGTTGGACGACGACGTCTTAAATTTTGTAAAATATGTACTCCGTATCTTTTTATTTTATTACAAAACTACTAAAAAGTTGTTTTCATAATTATAAGTACTTCATAAATTACGATGATTTTTTAAAAAGGGTTAGTGTGAAATTAATGGATCATATGGATTATGGAGATGTATTTTTTTTATTGAAAAGACTTTACGTCGAAGTGTTTAAAATTATTCCGAATTACTCTTGACTCTAAACTTAATTACTCTAATTATATTTTTGCTTTGATAAGATGTCTCTTTTTACTGTAAATAGGAATTAAATTATGGTTCAAATTCAGTAAACTCTATAAATTACTCTTGAAAAGCTAGTAAAACCAAGTTGCTCGGTAAGTTGATTGTTCAATAAAAATAGAAGAAATAATACGGAGTATATGTGTACAATGTACATAACAAGCACAAAATCTCATTTAAGACGGGTCAAGTACTTAGGATAAGACAAAAGTAAAAAGTGTAGAAAAAAGTAAAGCGTTTTGTCTCATATGTACAATAAGTGAATGAATATTTGACCCATTTTAAACTTAAAACGAAGAAATAGAAAAACCTTCAATCATTTTCTAATACCACCATTGGTGATTATATTATTAGTTCCATATGTTTGTGGTGTAGGTCTCCCTTAAAACGGGTTACCCGTTTTAAGGGAGAAACGGGTCAAATACCCTCACAAAAGACAAGGAACTAGTGGGGGAGGGAGATTTTCTCCCCCACTTGTCCCTTGTCCTTTTCCCCCTACTTGACCCGTTTTAAGGGTTTAAGACGGGTTACCCGTCTTAAACAAGAATTGGTGATGTTTGTGAGCTGGATCCACACTCATCATAGTGACCCACGTTCTTATAAAATTATTAATACATGTAACCTTAATTCTGTAAAACAAAATCATTTTTTATGGTAGTGCATTAATTAGTGCAAAATAATTATACTTATAGTATAATACTCCATTCATTTAAATTAATTACTTTGTGACATTTGTATTTTTAACAATATTCATTAATGGAAATTCTTCAAACTTTTCATAATATATAAGACTAACACTAAATCTTATATGAGACGGGACTCACAATAAGTTTATGTAAGTCCCTCTCACATGAGTGATAATTAAATTAAAAAAGAAAAAAAGAAAAAAAAATTAACTACCATCTATGTGAGAGGGACTCACATAAACTTATTGTGAGTCCCGTCTCACATAAGAATTACTCTAAGACTAATAGAGTTATGTGTATTTTTGTTTGATTTAGCTTCATGAACGCCATATTACGTCACAATATTTGATTTTGTATTTTTTCTGATATATTTAACTATAGATATAAGCGTTTTAAAATGTGTTTTGACATATGTGCAAATGATCATAGATGTGGCAAAATGACTTCAGTTGAGAGAGTACAATTAATGTAAGAAGTTAGTTCTTATAAAACAGTCCAACATCATATACTCTGTGTTATACTATAACGGTTTTACACTTTATTTATTATTAGCGATGTATCAGATTCACAAATTATTTGTTGATATTTAGATTTAAACTCAACTTGAATCTGATTTAGATTTATTTAGTTCATAAATAATTTTGATAATAAATAATCTTAAAAGAAGTAACATCAAATTTTAGTATGACACCATTTCATAATAAAATTCAAAATGAATTATCTCCATTTATTTTCTCTTTATTTCCTTTTACAAACCGATATTATATTATATTATATTTCATATATTTTATCACATCTATTTTCCTATAAATCTATAGCCGTCTGATTACGCCTAGATTTAATCTGGACCATTGATGCGTAATGGACCTCTATTTCTTTTTGAGAAATGGAGAAGATCTACCTCTCACATAACATACGGAGTAGTTTTTTACACAAATTCTCATATAAAATGATAAGACAAAAGAGTGTAGGAAAAAATAAAGTATGTTATCTCATATCTGCAAGTGGATAAGTATTTGACCTGTTTTAAGCTAAAGACAGATAACCGTGTTAAGAGAGACTTATTAAATTTTATAATCTTTAATCAATAATATTTGTTTTACTCCCATCAGTCCATTTAAAAAAATAAAAGTTAAATAAATGTCCCAATGTGTACCCCAGAAGCAGCACTTGAAGCACAGACAAAGCCATGTCTTCAACTCCTTTGATAATTTTGTTTAATCATTTCCATCTTTTTTATTCCTCTGCTTTCTCTTTCTTCATTTTAATTGTTTTCTTTTTTGTTTTGTTTTCAACTTCATTTTCTCCCTCTACTTCTCAATTTTCCCAAAGATCTCAACTTGGGTTCTCTCAATTTGCTGAATTCTGAATTGGGTCTCAATTATTTCATTCAAAAACTTTCCAAAAATCGAATTATTTTCACCTCTTAATATTACTATTATTATTTTTATTTTTATTATTATAAATAATAATACTGCTAAATGAAAAAAACAATCAATAGAATCTTTTCAACATTAATTCTTTCTCAAATATTCCATTTTAGTTGAGCATTTCATGCTTAAATTAAGTCAAGGAATCTAAACTCACATGAAAGTTTTGATCTTTTTCCATAAACCATGTTATATTACCCATATAATTACCAAAAATAATTAATAAAAAAAAAAGTTTGTATTTTTAGAAAAGAAATGAACTTGGGTGGTGGATTAATGGGATCCATGAGTGTAACAAGTTCAAATATGACCCGAAAACCCGTTGAAGTTGTACCCGACCAATTTCCCGCGGGTCTTCGGGTACTTGTTGTTGATGATGATCCAACTTGTCTCATCATTTTGGAGAAGATGCTTCGTACTTGTAGATATCATGGTAAATTAAAATTTACTCTGTATTTAAAAAAGAGTTATTACTGTATATATTTTTTAACTGTTTTGTTTAAGGTTGACTTTAATTACTTCATTTATATTCTTGTAATTTTGTTAATTATTCTGATTAATTGAAGGAGTACTTTGTTTGTTTTTTTTTTTTTTTTGCTCTTTTTGGTAGTAGATAAGGTTGATTATGTATTATGAATTTATGATTAAAGGTTTGAAGAATATAAGAGAATTTTTGTTTGCTATGATTATTTTTTTGATTTTTTAGAATACAAGACTTTAGTCCCAAAATTAATAATCTTACTATAATGGGAAATGTTTGGAAGATATAGAAAGTTTGTATAGATTTTCTAAGCACATATAAATTGTGTTTTTAGATTTATGCTTATGAAATGGCATAAAAATGGTTCAAAACCTTAGATTTTGGATATTTTGTATGTATTTTTAGGAGATTAATGCATGATTTGGTAGATGAAAGATTGATTAATAAGCATGTTTTATGTTTGGTTTTATGCTATTTAATGGAAATCAGATCATATTTAGTTCTTTACCTGTGATGTTCTTATACGAAAAAATGGAAAAAAATGGTGAAGTATTTGTTAATTTTTGGGATGTATTTTCAGTCACGAAGACGAATAGAGCGGAAGTAGCCTTGACTTGGCTCCGCGAGAATAAGAACGGGTTTGATATCGTAATAAGCGATGTACATATGCCGGATATGGATGGATTTAAGCTCCTTGAGCATGTTGGTTTGGAGATGGACCTGCCTGTTATCAGTGAGTATCATTTATTCGACCTTATAGCTCTCGTCTTCATTATGTGTATAATTTTTGAAATTAAGCACGCCTTCGGTGTCTCATTTATGCCATATCGTTTGACTTTGGTTGTCAACCTCTAAGACCTGTTCTCTTCGTCTTAAAGTTGTCTAAAGTCGCGTGTTTTTCTGTCATTTTACACATTCTCAAGTTTGATGTTTCCAGAGTCTTGTTTAAAGCTCAAGTTTTTTGTAAGAACTTGAGTTCTTCATTAGAAGTTTTCTTAATTTTCCGGAAATTTCTTCAATTTACTAAATCCAGTGTTTTTTTAGGTAGTTTTTCTAAGTAATAGGAGTCATGAAATTTTCCGAAGGGTTTGATAAGTTAAGAAAAATGAGGGAACATGTCTTAAGTCAGATGAGGAGTATTAATGGGATACAGTAGAAATTTTCGATTTCATATTTATAATTTGCATCTATTTTCATGGAACAGTGATGTCAGCGGACGATAGCAATACAG
The DNA here is from genome assembly GCA_023091065.1 of Dianthus caryophyllus. NCBI lineage: Eukaryota > Viridiplantae > Streptophyta > Magnoliopsida > Caryophyllales > Caryophyllaceae > Dianthus > Dianthus caryophyllus. The sequence continues at coordinate 293,014 of CM041526.1, read as the reverse complement.
TCGTAATGAAGGGGGTAACTCATGGGGCGTGTGACTATTTAATTAAACCAGTGCGAATAGAGGCTCTTAAAAACATATGGCAGCACGTGATTAGGAAGAAGAAAAGCGAATGGAATCAAGTTGAGCAATCAAGTAGCTGGGATGACGGGGATCGTCAGCAGAAACAGGATGATGCAGACTCATCTCCTGTGAACGAGGGAAGCTGGAAAACGTCGAAGAGGAAGGGTGACGATTCAGATTCAGATGAAAAGGATGACACGACGACACTCAAGAAAGCTCGTGTCGTTTGGTCGGTTGAGCTTCACCAACAGTTCGTGGCTGCTGTTAATCAGCTTGGCATCGACAGTACGTAACCATTTTTCTTTTGTTATACCATCTGCCCCGTTTGTTGCGCTTGCGCATTGAGTGGCGATTGTGTCTTCAGCTTTTTGTTAGTTTTAATGAACATAAGGAAACACTTGGAAACAAATGAATTCTAATGTCTTGGGAAGTCCAGATTCGTACTTGAGGGGAGAAGTTAGGGCTTGTTTTTTTCGTCTGAAGTTGTTTTGAAGTAGTCGTAAGTTCAGTGTTTTCTTAGTAGTCAATTTTAGTACGGAGTAATCAATTTTCTGAAATATTCTTAGCTCATCTAGTCATCTTAACTTGAAACTTAAGAGAAAAAAAATAAGATAAGGAGAACAGAAGCCTTGCTACTCGAATGAAAAATCTGCGAGTTTTTAGAGACCTTTGCTTCACCCCGTTCCTCAAGCATCACATGTATCTGCGTTTCATACCGAGCTTATTTTATGTTGTGGTGCTTTTTTCGTTGTCCAGAGGCCGTCCCCAAGAAAATTTTGGAGCTGATGAATGTTCCCGGGTTGACTAGAGAAAACGTCGCTAGTCATCTTCAGGTATTGACGTACTGTTTACATTCTTCATCTGTCTTGAAAAATTTGGACATGTTAGCTGAGAATGGTGATACTCCTCGTATCCATCCTGTCAATATCAAAATCGTCCATGTGGCTCTCTTTAGTAGTTTGTGTGTTTTAATCCCTGTCCATTGAGTGAAGACCTGTTCTTTTCATCTAAAGTTGTTTGAAAATGTCTACAATGTTCTGAAATTTAGTGTTTTCCAGAGAAAGTTAAGGAAAAAATAAAATGAGGAGAAAAAATGCTGAAACTCTTTGAATGCATAATGCAGAAATACCGCTTGTATCTTAGACGACTAAGTGGAGTATCGCAGCAACAAGGTGGATCTACCAGCTCGTTTATGTCACACGACTCTGGTTTTGGCCCCATGTCATCTATAGGCGGTATCGATTTCCAAGCGCTGCATGCCGCCGGTCAACTCTCGACTACGAATTTCGCAGCGCCTTATGCCAGATTACCACCTAGTGTTCAACCAAGCATGTCTATGCCATTCGTTGACCAAAGAAGTTTGTTTAGTTTTGACAACGCTAAGCTAAGATATGGAGACGTACAACAACAGCCGCAGCAAATCAGCAACGGAAATAAGCAGATGAGTTTGCTGCACGGAATTCCGACGACGATGGTACCGAAACAACTCGGAGCGTTGAATCAATCTTCACAAAATTTGGGGAGCGTGAATATACACGTCAATGCTTCAGGCGCCCGCCAGAGTAACTCTTTGGGGATGCACATGCCACCGCAGCAGTCTCGAGGACAGCTTCTGCATGAAAATGTTGGCGTTAACGTTTCTCGTGTGCAAAATTCTGTTACACAAATGGGTCCGGTGGTGGATTACTCCTCGATTAACCAAATACATGAACTACCGGGTAGTAGTTTCCCAATTGGAAGTACGCCGGGATTAACGTCTTTGACATCGAAGGGATATAATAGTCAAACTGAAAATAACTTGGATACTAGACGAATGGCGGCATATGTTGGGAGCTACGACACATTTCCCAAAATTCAAACACAAACGTCTCAGGATTGGCAGCAGCTACCGAATCAAAACATGAGTTATGGCAATTCATCCAAAAACACGTCTGTTCAGAACAGTGTGAATGTAGCACCCTCGGTTTTGGTGCATCAGTCTTACGGTACTAGTCAAAAGCATGACTCTGTCGGAAAGGCGACATTTGCTACTGGTGGATTGGATAACCAACATCTAGGAATGCAGAATGTTAATTACTCTTACAATGTTAACGGTGTTGTCGACAACGTACCTAAGGTTAAGTCAGAGACGCTGAGTGATATCGTGAGTCCCGATACTAACCTTTTCTCGGAGCATTATGGTCAGGACGATCTGATGGCTGCGCTGCTTAAACAGGTAAGTAATAAATTGGCTGCTTATCTATTTGCACAAACACTTGTATATGGAGACCACTTTAACGTTTTACGTGACCTAATACATCTGACTTGAGGGCGTAATATTATTTTGCTCGAGGGCGACAAAGTACAACGTTCCTTACGTGAAGTTGTTTGCGTTGTAACAGCAGGAAGGAATTGGTATTGGTGATTACGACTTCGACGGCGGCTATATCCTCGATAACATTCCCGTCCACGAGTGAAGCTTTTGTGATGCACGGTGACACTATGATTGCATGCTTCTAGTGTACATAAATGGGGATGCACATTGTATTCATCGAGTAAGTATCCACCATCCAAGTTTGTGAACTCCAATACTCTTCTTTGGTGGTTAGATTTAGTCACATTTGTCACATTACTCACATATCAAAACCGTTCAAAACTATTCAAGAAGCAATGACTTAAAATAGTATCTCTCGATCGAGGCACTCACTCGTCGTGATAAACAACTGCATTATGGATGCAAAGCTTGTGAAAAGAATGCTAGGATATTACTCATTCCTTTTTAATATTTTTTTTTTTTTCTTTTTTGTTCGTCTAACTTGAATAAGACGAGACTGATTGTCGAGTCTTAAACAGTGTTGTACAAATCTGAGTGCGATTGCTCGAGACAAGCTTTGAGAAAATCTTCCTTTTTTGTTTTGGTTTGGATACTCTGTAATTTTAATATCGGATTGCTATTAATTATTTACCACAATCCTATACACCTGATATTTCTTCGACACCTTCCGATACATATTATAATGGGCTCCTAAAATTCATTAACCTGAAAATGGCTTAGCTATCTATGGTTAACTCACTTTAAAAACTAAATGTTTCATTTGTTTACTATTTGATCGACTTATGTACTCCATATACTTTTACCCTAAAATATTGCTCTTTCACTCGCGTATTTTATTTTTCTCGTCTAAATGGAAAGAAATGTTAAATTTAATTGAGACGAAAATAATATGAAGTAAAATTAATAATAAATGTATAGGTTTTGGTGGTATTATTGTGAAGATTGAAGAATAGGTTGAAAAAGAAGTACTGGTACAAAGTAAAATGATTAGAAGGGACAACAAACCCAGGCTGTAAAGAGTAATGGCTTGGTGGTCGGCGCTTTCATAATCCTCGTATCTGTGTGTAACCATTTTGATGAATTTCTTGACTTCCATCAGTTTTTTTGTTCATATGTACCTACTTTCATTGGAGTACTACCTTATTTTATTTATTTATTATTTCATTTGTCTCAGTCATTTTTTTACACCTCACTCAAATTTCCTCACAAAAAAAGTCAAACTGTAAACAAATCACTGAAACGGAGGAAGTATTTAAGTTCCCCTTATCATGTCTAATTAATGATATAACTGCTGCGTAATTTCCTCCATCGTCCATCTATTTCGTTTGCTCATCCTATATTTATATCATGTACCAAAATAATAATTTAATACGGAATCTAAATTAGTTTTCAGTAATTTACAAAGCCGTTTGGACTAGTTTGTTCACACGTCCATGTTAAAAACGATATGTGATATTGTGATGCACAACGGTTAAACGTATATAAACTGTACTCCATCTCATTTCTAATGATTTTTCCACTCATTCGAAAAACGAGGAATTGCGGTGGTCAAGTATTAAAATAGACGTAAGAAGGTGGACGGCGAAGCTAAGATTCAGTGTACAGTCAGACAATAGTCACACTAAAATTGAGTAAATGCATGTCATTTAATTTAGGTAGCTTACAAATCAAGTACGATTACATTAGTTTAGTTGCCCTTTATATTACCACGTTGTCCTCGCGTTTTTTTAACATTACCTTCTTCTCTTTCCATAACATTGCCATCTTATTTTTTTACACGTCTTTGCATGCTTCATCTATACTCCCTCCGATTCACCAGATTCTTAACATTTTCCTTATTGGGGTGATTTTCCATTTCTTAATATTTCCCTTTTTGGAAAGTTTTTTATCTCACAATTAAATACTACCCCACTTGTTTTCCCACTTGTCCACCCATTTTTTGGTCCACCTTAATTATTGTGCCAAAAGCAAATGTTAAGAATCCGAGAATCGGAGGGAGTATTTGTTTTCACATCTACCTTATCTTCAACGTTTTTATGTTTAGTGTCAAGAATTCAAAATAATATTGAAATGTAACTTTGATAAATTTCTTATTATAGCGTTGGTCTTTTGGGAGATCCGTCTCAAACTAAAATAGTGTGAAACTAACTACTTTGAGGTACTCATCAAAATATATAAAAAGTTAAATGAAAAATAAATAAAAAACTACCTATTCATTTGAGAGATCTTACAATAAATTTATTAGAAAAACGTCTCACATGAAAATTTGTGCTTATTATAATCCACATGTAATTGTCTCACGTGGATACTAATTAAAATAATTGAACATTTTATAGAGATTAGAGGTAATTTTTCTTACGTAATACCAATTGGTTATAAAATAGAACTCTGATATGGACATACTTTAGGACCTATCAAACGATCTTTTCTTATCCAATTAGGGGTGTACGTAGACAGTGTCCGTTAAAGTTTTAACGGTAACTTATCTAAGTATTTCATACTTTGTGTCACACAAATAAAAGAAAAATTAGCTAGACATATGACTCATGAGCATATTAGATAAACAAAAAATAGTTGATCAAATTTAATTAAAAATCTCGAGTTTAAACCTTAAAAACAAAATCATATTATAATTCACGAATGAAAACTTCATCTTTCTATATTGTTTCCTCATTTTCATTGAAAAAGTTCCATAAATTCAATTTATATATAAAAAAATGAGATCATGAGAATTATTTAATAAAAACAAGGGACTACCATATACTCCATCTATTCCAAAATAAGTGTTTTCTTTTCTACGTAATTACATAGAAAACAGATACTTATTTTAGAATGGAGGGAGTAGTGCATAGATAAAATCACAATTGTTCAAAATTAATTAAGGACCTGTTCTTTCGGACTTTTTAAATTGAATCGAATCGAATCAATCGAATGAATCGAATCGAATCGAAATGGAATGAATGAATCGAACTAAATCGAATCGAATGAATCGAATCGAATCGAATCGAATGAAGTTCAAATTTATAACATAGTTGTCTTTGAATCGAATCGAATCGAATTAAAGTGAATGAATCGAATCGAATTGAATGGAGCTGAACTGAATTGAAATGAGCTGAAAATAAGGTGGAAAGAACAAGTCTTAAGTAGAGGTGAAAAAAGGGACAAATAAATCATGTAAAGGGTTGAAAATTAGAAACATCATAGGCGTATAATAATCCCATTCCCATACAAGCTACTCGTACATGGTTATTAATCAAATCAAATTTGAAGTTAAAAATTAAACCTTTGGCCAAAAGTTGAAAACATGTCGGTGACTTTTGACTCTTTTACCATACACACCTTCAGCTCTTTACAAATCAAATTTTTCCTTCCCCTAAATTATTTATTTCTTTATGAATATTATATTAAACGATACATTTAATAAATAAATAAATAAATAGTCTTTACTTAACTAAAATACTCGCACTTCGTTTACTTTCACTCTCATCTATACACTCCACTCCACTCTTTCTCCCTCTAACTTTATTTCTTTTATCATTTTACATCCAATAAAACTTTCTTCAATCATGCAAACTCGCCGGAAAACTCCTCTCCTCCTCCACACTTTCTCTCTCCTCGCCGCACTCTTTCTCTCTCTTCACCTCCCCTCCACCACCGCCAACTTCCACGCCGTCGCCAACTACGAAATCGCCTGTGAAATGTGCAACACTTGCCAACCATGCCCTGTATCTCCGGTCTACTCCTCCCCACCTCCGCCGTCTCCGCCACCACCGTCTCCACCTCCGCCGTCTTCCTCCGGCGGCGGATGTCCTCCTCCGCCGTCCCCCAGCGGCGGCGGCAGCAGCGGTGGTGGTGGGAGTTACTATTACTCTCCACCACCGCCTAGTACTACGCCGAGTTACGTTTACCCGCCGCCGAGCGGCGGCGGAAGTGGTGGCGGAGGTGGCGGATATTATTATCAGCCACCGTATAGATACGGGCCAGCGCCACCGCCGCCAAACCCGATTGTTCCGTACTTTCCGTATTATTACCATACACCACCGCCCAATTCCGGATTTACCCTCGGTAAAAACCTCATATTTACCGCGTTTTTAATCTCATTTTCGATATTTTGCATATGAGGCGGGTAAAAATGGGTAATAAAATTAAAATGGAAGGGTACAAAGGTAAATTTCAAAGGAAAGTTAGTTAACAGATCTAAAAATGGTAAGTAAACAAGAAAGTGAGGAAATTATTGACGAAAATGTGGTGAAGGGTGAAATGACGAAAATGCCCTTAAGTTTCGGGATCCTATGCGTGGAAAATAATGATGGTGGTGAATTTCTTCTCACTTTTTTACTTTGCTTACTTACTTTTTATTTATTCTTTCTACAATTTCCTTCACATGGTCTGTAATTTGATGTACGATTATTTTACTGTTATTATTATATTAAATAATTTAATAATAATAATTAGTAGGGTTAACTTTTTGTTACTTGTTTAAGACACAAATCAAGTTGTACAACATTTCATATATTTGGAATTCTAATTACTCCGTATTATTGTTTGCGCAAATGTATGTAGTTTTTTGTTACATGTGAAGTTTATATTATGATTTCATGTTGTTCAAATTTTATTATTATAGTTTGGTTGTAATTAGAAATGATAGACTGTATATATAGTCGGTACGTGGTAAAATAAAATCTTGTGTGTGAATTTGGACCACTACTGTTAGAGTGTTAGGTTGGCCATCTAATTACATTACTTAGCATTAATTATCATTATTTTGCTTGCCAAACCATATGTGAGCGGGACCTCAAACAACTAACAGTACAGTTAATCTCTCGTGAACTTGTCTTACAATATTAATATCTCATAAGATCGTCTCACAATGTAAGGCTTAGCATTAAGCCATTAATAAACAAAGTTAAGTAAAACAAAATGATCAATAACTATCTCTTCGTGAGAGGCCGTCTCAGTTTTCACCAAAGAAAAAGTGAACATAATTTAGAATCAACTTATTACGAAGTACAGTATTAATTTCCACAACGGTACTTTATTTAATTCTACTCTAGTTAAATTGAAGGCGGATTCAAAAATATGTTGACCAATAAAATTTCACAGCAGCTTATCGAATACCTAATAAATTAATGATCAGTTGGGTAAATGATCGTATGATTCCGAAATTCAAGTGTTACCGATGTGGAAATACGTACCATATGTACTCCGTTTGTAAATATGACTCATCTTAGTTATGTGCAAACATCTTCATCAACCACTCGTTTAATGCTTGTGTTATCCTTAGTATGTACTTCAGCATAGTTATGTAATTTTGTTGGTTAAATCAATTTTGTCAGTCATCTGAATCTCTAAATTCTTTTGTTGTTCTCTCTACTTCTCCATGAATCGTAGTTGTATATATAAAAATCTCTTATTATAACTCATATGTGACTTTAACGTTATTCATAAAAGTGAGAATTGTCTTCGTTTCAAGCATAGAACTAGAGAAATAAACCTTAACTTTCGTTCAAGGTTTTTCATGTGCTACTAAATCAGAACAACTTTTGCAAGAGTCAAGAATCAAAAGATTGAGATACTCCCATACTAGTCCGTATTGATTCGGCTAAGCTTTTCACCACAACCCGACCGAATGATTGATCGTCAACTTTTCCCCGCCGAACACAATTGGGTAGTCCGCAAGACCGCAAATGTATATATACTCCGTACAAGTTTAGAGTTATTCTTCACGGTCGTTCCAAACTCAATCAGTCTTAGGCACTTTCAGCCCATCTGTAAACCCAACAACTTAATACTCGGTATTAAAAGAAACTCGATTAACTTTTCAAATTGCGAATAATTACACATCTATGATAGCAAACTACTCCGTAGTAGAGTAGTATGTAGTTGAAGCAAGTGGAGTAAATGTTAGCTAGAAACCATTAATGGTGTACATTGAATCGATATAGCAAATGTACTAATGTAGGCAGCTAGAAGTAGATAATAAGGGTGAAGAGGTGAGGTGTTAATGTCACAAAAACGTGGCTTGTGAATTATATGGAGCAAATGGAGGGATGAAATTGCCATAATTATAATAAGTCCAATTTGTATCAAAGTGGTCTCCAATTTGGTTTGTCACTCTACTTTGGCTTGCCTTTTGTCATTGATTCCCTCCCACCATGTGCACTTCTACCTTCCTTCCTTTTCTCTATTATGCCATACTTTCTCTATTCTGTACTTTATTATTTGACTCGTCTTAAATTTTAAATTACGATAAATGAATTCCCCCTTTAAATGAAACTAAACTGCTAACTAGAGGCTACAAAATGATAATGGGTTTGCACAAGTTTGGGTTACGAAGTGGGTGGCCTGAAAGAGTCGGCCATGCCCCAACACAATTGTGACCTTATGAAAATATTTCTTGAAAAGAAACGAATGTTACAGAATTGTGTCATTGCAAAAGTCCAACATCAATCGTATGGGGAGATTGATGTGGGACTTTTATATTGGACAAAGGCTCTACCACCTTTTAAAGTAACACTTAGGGTAAGTAGTCTAGATTGTTACTCGTACTAAAAAAAATGTGAAAAGAACTATTGACCTAGCCGGTTTTACCAAAATACGGCCCGATCTTGATCCTTGTCAAATTGGCCACACATTTGACCATCTCTACTGCATAATAAGTTTAATACTCAGTTGAATACTCGATTTTAATTAGGAGTACTTTATTAATTTGTGAGTCAAATTAGAAGTCAAAATAACAAAATCTTACGGAGTAGTTAATTTTAATTGCCAGTGAATTAATTACTCCCTCTATTTCAGTAAATTATTTACACTTTGACTTTTTTTTGTGAGGAAATTTAAGAGAAGTGTAAATAAATAAATGCTGTCACAAGGAGAGTACATATTTACATGATAAAGCGGAAAACAAAATACTCCCTCCATCCCAAATTACTTATCCCCTTTCTATTTTGGGTGGATTTAAGGAGTAGTAATGAAAATGATTATTTTTTTTAAATCTTTGTTAAAACTTACTATAAATAGAAATGGAACAATTAATTTGGAGAAAATTTTGGTGGAAAGAGGACAATTAATTTGGAATGGAGAAGTACCACATATACTACACCTACCTCATACCACTTTCATCCTAATAATTTAATTTAATGTGCTTTTATTTTCCACTTAGAATTATTCTAATACGGAGAATAAAATATATGGAGTAATATGTACAATTAATTACTACTCCGTAGAACACATGAAGTAATCAAACATAAGGTGTAGGAGAGATTAAATAGGGAAGAATATAAAGTTAATTGCATTTGCAGACTTATTCAAGTCAGGAAATGATATAGCCTCGGAAAGTTCCTGTAAAAAGTGTACCCTCACTGGATATGATATGATTGTTCACTTTAAAACTTTAAAATTAAATTACCAACTTTTTTACAAAAAATTCAGCTACACACATACGTGTTCTTAATTAAATTACCAACTTTTAAAACAAAAAAATTACTTCCTCCATTCCATTTGATTCTATACATATTCCTTTTTCGAAAATTCCAATCAATTCTATACATTTCTATTTTAGTCTCTACTTTATTAAACTAAAAGACCAATATAACCTTCACTAATACCCACTCAACCCACTTGCAAACAATAAAGTAGGGGTATTTAAGTAATTCCATTATCTACCCCACTTGATTTTCTTCTACCTTAATTACCGTGTTTTGGTCAAACGTATAGAATCAAACGGAATGGAGGAAGTACGTCATACGTGTTCTTAATTAAATTACCAACTTTTTTTAGTATGTTTTTCAGAAATGTTGACAGAAAATTGTCAGAAAATTAATGTTGAATGAATGACCACAGGTCCACAGCCATATGGCTTGTGCATGTCTACTTGCTTAACCTTGCATTTTTGGAATTATTTTAGACAAAATGGATCCTCTTTATCACTTTATTTAGTCTTCTTTTCAATGTAAACAAATGATTAAGACAGAGAAAATACTTTTCTTTTTTAAAATTATAGGTAAAGATTTGTTTTCTCTAAAAATTTAGGAAAATTATATTGCCACTCAAATATAGCTAATCCACTCAAATATCCAAGTACCAAAAAAATCACTTTTTATCCCCATAAGAAATGTGTCTGGTAAATTATCGTAGCTTAGCCAAAATCCATGTGGTACTAAACTAATAGTTGTGCCCAAAATTTAAATGACTATGGAAGTATGGAGTATAAATTTTATTTTAAAATATACTCCATAATTGCTTTGTTCTTACTATGTTTCAATGTTCATGTTTTTACACACTTTAATACTCTGTATAAGATACGAAATACTCTATATTACACATATTATTATTCGTAGATTGTCAAATCAAAATAGCATGAAAGATATGGAACTCATATATACTTTTTCAATTTCATTTTTTATATACAATTGCATTTTTCGACGATATTTATAAGTGAAGAAAATTTACATTTCTCTCGGATACTTATTAACATGGTCCTTTTTTTTTTTTTTTTTTTTCTTTTCCTTTATCTTAAAGAGTTATGGGCCTAACCTCCTTTTTTTTTTGGTACACATGGGCCTAACCTCCTAAAAGAGAGGTTACTAAATGAATACTCCACATTCCACAAGTCCATATTATTATTTCTGACCCATTTATGATTGGGCTACTAAGATTGGGCCTATTTTTAAAATGATTGGGCAAGTTTGGTTAGGCCCATATGATTATGGACTAAGGTTGTAATCTCGAGTATCAAAATTCAAATTGGACTATCTTCAGTTGTCGAAATAAAAGGCCCAAAATAAAAACGAAGATAAGATAAGCACTCAAGTAATGGCTGAAGAAAGTGAAGGGTGTCACGACTCACGGGTGTGTGAGAACCTACATAAATGATAGCTCATCATAACAACATGTGGTTTACATTGCTACTTCAAAATCCAAGTTCGAATCTTGTGTTTCTAAGTTCTACGGAGTAACAAATAAATAAAAACGGTTTTATACAGAGTATGTAAATTCAACGTACAAAATTAATAATAATAAAAAATAATCAATCAATAAAAAGAAAAAGAAAGTAAAGTCTATTTCTCAAGTGTAAGAAAATTTGAACTTCTGTATCAACCAACGGATGATAAAACAAGTGATTCCATGAAATATTAAACTTTTCGATTTTTTTTTTTTGCTATCATATTATTTTCACTTCACTAACTACTCGTAGAAGTTGAATTAAGCATATTTTCATGAGTTTATTAAATACTCCGTATATTGCTAATCACATAACTTTTCCATAATTTTATTTAATTTGCCTATATACCTCACATTTCATTTTTAACCCCTAAGTGTTGGAATATATGCTCACATGAAAGAGTCTTTGATTGTGGAAAAGATTTGTGTATTTTATAAAGTCTAAGGTTATTCCTCCCATTTTGAATTGTTTTTGGGAAATGTTGATACCTTTTAAACTTATAAAGTGGGCTCACTCTATCTTCCACTCGGGTTTGGCCAGACCCGTTTCATGCTCTAACATGGTATCAGTCTATCAGAGCCCGAGTTTGTTCTGGGTTTGATAAAGTTTAAATTGTCCCGAGAAAAATATGTCACCAGAGAAGGTCATCCTTGAGGATTTGTTAAATACCACTCTGAGTACTCTTATGGCTTCGCCCTAAGTTTCCGATGGACCTCACATGTGAGAGGAAATGTTGGAATATATGTCCAGAATCCCACATTGATTGTGGATGAGAGGTGTGTGTATTTTATGTATTCTAAAGGTCATCCTTCCATTGCCAATTGATTTTAAAAATGTAAATATTCTTGAACTTATAAAGTAGGTTCACTCTATCTTGTACTCGAGTTTAACCAAATCTGTTTCATGACTCTAGCAATAAGACCATAACTCTTACGAGTATGAAGTAGGAAAAAAGTATCAGAAAGTAGTAGTACAAATTTTTTACTCCCTCCGTTTCGGTGATTTGTTTACGTTTACTTTATACACGTTTATTAATGTGAAAAGAGAGATAAAGAAAAAACTAATAAAATAATAATAAAAGTACAATGGAGGGTCCACTTTACCAAAATTAATAGATGTAATTGGTTAAAGTGGTATGGGCCCACGATCATTTATGGAAATGTAAACTAATGACCCGTACACCCTAAAATAAAAAGTGTAAACAAATGACCGGGACAGAGAAAGTATTACATTCTTTAAAATTGCTCCATTTTATAAAATTAGACAAATTCAAAAAGCGTAAAATAATTAAATTATAAAGGTATTTAACATACTCAATAATCAATAATCGTATGAAACAACGGTGTATTACTCAACAGCTCACTAATTTTTCAACATCAAATAAACTTTCGAGAAATTAACATTCATCATGGGAAAAAATATTGATTAATCAACTTAATATAAAGGTGCTACAAATGGACCAACTTGGGTGAATAAAAGAACATAATTTGATCGAATTTAGCAATAGCAATTAGATCAAAACACCATAAACATGATCACACGTAACCATATTACACTCGTTTAACCCAACTAGCACACTAATCAAACACTACTGAAATAAAAAAAAATTAATCAAAAATCACACAAAAGTAATTACTACTACTCCGTACTATTTATACAAGTTAATTATTTATTTAGTTAATTAACTAAAACCCCTCAAAATATATAAAAAAAAAAAAAAAAAAACATTTAATTTAATTTAATTAGATTAAGCGTAAACAGAACCATAAGAAAGAGCCATCAAAAGCACAGCAGCTTGTTCATCTTCACCCAACTTATTAATATTAATATTATTATTATTATTCTTTCTCACACTTCTCTTCCCCACCGTTGATCTTTGCATCATGACCTCTCTCCCAAGAGATATGAGCCGTTGATTTAAGGACCCCACCAACCTTGAAGACTTATCATTACTTGATGATGTTGTGAGTGTACTACAGCTACTACCACCACCACCACCACCACTACCACTGCTGCTGCTTGTAGTTGTTGTTGTACTGCTCCCACTTCCGCTGCTTTTTTTAGTTGACGAAAATGCCCTCGCCTTTTCCGTCTTAATTCCCGAACTTACCCTCACCTTTTTCCTGCTTCTTATCCCACATGCATTGCACAGTGACTGCACAATCATTTTACCAAATTTATTAATTTAATTAAATAATACTTCCTCCATTCCATTTGATTCTATACATATTCCTTTTTCGGAAATTCCAATCAATTCTATATATTTCTATTTTAGTCTCTACTTTATTAAACTAAAAGACCAATATACCCTTCACTAATACCCACTCAACCCACTTGCAAACAATAAAATAGGGGTATTTAAGTAATTCCATTATCTACCCCACTTAATTTTCTTCTACCTTAATTACCGTGTTTTGGTCAAACGTATAGAATCAAACGGAATGGAGGAAGTAAAAAAATCAGAAGGAATTTATGATGATGATCAGGGGAAAGTGAATCAACGGCTGAGAGTAATCTGTACCTTTGGACCGGCGGGCCCACCTCTCCATAATGGGGTTTTTGATGTTCCACAGTCTGCGCATTTCTTTGCCTTTTCGTTTTCTTCTGAAGTTTGTTGTTGTTGGTGGTGTTCATCGCTCTCTAATTTCTGCATCATTTCATAAAAAATTATTATTTTATTACAAAAAAAAAGGGAATGATTTTGATGATGAAAGACAGGGGAGAGTAATTGTGTAAATAGAGTGTAAAGTACCAACCTTGTCACTTAGATCCGTCATTGTTGTGATGATTGTTTTGAAAATCGAAGACAAACCCAGATGATGAAATCGTCGAAGCTAAAATGGGTAGTGATTTGATTTTTGTGATAATGCTGAAATCAAAAATCCCTAAAATCTAAGATATGATGATGAAGTTTATAGGGTTTTAGTGATCAAAGGGGAAGATCAGACGGCTGAGATCAAATCAAAGGTGAGATCAGTGTAAGTGATCAACGCGGGAAAAAATAAACCAAAAAAAAAAATGGAGAGAAGTGATCAAATGATGATGATGATTTGAAAAAAAAAAAATGTGGGAAATTTTGGAGCTAAAAAAGGAGAGAAATTAAACCGCCATAGAAAAATATAAAGAGTAATTTGATGAGAGAGAGATAGACCGACTTTAAAAAGAAAAAGAAAAATAGAGTTTATATAGAGCGGCTACTTGCTGGGGAAAAAAAATTAGGGATTTGATGAAATTTGGGGATTTTTTTTTGAGGAAACCCTAGTTGCTTTATATTGTGGGATCATTTTAGGCGGTATTTGTAATTACGGTTTTGCCCTTCGTGTTGAAATTTTGATATTCTCCCGCCATAAGTTTTGTTTTGTGTTTTTTTTTGGTGGTGGTTGTGTTTTTTTTGTCTTTTGGGTTTAATTTTTGGCTCCATTTTTGAATTTTTGGGCAAAAAAAAAATGAATTCGGATTGATTGAGTTATTTGATTTTGTTGATTGTAATTATTGGATGGTGATCATTTTTTTTTTTTTGTCAATATACTCAGTATGTTACAAGGGCAATATGATGGGGAGAGAATTTAAAAGTTACCTGTTCTTAGCGGTATCTCATACAATGATAACTTTTAAAATAAACTACTCCGTCATTTTTATTGGTACATTTCATAATCTAAATTATGGCGTAAAAATTTTCCACAATACAGTAAATAACTACAGGAAAAAGATATAATACGTCGGACGTGAATAGATTGTGTTCCCTGCTATAGAAATTGTTTGACCACAAAAATATTCCCGCCTAAAAACATTGCTATTTTTTTCTTTTTTTTTGTGTTGATCAATATGGGACCTTGAAAGAAAACACTCCAAAAAGACCCGCCAAAACAATTACTTTGAGCGCGCTTTAAATTGGCTTTGCTTATTGTCGCTCTCAATATGGAGGAAACTCTCAACTTGCGCGCCAAAATAATCACAATTTTATACTTCCTCCATTTCATTAGATTCTATACATTTGATTTTTGCACGTACGTCGATACACGTTTTCTTTTGTTTATATCTTTAGTTACATAATTCTGAAAATTATAAAATTTGAATATTAATAATGCTCTCAAAAAGGCAATTAAAACAAGATCTCACATGACTATTTTTTTATTTCATATATTAGACGATATATCGAAGATTATCCTCAATTGTAAATAGTGTCCAAAAAGTAAATGTATAGAATCTAATGAAATGGAGGAAGTATGAGTTAATTGTTAAACTACCTTTTGGCCTGAGTCAACTAAATTCCGACATCTTTGGTCACCGTAGCATTTTTTTTAAGTTAAATTCTTGGTTTGAGATGGTGTGTTTTAGGTTTTAAATGATCAAAATTCGAATTTCAGAGAAGTAAGAAGATGAAAATGAAGAAAAAAACGTTAATTCCGTTAAGTCAATGTCGGAATTTGGTCAACTCGGGCCAAAAGGTGGTAGTCAACAAATTTAGTTATTTTTAAATGTGGTAATTGACAACTTTTTTTTTTTAAAATGATGTTTGACAAAAACTTGCTTTTTAAAGGTAGTTTTTAACAATTAACCCATTTTATATTGACTACATTATGAACACAAATTTGAGTGAGAGTGTTTCATGATATTAGTAGGGCACTCAGAAATCCACGCACCTTTTGTACTTATCCACGAGTTTTATTTGTTAATGGAGAACATGGGACCCACTAATTTTTAATTGTCATACACCTACTTTCCCGTGGAAGAAGTTTTTTCTCCCGTGGAGTTATGTCTACCCTATTAGTATCGTGAAACATCTATCGTTATTATTTTTCTGCCGCGATTTTCTTTAATACGGAGTAATTAGTAGGTTTTGTAATTAAAGGCAATTTCACAGGAAATGCATTATACTTAGTAGCTACGAAGTACAAAAAAATATTTTTTAATGGTAAGATATACAGAGTACTTCATACGGAGTATGAAGTATAAAAGAGAATGCTTTTGATGATTTATTAATAATCGGTCATGTGTTGTCAATCACATAACATATGTAAGCTATTTAGAATAAATCACAATATTAGTTTATCAATGTTAGTCATATTAAACAATGTAACATTAAAATTTGATAAATAACTACTCCATAAATCGTAATACATAAATTTTTTAAAATTAAATTAAAAAAAACACTTTTTAGTTATGATTAATGTGGAGTGATTTTTAGGAACCAATGTAAAACTAATATCATTAGATTCGAATAAAAAATTGTCATTAAATTACTACGGAGTACATATATCTATCATTGTATATTTGTATTTACATCAAATAATAAAGATTTATTAAATTTTATAATAAAAATAATGTTAACTTTTGGAAAAAATAAAAAATAAAACACTAAACAAATTTAACTACTACTGAGTATGTGATTAGAGAAATCAAGAATCAAAACCTTAAGTGATTTAACCAACAAAGCTAAAGCTAATTGCACTTATCATAGAAAGAAGGATAACATAGAAGTATATAGAAGTTGATTCCATGACTCAGGAACACCAGGAAGACACCAATGCATACAATCTTGAGATATTTGTCGATTCCATTTGGATCCAGGTCTTCGATATCTCGATGGGTGTCCATCTTTTCGATAGTCAGTCAACCGAGTAATGTTGAGATAAATTACTGGTGTGTCCATCTTGGATATCACTAATTCAGGAGTGGTTTTTACCCACGGTTGATATGGTTCTAATATTTCATCTTTTATCGATTCTGAATCTTCTATTGGTTCATTTGCTTCACATGTCCCATTTGAATACCATTGTCCTCCTCTACACCAAATACTCAATTCGTAAATCTTTTGGTGTAACTCTCACCCTTTAACGCAAAACTTACTACAGAGTACTACGGAGTACATTTTTTAAAATATTTATTCCTTGTATTTTGTATTAAAACTAACCTTTCAGCGATTGCATAAACTTATAGGAAAAGAAAACTTCAATCAAATTTAACAAGGTTCGATCTAATACTCTGTAATTTTTAGCTTATACTTATGGAGTAACCTAAATTTTGTGATAAGAAGTGGCTTACTTGAAATGAACGGAAGATAAGCCAACGAAGAAGACCTTGGTTTTGTTATTGTTGACAGAGTTATCAATCCACCGAGCCCATGTGTTCATGGCCTTCATATATGCTTCTTCCACGTCCAATTTATTATGGACGAAAACATCACCCTCTTGGAAGAAATTTTCCCTATGAGTTCAGCTTTTAATAATTGATTTTAAAACAATATTTTATTTGATTCGTATTGTTTGACCAGAATTTTAATATAAGACTGCGTACGTACATTTGAATCTTGTATACAGTTCACTATTTGTATAGAAATATTAATTCAATGATTGTGGTAATGTTTGTTCTATTGTTCATAGAATTAACTGAAAAGAATAAGTGTAGATTAATTTAGAAATAAATACATACCCATTTTTAGTTCTACCGGGATTCCACCATTGTCCAGTATTGAAAATAAGAAAATCTGCATTGACGTACTTAGCTAAAGTGTCATGGATCTCGTCTAACCGCAACTTACTCATTGGCGAACTACTAGCTTCCGGTCCTACAGTTTTCCAGTGTCTTACTAGAAAAGGTGCCGAGATGAAAATTATGCTGCAATCATAATCCTAGCAGCCACACAATTGCGAAACATCACTAATTATGATACGTAGTATTTACTACGGAGTACCTCGTACTTTAGATTACAAGGGAGTGTAGAAAATAGGTACCTTAATATCAAAGGAAAAACCGTCTCGTCTTAAAGTTCTGGAGCCACTAACGTTAAACGCATTCAAAGAGCAAACCAAAGACTCCCACATATTTCTATTAAGTGAATCACCCGCAAACACCATTCTTTTACCTCTTAACATTTCCATCATTTTCATCCCATCAAACCTACACACATACATTAGATACTTAATAATCATATTACATCAAACTTTTAGTTAATCAGCCTGCATTAATGAACAAGAGCTTTATATAAAATTAATCACAGTGTGTTAAGGAACGTATAAGATTATTAATTAGTCCGACTGCATCAGATCGACTTATAATAGAATGATTTTAATCGACGTTAGAAGAAGATGACATGCAAATTTTTATAAAAAAGTAGTTCGTCGAATCTTGTTTGAATCGTCTTACCGACTGAGTACATTATGTATAACAAATTTTTATAATTTTTAATTACATGTATATATAACAAAAAAATATAAACAAAGAAAACGTGCATTTGATTAACATGCATAAAACAAATATTTAGACTATAGAGTATAGAATCAAATGGAATGGAGAAAAGTTTCATTAAAACGACAAATGAATTATATAATCATAAATTATTGAATCAATGAGACGTATAATTTCATGCAAAGATGATTAAAGCACGAAGTACTACACTATTATTATTAATCATTCAACGTTCATCACAAAGTAATACGAAAAAGTCAAACCTTGGGATATCACAACCAAAAGGTTGCCATCTATAATTCAAGTAACCAAAATCAGGACGTCCACTCTTGTAACAATTGAACGACCCACCCACATACGGGCACGACCCGGGTGTGTAAATCGGACCTGAATCGTCGTAAACCCAACTTCCATCAAATATATCACAACTAGCACTTCCTTGGGTCGGACTCACCAAACTTGACCCGTTCTCGACTCGAGCGACCGAAGACGTGTTTAGAGTAGTCACAAGAGAGAAAAGGTGTGAAGTCAACGGTGTTAGTGAAGGTGAAATAATATGAAAAGGGTTGAATGTAGAAGGAATAAAGTTTAGTAGGAAGATGAATGTAAAGAGAATGATGAAGATTATCTGAGTTTTTGAAAGGATTGTTTTTGAGAATAATAATGGTGGTGGTGTTTGTGTATTGCTTGTTAATGGACTCATTTTATTAATTAGATGATTGAGATGTTATTGTAATATAATGTTGTTTATATATAAATTATGTTGGACATCATTTTTGTGGTTGTAATAATACACGAGTGTTTTGGCTTATATATAAATGCGGCAATATTATTTCAGAAAAAAAATGTACTCCGTAACTAGTTTAAATTTTTAAAGAAGAATTAAGTTAATGACTTAATGCATTATATAATTATATATGTTCCCGTTATATAACAATGAAATATAAAACGATGATCGATACAAATGTGTGACATGAAGCATGATGTTGGATGTTTTCTATACAAATGACCTTGTGTAGATGTAAATTCTGTATTTTACTTTGTTATTGATAGATAATATTTGATATCCATGCATAACTCAATAATGTATGAATATGTAAATAGATGATAGAATATTTACGATAGATATACTGAACATAATTGAAAAAAATAGGAAGATGTCATGTTCTTGCATGTGAATCACAGCAACTGTTTATCATAAACATTGGACAATCTTACATCTACTCTCACGATTAATAATTTCGAACTAGATCTTCAATTATTGACAATAGATTAATTATATTGTTCTACTAATTTATTGGTTGCTAAATTGACCTTTTAATTAGCGTTAATTTAAAATTAAAATTTAAAATGACAAAAAAAAAAAAAAAAAAAACTAATTTCACATTTTCCTTACGTAGATAGTCATCGAATGTGGTCTGATCATATACATTCTCGAAAAAGCACAATTATCGGTAGGTAGCCAAAACATGTAGGACAAGTTATACGCAGCTCGATTCAAATGGGATAACAAGATTATCCTCCATTTGACATTATAATTTTTTTAAAATACATAGGTGGGTTCAACTGAGCAAGTCACGGCATATAGGATCGTAATGAACAAGAAAATGAAATAACTACGGAGTATCAATATATTTTGTGTAATTTTAGATCAATTAGACTTTGTTGGCTCTCAAATTTTGGACATCAAAACTATATGAATGAAACTGATTACATAATCATTGAAAAGGCGATAACAAAGAAGCATAGAGAAGTTGGTTCCATGAGTCGGGAACTCCCGGAAGGCACCAATGCATACAATCTTGGGGCATGCCCGGTTTCCATTTGAATCCGCGAAACCGGTACTTTGATGGGTGACCATCTTTACGATAGTCTGTTAACCGTGTAATGTTGAGATAAATCACGGGTGTCTTCATCTTGGATATCACTAATTCTTGAATGTTTTTGATCCATGGTTGATACGGGTCTAATACTTGGTCTTTTGTTGGTTCAGTAGCTTTAATTATATCGGTCGAGTCACAAGTCCCATTTGCATTCCATTCCCCTCCTCTGCACCAAATAATGTCGTATAACAAATTATTCGATTTTGTCACATCAGAATCATCTTATTTCTACACGTACTAATCATAACGACATTACGGTTTAATTTAAACAGAAAAGGTAATAACGTTAAAGGAAGTGTCTTACATGAAATGAACCGCAGTTAAGCTAACAAAGATGACCTTTGTTTTCTTACTGTCGACATTGTTGTCTACCCACTTTGCCCATGTATTCATGGCTTTCGTATATGCTACTTCCACATCCAATTTTTTATGGACATAAGTATCACCCTCTTGGAAGAAATTCTCCCTGAAAATTCAGATTTTAGTTATCGATATTTTCACTTTGTCGCAAACTATCCTGTGAGACCGTTTACTTTATTATTCAGAATTAGTAGTTTTGAAATTACTAGACAAATAACATGAGAGCGGAATTGTTTTAGAATGGATTTCATACCCGTCATGTGTGTTAGAGGGATGCCACCACTGTCCCGTATTAAAGATGAGGAAATCAGCATCGTAGTTCTTGGCAATAGTATCATGGATCTCATCTAGCCGCAGCTTAGACATCGGCTTCTCATCTGCCTTTGGACCTTGGAATCTCGAATGTCTAGCTAGAAATGGCGCTGTAAGCACAGTTATGCTGCTTTTATATTCCTAGTCACACAATTGATGAATCATTATTCGTTACTCACTATTACTATGCTTTCAATGATGATACAGAGTAATATATAACTAAGCTTATAAGAAACGATAAATTTCATACTCCGTATCATTTAAGTCGTCTCAAAAATAACTAAATACTCCGTAACTCTATTGTACACGTATAATGATTCCACCTCAAAGTAACGAGGAGTGTGGGTGACTAACCTCGAACATGTAGGAAAACTCGTCTGGTCTAATATATTTTGCCCCACGAATATTAAATGCATTCAGAGAGCATATCAAGGAGTCCCACATATTTCGATTTAGTGAATCACCCGCAAATACCATTCTCTTCCCTCTTAACATTTCCATCATTTTCTTCCCATCGAACCTACATCATTTGTAAATTGTATCATATTAAGTATGCTTAAAGAAGTCGTAGCTTGAGACATAATGACGCAATTTTACACAAGAATCAAACATATAAGGTAGTATTGAAAACTTTTCATCTTTTTAAGTAAATTCAAACCTCGGTATGTCACACCCACGAGGTTGCCACCGATAGTTCACGTAACCCAAATCAGGACGTCCACTCGTGAAGCAATCGAATGTCCCACCAACATACGGGCACGACCCAGGTGGGTAAACAGGACCCGAATCATCATAAACCCAGCTTCCATCAAATATATCACAAGTACTACTTCTACGGATTGGACTCACCAAACTTGACCTATTTTCGGCGACAGTCACCCGAGGAAGACTAAGAGGTCCATGTTCGGGTTCCTTTGGGAAGATCAAAACCGACGTGTTTCGAGTGAAAAGATGGGAAGTCAACGGCGAATGTAAAGGGTTGGATGTTAATGGAAAGTTTAGTAAGAAGACGAATGTAAAGAGGATGATGAAAGTTATGTAAACTAGTGGAGTTCTTGAAGAGAGAATTTTAGAGATTTTTGTGCTTATTAATGGAGACATGTTTTTAATGAAATGCTAAAATGTTGTCATGCATGTTTGGTCTTTGAACAAGAAGACTAATCCACTTGAATTGGTACCACATTGTACTTCATCAATAGAGAGTTAATCATGTTCTCTTAATCATGCATTAATTCTCACGATTAGCCATAAAAACTACATCTTGAATCTAACAGATTATATTATTTCTATTCTACAAGTCAACCTTCAATTTTAGTTTTTTTTAATTCCATGCACCTAACTCCGAAAACGATATTCTTTCGGAAAAAGTCTTCATAGGTGGTATGTGATTGGGTGCAGTAGTAAGCTCAAAACACGACAATTGAATCACGACCGTTGGAATCAAGAGCTATCGGAATATTCTCAAATTTATAAACAAAGTAGGCATTTGATTATCTATGAGTAAAAAAAAAAAAAAAGGAAAAAGAAACAAAGAAGCAATTTATAGTTTACTCAAATTGGAATCATAAATCAAGTAGGTTCACTGCCGTCCGCCCCTGTTAAGAGCTTGGAGAATCTCGTCCCAAGATTAGTATAAAACTTCATTTCTGATATTTCATTCCCGAAATGTGTTACTTCCCTAATCAAATTAGAGGACGGGGTAAAAATTTAGTATAATATATGGCGGTTGAGTAGAACTACTCAAGAATAATCTGGGAGAACAATTAGGCTCAGTGATGTAATGCACACATCATGAAACATTGAAAAGCACATATTTATAATGCTTGAAAAACAGAAGTAGTTTACCTCTGAGATTACGGTGAGAGTCGTCTCAACCCAACTAGACTGTTGTTCCTTTCATCAACAGTTAAGAAACACAAAGACTCAAAACGTACGACAATTGTTCAGCCTAATATCTCTATTCCAACGTATTCATCGACAAAATGAGGAACAGTAGAGTACTGCGGCGGAGTTTTTCAAAGTCATACTGAGTCCACAGAGATACCTTTCTCTTTGTATTTTGTTGCAATATCCCCGGCCTCTTTTACCTGACCCAATTTCTGAAGCATGCTGACAAAAATATCACAAGTACTTGAATCTGGAAGACAACCACTAGCTTCCATTGAAAAGAAAACGTCCTTTGCATCTTGAAATTTCCCGAAACCACACAACGATTTTATCAGAGTATTATATGTGATATGGTCTGGAGCTAGTCCTAATGCAAGCATGGAACGATAAATGTTATGTGCCTTTGCAATCTTATTCCTTTTACAAAGGTTTCGGATCAGAGCATTGAACGAGTATTTATCGGGTTTGATTCCATCTGCTTGCATCGTATTAAATAGCACCATCGACCGACCAACATCCCCAACAGTAGACAAATAGCGGATCAAAATGTTGTAGGTGACAGTATTTGGTTTAACACCCCATTGTTTCATTTCCATAAAACAATCAAATGCTTCCTCAATCTTGTTCGCTCTACAGAGACCATCAATTACTGAACTAAAAGTGAAAATATCTGGCTTCAATCCTTGCTGTAACAGCATTACTAATAGTTCATGAGCCCTTTCTATTTCCATAGCTTTAAAATGACCATCGATTAATGTATTAAAAGTGGCAAGGTTTGGTGAGATGCCTCTTTTCTGCATTCCGACGAATATATTTCGTGCCTCTGCACTCATCTTAGCCTTTAACAAGCAGTCGATCACCATGTTATACGATATTACATTTACCACAAGTCCAGCTTGAAACATTTGCGTCAAATACTGACTACCCTTTTCACCACATCCCCTTTTTAACAGAGTTTCAATTAGGGCGAGATATGTCTCCAAAGAAAGACTCAAACCTAGTCGAAGAAAGCTATCCACAACTTCACAGGTTGTCTCAACATCCAGTGCATTGATTAAACAGGTCACTATTATGTTAAACAATGGAGTGTCAGGAAGATAGCCTCTCGTCCTACAAATATTCAAAAATGAAGCTGCCTCCGCTGCCATACGGTTATTCGAGAGGCAGTAAAACATTGTATCACAAGCTACTTTAGGCAAAATTGATTCCTTTTCAACAAATTCCAATAACAAACTAAATGCCTTTTCCGGCTGAACACAACGAAACATGCCATGCACCAATGACCTATATGTAGCATCACTCGGATTGACTTTCCTTACTCTCATCATCTCCAAAACCCTGAAGGCGTCATCTACCCTATTCGCATTACAATATCCATCAATAAGGATTGTATACGTAAACACATTAGGCTTATAACCCGATCTCTCCATCATTTTAACAAGACGAAGAGCTTCATCAACAACTCCAGACTTGCAAACCCCATGAATAAGGATATTATAAGTAAACCTATCTGGTTTACAACCATCAGCAGGCATCTGCTGGAATTTCAAATATGCTAAATTGAGCGAATTCGACTTGATCAAAGCATCAATTACAGCATTATACAATCTAGTACTAGAATTAAGACCCAAAAGTGAAATTTGGCCAAATATCTCAACACAATACTTAGCCAACCCTAATTTACCCCAACTACCAATCAAAATACACAGAAAATCCTCAGTAATCGAAAACCCGGCACGTCTAATATCCTCAACTAATTCAGCACTCAGCAAAATTGGACCTTTTCTATGAAGGGCATTACCAAAAACACCCTTAATCTGCAAATTCTTTTCGAATAACAGGTTGATATTCAAAACCCAGACATAAAATCTAATCAATTGAATTGGGTTTTCTAGGTTTTGCAAAATACTAACTACATTTTGTGGGTTTAGAATCACCCTCCCAGCTTTTAACTCGTGGTTTAACAGCAAATACCAATCTTTCCTCAGTAAAATTTGAAGTAGATTTTGGAAATCAATTGATTTTTTAACTAATTTTTGCTCGGGAATAAATTTAGAGGTTAAATTAGAATGATTATGACCATTAATTTGAGGAAATGAGGATGAAATACCTCTATTAATGACCTTGTGAGATTGAATTTGTTTCGAGCAAATTGATTTGGGAATTTTCGAAGGTTTCTTTTGTTGGATTATTTGTTTTGATTGATTGGAAGAAATATGAGCGAGGTTATCAATGGCGGTAGAAGTCCTAGAAGCTAAGCTAGAGAACCCTCTCATTTTCTCATCGCAGTTCACTCGACCATGGCGAACGACACCAAAGTATTAACTCAAATTCATAGGTTGGGTTGGGTTGGGTTGGCTGATGATAAATACGGAGTTTTTAATACGGAGTAGCCGAGTAGGTAATTGTGGGTTATGGTTAGATACGGGTCAAATATGAGTTTTATCCTCGTACAATTTAAGTTAGGGTTAATTGAATATGGGTATTGATTTTCCGTATACGGATTTTACTCCCGGAAAAAAAAAAAAAAAAAAAAGAGAATTTGTATACCATGGGAGTAAAAAAGGGTAGGGTTTGGAAAATAAATGAAAAAAAGTATACAACGGGAGTAAAATCCGTATACGGAAAATCAATTACGTTGAATATAACCCCCTTTATAACACTTTTTTTCAAAATAACCCATTTATATATTATTTTTATAACATAACCCCTTTTAAGACACTTTTGTTTCTAAATCACCCCCAAAATCGAAATATGCTACGAGTACTTAAAAATGAAATATTCACATCCTTAAACAAGGATTTCTCATGAGGTGTCGACATATTTTAGACATTGGTGGTTGTAACTTGAAAATGGCATACCCTATAATGTCTTTAATTGTGATTTTTAAGTAAGAAAATTCGACGTTGGGGGTGATTTAGAAATAAAAGTGTCTTAAAAGGGGTTATGTCATAAAAATAACATATAAGGGGTTATTTTGAAAAAAAAAAGTGTTATAAAAGGGGGTTATATTCAATTAACCATTTAAGTTATGTTCTTTTCGGTGTATAAGAGCTAAATGACTAGTTGAGCTGAATTTATAAGATTCGATATTTTAAAAGTTAAATTTATAATAGCTGAAACCTGCTGAAATTAAAGTTTAGCACGATTTAATAGGAGCTGAATTTATAGGGAGTTGAGCTGAACTTATAAGCGGTGAAATAACAGGGTTACATGAATTGTAGTTATAAATTTGGATTTTTGGAATATTAGAAATTAAATGAGAGTATGGTTTAAAAAAAAGTATGAATTTGGTTTAAAAAAAAAAAAGTTTGACTATGTTCTTTTCGGTTTATAGGAGCTGAACTCATAGGAGTAATGTCATTTGAAATTTTTTGTTTGTTGGGACTTACAGAAGCTGAATTTATAAAAACTGAATATAGGAGTTACGCTGAACGCATATAAGCTGAAAAAACGAAACTTTTGAGCTACAAAGAGTAGACGAATAGAAGTGTAACTTCATGAGTATTTTGATCATCAAGCGTCATGTTCGCCGACTTAATTTTTTTTTTTTTCGCCCTTGTCCCCTGCTCATCAGATATCCTACCTCGTCGCTTCATCCCCAAACCCCAACTAAGGGTGCTTCCGTGCTTATCATGTATACTTTTGCTCGTGCCACTTTGTCATATTATATCTTTTTTGGTAATTATGGTCATGGACTTACAGCTTTCTTGTTGGTACCTTCAAATTGGCTTGTTACCATTTTTTTTTTTATGGTTAGAGATTCATGTTTACAATTTTATTGTTACTGAATTAGATAAGATTGGGAATTTGTATGATTCGTCTCTGGATTAAGATTATATCCATATGCAACTGTTTTCTAGGGATAAGATGGAAACAAATCATACATCCAGAGACGAATCATACAACAGTCTTTTCCAAAATATTATTTAAGAGTAAAGACCTGTTCTTTCTGACTTTTAAATTTGACCCAGGCCCAGGCCAGATTAATTGGTGGCCCAGGCGAAATAGTGGCCGAATCGAACTAAGCGAATAAGTGGCCCAGGCCCAGGCGAATGAAGTTCAATTTTACTCTTATCATTGTGTTAGTAGGCCCAGGCCCAGAAGTGAAGAATCGAAGCCCAGGCCCGAATCGAATGAATGGGCCCGAATCGAGCCCAGGCCCAGGCCCAGGCGAAGTGAAGTGAAGTGAAGTAAGCTTGAAATGTCTTTGAAAATAAAATTTGGAAAGAACAGGTCCTAAATGTCCTAATTTACCAATAACAAGAAATATTCGTCTCTATCTTAGATATTTGTTTACACTTTAATTTTTAAGGTTAAAGTTATAACACTTACATCATTAACGTATTATAAATTTTTGATTATTAAACACATATGAGAAAAAAAATGGTGTTTTTACTTAAATGGTGTTCAAAACCAAAGTAATTACAAAAATGGAGTTCAATTAAAAGTGTTTCGGGTGTAAACTCGGGGTCTTGAGAATGACGTCATGGGTGGCCTCCAGGGTCCCGGCCCGCTCCATGAGTGCCCTGCAAGGTGAACTCCGGGCCCGAGGGGCTTGCCCCCGGCGGAGCCTCCGACGCCCAAGTCAGTACCGAAATATAAAATATAGGGTTTATGTGGTAAAATGAGAGTAAAGAGAGAGTAGAGAGAGAGAGTGAGGAGGAGATAATAAAAACCAACCCTTTTAGCTTTGCCCCCTAGGGGTTATTTATAGAGCTTTTGGGCCTCTTGGGCCTATTATTTGTCGTCTTGTCGTCGTAAGCGTAATCGGATATTCGACCCCCAACAATTGCCCCCACCGGATTCGCATGTCATCGTGCGGATTCGGTGTCGGACGTCGGCGTCGAATAGAGTGCGCGAAATCGTTGACCTTGGGCAATACAAGTGAAAAAGATCTTACTAAACGGGTCCTTGGCGGTAGTAGTACCGCGCGAAAGTGGTTGTCTAGTCGTGGCATACCAAATATAGGACAGGCATCGAAAGCTACGCGATAGTTATTGGGGGTGGCGTCTCCCGGGTCTGGCTACCTCGGGCCGGAGGGGTCGTGAGCCGGGAGAATCCCATGTACCCAGGGGACCGTCAGTCCCTCCCGGGTCTGGGGCATAGATGTCTCACCCGGGCCGTCTTTATCTGATGCAGCGGCGATCTGATGGCGAAGTTTTACGGCGCGATCGGAGTTTCGCGGCGTGGCTAGGGGGTGACGTTGAGTACGCAACATCAACGGAATATAAGGGCTAGCGCCGCGGGGATGATCACACGGCGCGGCCTAAGGTGACGTAGAGTGAACTGCGTCACGGGAATAAGGAGGTTGGCCGCGGGACAAGGTCACGTGGCGCGGCCTAAGGTGACGCAGAGTAAACTGCGTCACTGGAATAAAGGAGCTGTCCCGGCACGTAGCCATGGATTATTTGTACGATCGGAGCCACCTAGGCACGGAGGTAGTATGGTCTTATCCGGAGTAAGCCACCTAGGCGCGAGGGCCGTTAGTGGTCTCTTCTGATGGTGGTGTAAAGGACGCAGGAGCCGCTCAAGCCCCGGGCCGTGAGCTCTCCGTACGCGGGTAGTATAAAAGGCGCAGGAGCCGCCCAGGCCCCGGGCCATGGACTCTCCATACGCGGGTAGTTCAAGGCCATACGTCGGGCGCGAGCCGCCCAGGCCCCGGGCCATGGACTCTCAAGGCGCGATGGTCTTCCAGACGTAAAGCGGTTGCGCGGAGGTCTTACCCATGGGAGGTCCGCAGCCGCCACCGGCTACAAGGCCGGCAGATCGACATCGCGCGGTGAGCGGCCTTAGGCACGTGGGCCATCATAGACATCCCGCTTTGCATAAAGGCACCCTCATCCGGGCCCGACGACCACAGATGAGCATTGTGCAAGGTCATACGTAGGGCGCGAGCCGCCCGTGCCCCGCCATGGACTAAGGCGCGATGTTCTTCCAGACGTGAACCCGGTCATGGAGGTCTTACCCATGGGAGGTCCGCAGCCGCCACCGGCTACAAGGCCGGCATCAGACACTGCGGTGAGAGCAGCCTAGGCACGTGGGCCATCATAGACATCCCGGCTCTTTTGCATAAAGGCACCCTCATCCGGGCCCGACGACCACGGATGAGAATTGTGCAAGGCCATACGTAGGGCGCGAGCCGTCCAGGCCCCGGGCCATGGACTCTCAAGGCGCGATGTTCTTCCGTACGTAGGCAACGAGTTGCCTGGGAGGTCTTACCCTTCTCCGGTCTTTTTTGCATTCATTCCTGCAAAAGGTTAGTAAATTTTTCAAAAATTCCTATTTTTGAATCAAACTATCGTGATTCAGCCGGGGTCGGGGGTAGTCCCCCCTCCTTGCCCCCTGGCCAGCTTTTGTGTGATACAAATCTAAACAAATGCTGGGCAAAAATCTACCAAAAAATACAAAGACAAGCTCGCGGTGTCAACAATCCTGATCACTCGCTTTACAAATATAAATATGGCGGTTTTTGAGTATAAGGTGATTCTTGTGGAGCTTTCATGGAGTCTCGGGTGATTAAAGATCGGCTAGGCATCATAAATATGTAGCTCGTATTTCTTTATCATCGCCTTTTTCTCCATTACTCCTGGAAAAAATAATCAACATTAACACAAATGACGAGTATATTAATAACTTAGTTTTTATTAATAAACAAATTTTGGTGTAATGAATTTATAAGCAAGAATATAGAGGTTCATGCCGTCCTCCTCAAATAAAAATGGATTGCTGCGTATTTGACGGTCACGGCCCAAAATGAATCAATAAAAATAGTACATACTCATGGCCCAAAAAGTATTCAGCAAGTGGATCAAACTCAAGTAGATTTTGGGCCTTGTTAATGAATATTTTAATATTTTGATGTGGCTCAAGTGGATTTCATACTCAAAAGGATAAGCTGGAGGTTTTTATTCGAAAAACTCAAAGCCTAAAAAGGGGACTTATCTTTTAATGAAGGCGGCAGTAAGTGTTCCGGGGAGGTGGTTCCGTACGATCACGGTTGTGGCCGATGGTGCTTCCGACGGCAGTAAGTGCATGGGAAAGAGTGGTCTGAATCCGTTGGCGGGAAAGAAACCCCGGGAAGGTGGGACGGATCCCGGGAGAAGGGTGGCCCCCTCCCGGTCGTAGGTGGTAGCCGGCCCGGGACTGTGTTGACCGAGTAACCGCGCTAACGGTGTTCCTAGACCGGCGGCGTTTGGAAAAGTGAAGAAGGTCCCGGGAGAAAGGTGGACCAGTCCCGGTCCTAGGCGGACCCGGTATAGATGGCGGTACGATCCCGGTGGCTTCTTTTTGCTCCCTTCCTTTGTATTATTATTATATACGTTATTATAATTATTTCTAGGCCATGGCTGGCCGGTCCGGGTTGGTCTCAGGCGTTCCCGGGAGTGGTTACGGTACCGGGAAGGGCTATACGGTGATATGGTAGTGTTTCCACGCGACTTCATCTATTAAAATAAATCAAATCTTTCAAGAGATCCATGCTATCACATCTAAAATAACTTAGAATAATGAAAAATAAACTTATCTCCTCAATGAAAACCCAGGCGGCCTAAGTCTGGCGGCGACGAAGAGGTCCCGGGAGAGCGAAGAAGGTCCCGGCGGTATGTGGCCGGCAAAGGTGGCCGGTCAAGGTGCTGGGTTGCCATTCTTCCCGGGTGGAGGTGCTTCCGCGTATGGTTGCCGTGATTATTTCAAACCATGGCCGGGATTCCGGGAAGAGTGCGTCAGCTATAGCCGGCTGATTGCCGTGACTACGTTGCTGTTGAGCGAGTTCGTGACGGTTCTCAAACTTGAGGTAGCCGTCGAAGTAGTGCTCACGGCTCAGGGGCTGCGGTCTCGGCCCGAAACCAAAATGATCTCGGTGGAGGCGGGCCAGGTGCTCACGGCTCAGGTGGCTGGTGCTCTTTAATTTCCTTGCTTCCGGATGCTTGTTCCTGTAGAACTTGTCAAAATTTTGGGCTTTTTCAAGCGTGGGCTGAGTCGACCTATTGCTCTGTTTTCTTCTTTCATCTTTCTTTCTTCTCTTCTTGGCTGATTACGCGTGGGGCTCGCAACTGCTTACAGGCCGGGTAAGAGTTGCCGTGGGTTCATGACCGCCTGGCCGATAGTGATGGCCGAGAGAACCAGGAAGCGCGGTCGACGCCGCGTATTTGGGTCATCTTCCCGGGAGCTTCTTCATTTTTTTTTTATTTTTTTTTTATTTTTTTTTTATTTTTCGCGTGGCCAACCTTGCTTTTTGTTGACATTTTATTATACTCAAACATCAAAGGTAGTACTCTGTAGCTTCTTTCTCTGTTTTCGTTCTTCTTATCTTGATGCTTTGCTGGGACCAAGGTGGTCGTTGCCCCCGGAGAATGGAAAAAATGGTGGCCGGGAGAGCTTGTTTTTGGCCGGCGGGTTCTTCTTTGCTTTTCTCGTATTTGTCTTCTTTTTCTCGTCATCCCAAGAGGCTTGTTGTGGTTTGGCTATTAAAATATAGCAGTTCATGACATTAAAATATTGTAGTTGGTTTGGGTAAGTTTCCCGGGAGGTTTTTTCTTTTTGTTTTCATCTTCTTCGATGATTTCCTTACATTTCTTTGTCTTTTTGTGGGTTGTTTCCATAGCCTTTGACTCAATAAAAGGCTGGGTTATGCATGTGAGTTAGGCTTTTCTTTGACTTTTTCAATGTTTTTGGCTTTTTTATCATGAGGATTGTTTTTGTCTTCTTTTTCTCTTGATGATTCATGAGTTGGTCACTTGCAGGGAGGTATACTAAACAATAAATAACGAATATAAGTTTTTGGGTGGTACATTTTTTGGCTTTTTGGGTGTTCTTCAGCAAGTTTCTACGGGACCCTTTTATTTCCTTTTACTCTTCCAGGTTGGTATAAAATACTCAACGGGCAGCCGTGGGTCATTTTGGGTGGTACTCGTGGGCATGTGGTTTTAAATCTCTCCCCACAGACGGCGCCAATTGTTTCGGGTGTAAACTCGGGGTCTTGAGAATGACGTCATGGGTGGCCTCCAGGGTCCCTACTGGCCCATGAGTGCCTAGCAGTGAACTCCGGGCAGGGGCTTGCCGTGAGCCTCTCCGACGCCAAGTCGATGCAAATATAAAATATAGGGTTTATGTGGTAAAATGAGAGTAAAGAGAGAGTAGAGAGAGAGAGTGAGGAGGAGATAATAAAACCAACCCTTTTACCTTTGCCCCCTAGGGGTTATTTATAGAGCTTTTGGGCTTTTGGGCCTCTTGGGCCTATTATTTGTCGTCTTGTCGTCGTAAGCGTAATCGGATATTCGACCCCCAACAAAAAGTATCTCAAAAAAATGGGTCTAACTCATCATTTTTATGATTTTTTAAAATATATTTAATTTTTATTTAATTTTTTTTTTTTTTGAAAAGGCTGTGAGTGCTACGGCCTCCCCCACATCCCTATAACCACTGTGCCCACCACCTCCTTGGCCACCACGGCACCACCACCTTCTTACCCCCTCAATCGACTTACACCTCCATGACAAACGCTAACCTGCCCTCCGGCCTCCGTTACCACCTCATTGGTTTCACCAGTTTTTTTACGTGTGAAAGTCTATTGAAATTGACCAAAATACATTATTGGTCTTCAATGGTTGAGATTAATCGTGGATTAATTCGAGTTCGGATTATTTATACAATAAGATGATTAGTTCAGATTATTCTTAGCAATTATTCCTCACCTTTATCTAATGTCATCTTTATAGTGTCAATGAAAATATTTGGAAGGTGTATACTTGTACCGGAAAAACGAGTCAACTGGGTCAGGTCATTCAGGTCGGGTCATATCTGGTTTGATTAATGTAACAAATCGGGTCAGGTGGGGTCATTTCGTGTCTCGGGTCTATTTCGGATCGACTATTATCGGGTCATTTCGGATTCGTGTAAATTTGGGTCGGGTCCCTTCGGATCAATATGTAAAATTTTGGTTATAAAAGACGATTTTATTGTCAAAAGATTACTTGTTAAGGATTTTATATATATAATTAGTCTTAATTAGTTAGATGATATCAAATAAATTATTTTTAAATCATTTGAAGTGACCACGAGGATTTTTTATCGGGTATTTTAAGTATATAATTAGTCTTAATTACGGAGTACTTATTTGTGACATAATTACTTGTGATATCAAATAAGGTATTTTTTATCGGGTTATTTTTAAATCACTTGAAGTGACCACGAGGATTTTATGTATATAATTAGTCTTAATTACTTGTTATTTTTTTTTCCTTATTATCATGTATCGGCTTGTTTTAGCTTTATTATGTGACATATAACTTACACAATTCTTATTATTTTTTTGCCACTAAAAAAATGATGTCGTGGCAAATATTCACTTCACTACAAAAAAACAGTCGAAATGCGACGGACGAAATCCGTCGCAAAACGCCTAAATCCGTCGCAAAAAGTCGTTTTGCGACGGATTCTGCGACTAAACAGGCCCGTCGCAAATACTGGTCGCAAAAAATAAATTTGCGACGGAACTGTCGTCGCAAATGATTTTTGCGACGGTCAAATCAGTCGCAAAACAATCCGTCGCAAACAATATGACTTGCGACGGACATTATTTCCGTCGCAAAACTTGCGACGGAATTTCCGTCGCAAGTCATATTGTTTGCGACGGATTTTCCGTCGCGAAGTCATATTGTTTGCGACGGATTGTCCGTCGCAAGTTATATTAATCGCGACGAAATTCCGCCGCAAGTATGATAATCCGTCGCAGTCAGCGGCGTTTTCTGCGTCACTGCTTTCTACGCCCCAAACAGCCTGTTTTTTACACCTAAAAAACCTGCAATGAAATTCGTTTTCGGTGTCAATACACCGAAAAATCAAGCACACCAAACACACAACACATAAACCGAACATAGCATATATATATATAACGGTCATACGGCCACTACCACCGTCAAAGTTAACATTCATCGTCAAAGTTAACAAGTTAACATTCAAAGTTCAACTACCATTACACCACCGTCAAAGTTAACAATAAGTGGGGACATCGGCGCCGCCACTACCACTACCACCATCACCGTCAAACGGCCCACGCCTAAACGGGTCGTAGTCGGCGCCATGGTTGCATGTCGGAGGAGGTGATCGAGGCGTTGAGGCGTAATCAACTCCTCAATTGTAGCTACCCTTTGACTCAACGACTGCTCTTCGTGTCGCGTGTCATAATCCCGGATCGTATGTAGACTGCTCCCGACGGATGAGTGACGGCGAGGCGACGGTCAGAATACAAAGACGAGGTGAACTCAGGCCGTAAACACGACCTTTCTTGTCGTGTCCTCCCACTATCTCATGTCTGATAGGTTACCGTCAATAGGAGTGTCTGGTTGGGTTTGCTCGTGCTCCTCAACTCTTGGATTGAAGCGGTCCTAATTTTAAGATAGAAAATAAATTAAAATCATAGAAAGTAAAGTAAAATCATAAAATTAATGTTCTAGTATAAATGGATTCTTACAAATAAATTTTTGACTTTGTTGGTAATAAAACCGCCTTTCTTGTTTGAGGTTTTTGATTTCCTCACGAGCTCGGGGACAGAAGGTGGTGTCGGCGATCCTACAGACTTTACATACAAAAAAAAGAGTTGATTATTAACGTTGTTATTTATATATACATTAATTATAAAAGATTACATAATAAAAAAAAAAAATAAGAGTACTAACCAATTTGTCGATATATTGCATCATATCTTTGCGGCCCATGGTATGCGTCCCCGCCGCCTTTCCGTCTTCGCCTTGAGAATAACGATTCTTCTTCTGAATTTCTGCCTTTTTCTTGTATTTCTTTAAACAAAACAAAGTAAACGATAATTTATTAGTTTCTATATATTTAAAAATATAACAAGATTCGTTTAATAAGTTATAACTAGTATGTTAATTACCTCCGATGCCTTCCACTCATCATAGCCCTTCCTCAGCGCTGCAGTCGAGTCTATCCATGATTTTTTCACCCGACCTGTAATTTGTATTATAATCACCTTAGTTTTATCATGGCAACAAATTATTTTTACGACTAATATATGAAAATAAATAAAAACTAATACTACATATATTAATTGTTTACACCTTTTTGATAGGCGTAGTCCGGAATCCTTTTTTGGGCCATCTCGTTGAAAGTCTCTCTAATTAGTGCTTCATTCTTCTGTTTGTACTGGTAGTTGAACTACAATTACATTTTAAAAAAAAAATTGCATCAATCCATTGCATGGACAATTTTAAAAACCGTTTAATCAAATATGCTTAAGTTAAGAAATAAGTACCCTGAAAGTGTGCCACCAAAGCTCTTTTTGCGCGTCTGAAGCGTCTGACCAATTCGGAACAAATGGGTTCATCATAGAAGTTATCGACCTTCGAACTGTCTTTTTCACTTTGTCCTTCGTGAACCTGCATCGACATAATATACCAAATTTTTAATAGTATACCAAAGCGTCTCCAAACAAACTACTAATCGCGTCAACAACCCTATGAGACAGATTATGGTCACACTTTAACGTGACTATTCTAGATGCAGCTTCCAACACTGACATTGGGCTTCCTTCATACAAAGGTTCATCGGCGTTGTTTAACATGTCAAAAAAAGCTTTCACTTGAGGGTTTGGGGCCTCGTTTATTTCATCTGCATTCAACGCTTCCTCCCTAATTGTGTCTACTTCATCTCGTAAAGCGTCATTTATCATTTCTCGATAAGGATTATCATCAACCGGTACCACCGTGTATCTAGGTCTATCATCTACGGGAAAATCCTCTCCGTGACAAAACCAACTGTGGTAATTTCTCAGAAAACCTCTTTTAATCAAATGAGTTTTGACATCAGACTCATTCAACCATTCTGAGTTGCAACAATTCACACATGGACACCTAATCTTTTCACCATTACTCTTGAAATCCGGCAAAAGTTTAGCATGTTCGATAAATGAGATCACCCCATTAGCATATCCAACTTTCAAATCCAAACGGTCGTACATCCAACTACGTTCTACTCTCTTCATGGTCAATCAGTCTACAAAAATAGAGTTTCAGCAACATAGTTAAATTTGTAGTGATTTCTTTTTTTTTTGGAAAAAAACGTGTAGTCATAGGTAACTTCTTATCTCTCCAACCTAAACCCATCTTTGAATGATCAATATCACTAACAAATAGTTACAATTGTTTATGTAATAGTAAAAATTTGTGACAATTCGCATCAGTTCTCGGATACACAAATTTATGTATCCAGAGAACATCGACTTAATAATTGCTACCAAAATTTATACTATTACATAAACAAATATAACTAGTTGTCACCTAAGTGATATTAATCATTCAAAGCGATCCCAAAATGGGGACTATTCAAAAATTATTCCTAATGAATAATTCTCGAATGGGTATACTACGGTCAACGCAAAATTTTTTCTTTTTACATCATTTCAATAAAATAGTTTATGTTAACAAAACACACAATCAACCTAACAAAGGCTCTACAATTCTCTACATTAACATGACAATAATGGCTCTACAATTCTCTACATTAACCTAACAATAATGGCTCTATAATAATTCTTATCATTAACCTAACAAAGGCTCTACAATTCTCTAAATTAGCAAATGTTAAAGTGATTCAATTATTTATAATCAACTTAAAACTTAACAATTAATCAACTCAAACTAATCAACTTAACATAATATATTAACATCATAAACTAATCAAATTAACTTAACAAAACTTAAAACTAATCAACTCAAACATAATAAACTAATCAACTTAACTCATTATTTATAACTAATTCAATTATTTATAATAACTTAAAACTTAACATAATCAACTCAAACTAATCAACTTAACATACATTAACATCTAATCAACTTAACAAAACTAATCAAACTTAACCCAATCAACTTAACTTAACAAAACTAATCAACTCAAACATAATAAACTAATCAACTTAACATAATCAACTCAAACTAATCAATTTAACATACATAAACATTTAATCAACTTAACAAAACTAATCAACTTAACCCATTCAAATTAACTTAACAAAACTAATCAACTCAAACATAATAAACTAATCAACTTAACATATATTAACCCTAATATCAAACTTAATCAAATTAACTAATTAAATGAAAACTTAACATAATAAACTTAAATTAACCTAAATTAACATAATAATCTAATTAAATCAAATCATTTGGGAGTCAATGAGTGTCGTAGGAGTAGGAGTGTCAGGAGTAGGGAGTGTCACGAGTACTAAATCAAAACTAAAATAACATAATAAACTAATTAAAGAAAAATTGAAAAAACCATACTCTAATTAATTTGGGGAAAGTGTCGCCGGAGTAGGGAGGTCGCCGGAGGAGATAGAGTCGCCGGAGTGAGAAGCTCGCCGGAGTAATGGGACGACGGTCGACTTTTGGGCGATTTGGGGGCGATTTAGGTTTTTTTTTTTTAAGTCTGAAACAATGAGGAAGGAAATAAACTCGCGCATTATTTATTTTGGTTTGCGACGGAAATATGCGACGGACTGCTTTATCCGTCGCAAATTTTGGGACGGATTGCTTTATCCGTCGCAGAAAATTTGCGACGGATTACTTTATCCGTCGCAAATCTACGACATTATCGAATATGCCAAATAATATTGGCATCTTTTATGGTTTGCGACGGACCAAAAATTCCGTCGCAAAATTTGCGACGGATATTTTCGTCCGTCGCAAATTCCCGTCGCATCACCTTTATTTTTTCGCACCAAATTTGGGCGGGAGTGCTTTGCGACGGGTTTGCGACGTCTCGCCGTCGCAAAACCTAGTTCCGTCGCAAAATATTTTGTCCGTCGCAAAATTCTGTTGTTTACGACGGAATTTTTTTTCCGTCGCAAAGTCCCTCGCATTTCGACTGTTTTTTTGTAGTGCTTGCGTCACGGAAAAAATTATAATCGTGGTTAAATGAATGTTTTTGCCACGATTTTAACTTTTTTTCGGCGGTGAAGTGATTATTTGCCACGACATATTTCTTCCGTGGCATAAATTTCTCCCGTGGCCAATCAAAATAGTTTTTTCCGTGGCTAAAGCAAATTATGCCACGTTTCACTAATTACCGTGACATAATTCGTGGCCCAAGTGTTAATTTGTTGTAGTGCGCACTCCTCCCAATCCAATCGTATTTTACCAGTTTCGGGTTTGGTCGTTTCTGGGGTAGTTTTACAGGTCGTGACTTCCACTTTCGATCACTTTTGTTCCTCTGTTTCGCCTTCTCGATTTTTGTCCAGAAATCGTAACCAATTTTTAACCCGTGCAACAATCCATCGTCGTCATTCTCGATTACCGTCTTTATTTTAGTCCTTATGTATTTCATGAAGTTATCACAGACTTTCTTGGCCATTTTTAATTTCTTTGGAGAGAAAATGAGGATTTGGAGAGAGAAAATGGTCAGAAATATAACGAACTTTTGATTTGGAAAGAGAAAATGGGAAGCATGTCAGAAATATCGTTACATTTTAAAACAGGTTGAAGGTGAGTTAGTTATTTAATTTCCCGCTCTTTGCTTTTTTTTTCTTTCTAATTTTTTTTTTTTTTTTTTTTTTTTTTTTTTTTTTTTTTTTAATCTTATGTGCAGTAAATTTTTCTTTAAAAAAATAAAAAATCCGCAAGTTAGCGTTTGTGAATATCGTCATTTTTTTTTTTTTTTTAAAACAGGTTGAAGGTAATTTTTTTTTTTTTTTTTTTTTTTAATCTTATGGAGGTCAGATCGTCATGCAGCAGTCCAGCCTAAATGGGCTCAAAGAGGTATTGATGTTTCATCATTTTTTTTGTTTTTGCCCAGTCCATCTTTGACAATTTCTTCATTAAAACAGGTTCTGGTAAAGAATTTTGCACATGCCGACTCTATTCTAGCGCATGCAAAGATTAAACATGCCACCGCAATGACTCACTTAAATAGTCGGTCAAGATACGTTACTAGCTCACGATGATTGTACTCCACTGTCTAATTATATAGCGCAGCAACTAATGTGTGTTTTCGTATTTGTGAAGTCGCTCGCAGTGCATTATTAACTTGTATGACACAATTCATGACTATATTTATATTTTTGCCACAAATATGACCCAATTCGTGGCTATATATGTGTTTTTGTCACGTGTGTGGCTTAATTTGTGGGTAACTGAATATTTTTGCCACAAGTATAACTTTTTTCGTTGCATAAATGATTAAGTTGCCATCGTATAGTTTTTTTTCTCGTGCTTTAAATTTTTGCCACAAATGTGACACAATTATTGACTATATTTATATTTTTGCCACAAATATGACCCAATTTGTGGCTATATATATGTTTTTGTCACGTATGTGGCTTAATTTGTGAGTAAATGAACATTTTTGCCACAAGTATAGCATAAATGATTAAGTTTGCCACCGTATATTTTTTTTTCTCGTGGTTTAAATTTTTCTCATGCCAATCAAAATTGTTAATGATAACGGTTTCAGAACAACGAAAATTGTAGAGTGTCATGGAATTTTGGGTTATTCCCTAGTAATTATGGAGGATAATAAACGTTTTCTACGCATTAAATATTGAAACGTAAAATACTTTAGATTATTTTAAAATTT
Source organism: Dianthus caryophyllus (assembly GCA_023091065.1). NCBI lineage: Eukaryota > Viridiplantae > Streptophyta > Magnoliopsida > Caryophyllales > Caryophyllaceae > Dianthus > Dianthus caryophyllus. The sequence continues at coordinate 253,473 of CM041526.1, read as the reverse complement.
AGCTGATCTACTGAAACACACAAAATATTATTAATCAATCAACAATATAATTTGTCACATTCTTTGACTGACAACTTATTATGATCGTATTAGACCCTTAAATGTGTCCAATAAAAACTTATTCATTATATAGTTTCATCGAAAACACTGTTATATGACAAAGTTCTTAATATACAACTATAAATATGGATATACTACACCAATACTAAACAAAAATAAATGGGTCTTCATTATTTGTATTAATTTTGATCATTTTTTTTTTTTTTGCTAACCACCACCAACTTTGATCGTTGTCTTAATTTACCTGCAATAAGTCATGATTGGAAGTTTAGAGATAATAATGCACGCGCTAATAAATTGTTTATATTTTAATAATAGTAAGAACATACAGAATGTATCATTGCATATAAACGATGTAATTTCTATCACCAAGTCATTTGTGTAATGTTTATGATTAATTGTATGAAACTTATTTTTATGAAAATTCAGATAATACGTAAAGAATTTTTTGATTCAAATGTGCAACATACTCACATAGTTATCTCTCGTTGATATGCAAGCTGGCCTTCGAGGTGGCAGTTGTTGATGAGGGGTTCTCTGTCCATCAAAAAGTAAATTATTTTACAACCGCTATAAATATTATTATTTTTGTTTTAAAATCAAATAACATATCGAGTTATTTCCTCTGTATCGGTCATTTATTTACCTTTCATTTTGATACAAAAATCAAGAAAACCAATGAAAATACACTTTTATCCCCTGTCCCTTGTATAAACTACTTATCAAATCTTATTTTGTTAAGATGCGTAGAAAAAGAAAAAGGGTAAGATTGTCCACTAGGGATAAGATTGTTCATTAGGGTCATAGAAGTGACAAAAGAAGTATAAAAATTGGAGCTCGAATATTTTTGTTCATTAGGGTCATAGAAGTGACAAAAGAAGTATAAAAATTGGAGCTCTCATAATATTCGACCAAACTTTTGCATTTTAAAATTTCAATATAGAATGGTGATTTAAAGAGAAATACAAATTCTAATTATTTAAGACTGTTATAATTATAGAATAGAAACAAGAAGTAACTACCTGTAATTTTGGACGTAGAGTTTCTATAGCAACGGTGGATTTATGGTTCATTGTTCCTTGCTGTTAATAAAAAAAAAAATTAATAACTTAAATACTTAATATAGCTAGCGTTGGAGATGCATGTATTTTGTATGACTTGTAATAATAAAAAAAAATATAAACTTGAGCATTAATTTATGATTAAATAAAGATCACTTTGTTAAAAAGTGGATTTCTTAACAATATACATACCTTACAGAGAGCCCAGTCCGCTGAATCAAAGAATGCTCGTTCATGATCCTAATTTTTACACTCAATAAACAATTACGATATATAGATGGATACTTCCTCCATTCAACTGCAATATATAGGTGGATACTTTTTTTTTTCACGTTTGCCACGCGTGTTTTACGCAATAAATACCATTAGTGTATTTGCAAAAATTATAAAAGTTAGATATCTTTATTGTAATTGTAAAGACGAATCAAACAAGATCATGAATATATTATCACTTGTATATTGAGAGAAAATTATGGTAATGTGGATTTGAATGCATGGAGTATATAATAGAATTATTGCACAGAGTAGGAAAAGAATTACTCTTTACTCTTATTATATAGAGTTTACATTTGTTTTTATATACGGACTATCGTTCACACCATGGACTTAATACGGTCTAATAGACATGCATGATATGTGTCATTTGGAGTGAAAAAAAGAAAGAAAGAAAAAACAAAAATAAGCACGCATTTCATATTTCTATTAACTCACCTTTGATATTAAAGGCTTCTTTTTGGGTGTAAGTCCACCATATCTATTTGAAGGGGATGAAACCTGCAATGCAATAGTTTTATAAAAAAAAAGGAGGTGGCAATTGAAGTTACAAATAAATATACGCTTCAAGTCTCCATTTGATTTAGTCATTCATTTATTATTCTATCTTAAAAATAAACAATATTAACGCTTTTATTTGATCTAAAATAATTTTTGATTTAATATTGAAACAAATTAAGATAAGTAGTTAAATACAACTATTATCTTCCTTAATTATCGATTTTAAAAATATTAAAAAATAATTTCACATGAAAAAAACCGTCGGCTTGTACGTCTAAGAATCATTTTAAGAATCTAATCATCTTAATTATTGGTTAGAGAGGACTAAGAATCTCACGTGATGTTCCTATATACTGATCAATATATATATAATATCGACACTAACTAGTAGAAAAAATATATTATTAAGGCTCAAAACAAATTAATGTGAACACAAGGTAAACAAGAATGAAGTGGTTCATAAGATTGTATGATGAAGGATGAATAAGTAGTGGTAGGATGATAGTAAAGTGTTTTAAGAAAGATTCACATCACCCATTACTGTCGACTAAAAAGTGCCAAAATATACACTTGTGGGAGGCCAACCAATGTGGGAGGTGCCCCAATTTTTGGGTTTGTGTCCCAAAATTTGGGGAGCCCCTCTACATTGGGAGGGTTCCCATTTGCAAATTGTATTTTTTTATTTATTATTAGTTGATTAAAATCAATTAATTATTTTATCATCCAATTAATTATTTACTAACCACTTTTCAACTAGTGCAAATTATAATGTATGTTTTCTTTAATTAACTTTTTTAAAATTGAAATAAAATTAGTTAGTACGTTTCCGGAAAAAATTGTTAAAAAAAGTATTTTTTATTAATTAAAAAAAAATAAAAATTACGTAGTAGTGGTAGTAGCTACGTAGTAATGGTAGTACAAAGGTTTAATCAATAACTTAATAAAAAAGAATAAAAAAATAATAATAATAATTCTACTCTATATATACAAGTTACGTAGTAGTGGTAGTACTGATGAACGTGATACGTTCCAAAATTAATCTTGGGTCATGTGTTATTTCAAGTTCAATTAAAATTAATGTCATAATATAATACTCCGTATAGATTATGCATATTTGTGTTATAATATAAATTATGCATCTTTGTGTTAATTAAAATTAATGTCATAATATAAGTAATTAATCAATGTTAGAATTTAAAAAATAAATATGGTGGACCATGAAAAAGTGGAAATGGGGAGCCCCATTGATGTGGAAACATATAAATGAAATGGGGAGGTTAAGTAAAAAGTTGATGAAAGTAGGAGAGAGAAGTTTTGGAGAGCCCCATTGATGTGGATGCTCTTAAGGGCGGATTGATGCTTTGCGTTTGTCGTGTCACCGTCACAACGGTTGTGAATTGTGACTGCTATCATCTTATAGACTAATACTAAGATAGTTTTAGGTGGACCATCTTACATGTGATCCTTTTTATGTTTTCATTTCAGTCCACAACCCAAATCATCTTGTGACCTTGGTAATCCATACAATCATGCATACATAGGTTTAAGGAGTACATTAGTATGGCCCAATTTTGATAAATTAAAATTATTACGAAATATCTTAATTGAATTACAGTGAACTGAACATAAAACTATATGCATGGTGTATAAATTAAAGGAGATGATCAGCATAAAAATGAACTGAATTCAATTGTAATTAAATTCTTCTTCGGCCTCTGTCAATTGGGAATCAACGTGAGTCATTGTTTGCTAGATACGAGTTTAAAAGTACAATTTAATCTAATTTTCAGACAAAATCATTTAAGCAAAACAAACATGCATTCCTTTAAATTAGTGATGGTTTTGAATCAATAACTGATATAGAAAGATTATAAATTAATAATTAATAATTATGTGCATTTTTTAGTCAAGTCATGTTTAATTTCTACCAACATAAGATGACTATGATGTCATTCACGAGTCACAACTAAATAATCTCGAGTTATATGACCTTATCAAAACGTTCATTAAAAAAAAAAAGTGAACAGAAAAAGATCCAAACAAATTATTCTATGAATCTTCCTACAATTATTTGGGAGCATTATTATTATTATTATGTGGGAGAAGCAAACAATTTACAAATCTATGGACGACACAAAATGAAAAAGATGGAGACATTACACAAGCTAAGCTACACAAATGCAACATGATTCATGTCTAAATCTCAATCAACAAGGCTTTCTATGACATACATCTAACCAAATATTATCATTTTATAATCGATTTATCATTTTATAATCGATTTTGAATTATACTACGACAACTACGTACTCGTATGATTTTTTATGCACAAACTCTCATTTTAGACAAAAGTTAAAGTTTTATAAGAAATAAATAGATTGTAATTTAAAAATTAGTTTATCAGTTTTAAATTAAGATAAATTGAATTATCATCAAAAATACAATGACTATTTTTTTCTTTAATATTTGTATATAATATAGTTTGCACCTATATATTGTTAATTGCGTACATACAAAATACGTGACAAATTTGTATTCAATGTTTATAGTCAATAAAATAAGTTTGTTTGTTTTCTATCCTTGTGCATCAGTCATTTATTTACGCTTCCTTTAAATCTTCTCATAAAAAAGTCAAATTGTAAACAAATCAATGAAACGGAGGTAGTAAATTTTAATGCACAAAAGATCAATGATATGGAGTATATTATTGGAAGTGTATATATTCGTGTAATTACGTTGTAGTTTACATGCATCTTTCAGAACAACTTGAAGTATGTAGAAGATATGAATTGCTTATAGATATATCATTATCAACGTTAGACGACTTATTATTGATTTCTCTATCAAGTTTTTCTTTGCATCATTTGATTGAGTGAAATCTTTTACGGAGAAACCATGCAAAATTTAGCTTATCACTCAAAAATAAATGAATTATAAATGTAAAAGTTACGGGTACTCGTAGTATAATCTACTCTGCATATCAAATTTCACATACAAACTCTAGCTAATTTCACAATAGAATTTCTAATGTGTATCCACCAAATAAATGTAAGATTTGGTGCACTTTATTAGGGAAAAAAAAAAAAGGTGATTAAACATATGTATAACGAGTACACACGACTACACGTTAAAAAACTCGTTATTACTCCGTACGATATATGATGGTATGAATTAAGAAGTGAAATTTTGAAAGTTACCTCATTAACGACACTTTGAGAGGCCATATTAGCTTCTCCTCCATTGTAATTCTCCATTGTTAGTACCTCTCCTGTTTCATTAAGCACCCTCTTTAGAAAACATATATCGAGAAAAAATAAAATAAACGAGAACATTATGATAAAGTACAATGTAAATTACTAACAATATATATACGTAATAATGTTATGGTTGAAGAATTATAAAAAATAATAATAAAAAATTAACCTTGAGGATGTTATTGAGGATTAGAAATACAAGTATAGCCAAGAATGGTTCAACAAAATAAAAGACAGAGGTGAAATAATAAGTGGGAAGCAAGTTCTTGTATGTGGGTATTAATAGCACTATCCCTAAGTCACATGATTTAAGAAAATTTTAAAGTGACTTGATAAAAGATAAAATAAATTTTATGGAAAAATAAATTAAAATCTTTATTTATTTATAAGGTTTACTAAAATACTATGTATGGATTTATTAATTTAGGTAGGTAGGAGTTTAAGTTGAGTGATAATATTATAATCAAATATGAGTTTACTATTATTGGATGGATATTAGATACTGTAATAATACAACGTAGTATGTTAATAGGCGAAATTATTTTGTACTTTGATTATTTTCCAAAAAAAAATTAATCATGTCATCTTTTTTAGAAAACAGAGGCATATATTTAGTCCGATCCTTTATTTTGGCTAAAGTTATTGAATTAGGGAGCGTAGAACGTTACCTTGAAGTGGAAAACGAAGGAAAGATTCAAAAGGGGAAAAGGAGGAGACTAGTAGAGATAAAAAGGTTGAGATGTTGGGGAGAATGGTAAGGAAAAGATCAAAAGATAGAGTAAGAGAGTTAGATAAGAATAAAGACTTGAACAAGTAAGAATAATAATTATAGAACTTGTTAGAGATAATAATTTAAATTTAAACATTAGATAATAAGATGATGAAATTTTGCATACAATATAATTAGGGTGACTAAGTTATTATTTAGGGGGTGTTTGGTAAGGATTTGGTGGATTAATGAGGAAATGGTAGATAAAAGTTTGAATTAAAATTGGGTTAAATATCATAATTTTGGATGATTAAGTAAGTTAATTGGGATTATACTTCTCCCCACTAAATAATTAAAGGTCTTTTTCTAATTGTACTTGCCTACTTGGGGGGTTTCTTACACCGACACACACACACTTTAAAAATTGGATACACGTTTCACAGTGAATGTGATCCATGAAAATCATTATGCATGCCTTTTTCAACTTAAATCATGCACTCCTTCGCTTGATTGGCTGAATTTACATGTTTGTCAATTGTATATTGGCAGATAGATATTTTCACAACGTACACTTCGTCCATTAACGGTAACTAGATGTGGGCCAGCCCAGGTCGAGCCTTGTTTTGTTGACTTGCTGAAATCGGTGCTTACGGTGGCGGCCGGCGGGTTGGGTTTGCTTGCCAAATTTAAACCTGAGTCCGACTCATTGCTTAACAAGTTAGAAGAAAAATAGAATTGGGCGGGCTGTAGTTGGGCCCCACAAATCACGACCAAAGCACGGCCCATCATTTGGACAGGGTTGGGCCCTTCAAGGGTCGTGCCGGTCAGGCAAGAACGTGGCCCTATCAACGGTTGGACAGGGTTGGGCCCTTCAAGGGTCATGCCGGTCAAGCAAGAACGTGGCCCTATCAACGGACTAGACCGGATCGGTCGCATGGTTGATTTGATTTCTATTGCGAAGAGCTTATTAAGGGTATCATTCTATTAGGATCAAATCAAATGTGAAACAAGCATCAATTTTTTTAGGTTGTATTACGTTCGAACTATACGTAGGACCTAGACATCGAAAGGCACATGAGCTAGCTCATGCGTAAGACTACTAGAAAACATCTACACTATAACATCAAGTGCCAATGTGAATCTCAGAATATGAATAAACAAACACACACGACACACCACTCTCCTATAAGTTCGTCTCATACCATGAAACGGGCCAATTAAGAAAAAGCCCAAATAAAACTATAGGTTTTCAACATAAAAATCGAAGTTAACTATGAATATAATTATGTCATTAACATTTGGGCTAATATTTTTGTATAAAATTATCTTTATACAACAATTTGTGAAAATCAAAATCATAACAATATTTCAATAAATTCACAACATGTTCAAGTCTAAACTTGATTACTTGAGTATTAGACTCCAAGACTTGACCTCAAGTACGGCATGTAGGGAAAACAGGTAAATGAACAGTTTTATTATAATGATTTTTTTCGAGTCTACAAAATAAACTTTTCCAACTTACGAATTCCCATGTCCAAAGTAGAATCGAGTTTTCAGTTTTTGCTTGTGACTCAAAGAATCTCAACCTCTCGCTAAGAATCAAAATTGTCGATTCTAAACTTCGAGTTTCAATTGATGTATTCAGAAACCCATTTGAATCCTTCACCGTAGCCCATTTTGCGGACAATGCTGCACATGAAAATCTCGAGAGGACGAACGTTAGAACCCGCGAGATTAACCCTACCTTTGCCAGTAGTGCAGCTGGAAAGTCCCAGATGATAGCTAAGTTCATCTTCCGATGCAGCATAAGGTATGTCAATCTTATTTCCAAGGACAAGAAAAGGAACATTGGCCAAGGCTTCGTCTGACAGTAAGGCGTCCAACTCCTTTTTCGATTCAGCAAATCTTTCTTTGTCATAGGCATCCACTAAGTAGACCACGGCGTCAACCTGCGACAAGAAGAAGATGAAAAAATTTTACAGTTGCACAATTTCTCATATGAGAAACACCCATAATCTCTAGCAAATTGCAAATGGGTTAATTATTCTTTTTATGATGAAAAAGAGAAATTCACTAATGAAAGCGCCTAACAATACTTACAAAAATGGAACTATTATACGACAATTCAACAATCCCACTATCGCTATCTCCATATAACTTTTGAGGGAATTCTTTGCTTAAATCAGAGTAACTGAAAAATTACTAAGTTTTGTGGCTTTAATGATGGTTGACGATTAGTTTGTATTAATGGGTACTATACTTTGAATTAGTTAGCAGATTGCAGTTTGGGTATGCTTTAGTGAGACGGTCTGGTCCGTTAATCTGATGATAAGAGATTGTCCTTCACAAGACAGACTGTTAGAGTCGAACACATCAACTTCGATGGACAGCTTTTACACAAATGGAATGACGAGTTAAGTTACCAATAATATTTTAAGCGTGGTAGGAAGTCAACGAGAGAACAAGCACCAATTGCTGTACAAATCGATCAAACATCACAAGTGAACATGACCCCATAAAACGCGGTTTTTGTCCTTAAGAAAAACACATTGACATGTCAACAAATCATCCAAACAGCTGATATACCAGTTAAATCGATAGGGCCTAGGGTCCATTTATGACGGAATCTAATACTCCCTCCTACCCATATCTATTGTCCCTTTTGCCCCAATTTCTTACCCATCAAAATGTCCCTTTTGCTTTTCCCCATGAATTATTTATTATTATCTACCCCCAACTCACCCAACTATTTACCCACTACCCATTACTTTTTATTATTCTATTCAACCCTCTCTCCTATTATCTTACCCCTACCCATTACTTTTTATTATTCTATTCAACCCCATAAATTTTCTACTTTATCCCAAAAGGGACAATAGATATGGGTAGGAGGGAGTAAAACATAAGCATATGCAATAAAGGTTGAAAAAAGTGAAAGTTAAATACTTAAATGCTATCAATCACACACATCAGACGATCACAAGACATACTTCAAATCGCACGGCCATAGTGGGTACAAGTTAAGTAGGGAAAGCGCTTCAATAACTGTCCAAACAGCTAGGTTCCAGCATCAATAACCGACCAAGCGGCTAAACTCAACCTATTTTACTGATCCCGCATTCTGCTTCTATGCCAAATACGCGACAACTTCCCCCGTCTCGCTGAATACACCCAAATACCTTTTGAGAGGGTGAACATATAGTAAACAGTCGGTGGTTCAACTGCACCAATTATGCAGGGACGGGATATATAAAAAAATTGACGACTTCACCCTAATGCCTTGACGATTCCTCCAAATTGCGGGATAAGGAAGGGTCGGATGTACCCAACCTTACCACTATGTAAGGTAACTAACAGAGAGAGGTTGTTTACGAATGGCTCAAGGTGAGTCATTTTACTTTATTCCACCGTACTCTACAGGGCTACAAGGCTAAAATCTACGCAATCGGTTCCCTCTTCCCAACCCAAGCATTATGGCATTCATCGAAAAATGGATTCGACAGATCACTTACAAAGAGCAGGCAAATGCACGAAAATGCAGCACACCATCACGATAACTCACTCAATTAACTAGATCAAAATGGCAACAGATCATATAGCATCTGAAAATGTAAAACACTATCAATCTACAATCATCTGAAAATTCTTAAAAACTCAGAACATAATACAGTAAGAATAATGAAATTAAACCTTGGCATAATAATCCTTCCAAACACGACGAGCAATCTGATGACCTCCCAGATCAAAAGCTTTGAACTTGATCTTCCCAATGCTCAGCTCCTCAGACGTCGGATGTTGTGTCGGCTGATGTTGAACCAATCTCTGCGAAATCACATTTCAAAATTCAATCAAATCACAAATCGACACATAAAACGATCAAATCAGTCGAAAGTAAGGAAATGATGGAGATGAATTGTCGGAAACCCTAAAAATTGAAGAAAAAGGGAAGAACCTCGTCTTTCAACATGTGAAGAAGAGTGGTTTTGCCGGCATTGTCGAGGCCAAGGAACAAAATTTTAGCCTCTTTCTGCCATAATCCAAGCGATGCGAGAACTCCGTAGAACCAATCGAGTAGAAACATCGTCGGAAATTGTAAAATTAGGGTTTAATTCTGGGGTTGAGTTGAATTTTGATTGATTTAATTTGGGGGAAAAGGTAGGTGGGAGGAAGTAATAAGTGGTTCACCACGATTAGGCAAACCCGCAAATGCACATCACATTGGTTCACCTACCTTTTTTTTTTTTTTTTTTTTTTACTTCATTTATCTCGTATGCTCCGTATTAAACTTCAATCTGACTCGTATTTTGAATCCAAAAGATTGGTAATTGCGATATTATTCTTATTCGTGAGCCGTGGTTGCAGCTTGTTTTTATCATTTGATAGATTGGACTTTTGCTCGGCTTGCAAGAATTGTTATATCGCATGTTTGACATGCTAATACTCCATTCGTGTGCAGTTTGTCGTACTTCATCAACATCTTTTTGTTATCCTATTTCTTGATTTTATATAATGTACAGAGTAATACGGAGTACTTAACTTTATTACATGTATTGTGTTACTTTGTAGTTCTAAAATATAGACTGGGAATTAGGATGCCATACAAATTGCTTAATTTTATTTTTTTTACTGGACATACAAGTAGCTAATGTCTATTTTCATTTTAGTTATGGTAAAATAATGTAATGATTTTAAAATATAATTGGTAATACTTTTTTTTCCCCGGACAAGACAAACTTTGTTACATTCGTAGCGCTTGATTATATCAAAGAGCCTTTGTTATGCAGATAATAGTGTGGTGGTATGCATATGCATAGTATGACTTTCATACAATCGCATGATCCACATCCTTATCCGTAAAGATTAATAGCTATGAGTAAATGAGTAATAGAAAAAGTTTAAGCTGTCTAATACGAGTATCTTTCATGTATTTGTAACTTTGATTGATACCCCATTTTGAAGTTACTTGTATGACACGTAGATTGGTGAGTTAATATTAATCAACCTTTAAGCGTAATTACATAGGCTAATTAAAGATTTTGGAATGTGATAATTCCATGGGATGAATATTCTCATCCACGAAATTTTAAGCATAAAATTTTAGAGCATGCATGATATCAAGGCACAAGTCTCGTGGAATAGTTCAAAGTCGCCGACTTAACTTGCTCTATACTCAACTCATTTCAGTCATTTGCTATGTACTGAGGGAATGTTTGATTTGAGGTCTAGAAGAAAGAGAAAGGAAATAGTGTCACCTCAATCCTTGTGTTGATGTTTGTTTGACCAACAATTTTAGGGTACAAATATTTCCACGAGGCTTTTGAACCCTTCCATGAGAATTTATACCACTTATATTTTTTATTGTTTAAGTTATATTCACGAATGTTATGAAGGAGTTCATCACTCTTGTGGAATCATCATTGTCCTTATTTATTTTAATTTCCTTTCTCCTATTCATTCGCTCTCAAAACCCATTACCCTTATATTTTCCTCCCCCACGGTATGAAAGTCCATTTCATTCACCACACCTACTTAATTTGACAACCACCACCATCAACAATATTACAACCGCCAACGACCACTATCACCATCGCCAATAATCATGCCAACCACCACCATCTACTACAACTGCCATCACCGCCAAGCATCACCACCACTACCACCATCACCAAGCTCTACTACCATCGCCAACCACCACTACGACCACCCCAACTACCATTACCACTAACTTCACCGGTTTGTTTAGTTTTTGCGCAATGAAATACTATTCCCTATGTATTTCAAACCAAACAAGTCTTGAAAGGAAGCCCATTTTATTTTCACTAGTTTTCATTTTTCATACCCTTTTATGTTTTCTTGATACCAATCAAACACCTCCTATTTTACTTTGAATACGTATTATATTGAGTTCGTGATAAAACTGATTTTCACTATATTGTTAATTAGTTAAAATGTGAGCATCTCGTAATCATATTCAAAATTAATTATTTTGAGTGTTCCATATGAATCAACTAACAAATTCACATTTAATCAAATCATATTTATTCAACTAAATTTCAATTTTTTTTTTTCCTTTGATAGATAAAAGTTAAACCGAACTTCGATTTGACCCGAATTACTCAATTCAAGTCTCAACCCGACAATCAAATATTCGAACCGTTCAACAACTCATTAGTCATAGGCCCAACACAAGCAACGATAGCAGCCTAATCAACTGTTATCTGAAGCCCAAATAAAATTAGGGTTTCAAATAAAATCAATCACAAAGCTACATAATAATTTCACCCCCAAATCTTGCCTCTCAAAAGAACACACTCTTCATCTTCTTCATCAAAGGTAGTTCCCTTTCTCTCCTCCTTCTTTCTGTTGTTTGTTCTCGTGAGTATTCATCTTCGTAATGAATGTTCATCAATCTAATTACGCACAGTTTGTATTTTTGAATATCAAGTTGATTTGATTTGCTTATTATATGAAATTTGTGTGATTACATTCTAGGCGGAAATGGCAAAGTCGAAGAATCACACAGCACACAACCAGTCTTACAAAGCTCACAAAAATGGAATCAAAAAGCCCCAGAAACACCGTCATCACTCCACCAAAGGGGTATTTTTTTTTTCTTCTTCGTCTTCTTTTTTTGATTTATCTCCTTTTATTTATTTATTTATGTGTTCATATGTTAATCAGTTTTTGTATTGATTATATGTTGATTCATAAACTGTTGCTTGACTGTTGAAGTGTTGGTTTTTATTTGATGTACGGAGTATTTTAATGGTGTGAATGCTGAACATCTTTATTAATGTTTTGAGTTTGTTGTCGAATTGCTGTGATTACTGTGATTTATTTCGTTGATAAATCTGTTTGTGTTGAACTATTAGTTAGTAGTCTTACTACTGATAATGTTGTAAATTTGTAGTATTGGTTATAAAAAATGAAATTTACTTTATACTGAAGATTACTCTGTAGATGTTGATTTAAATTTAAACGATAATGATTTGATGAAACAAGACGACACTTTTGCTTTGTTTAAATGAGTAGGAAGAGAAATTTGTGATGTTCACTAGAATAATTTCCGACACTTTACATTGATGCCAATATGCCATGTACTGCCCGATTGTTGCATGTCTCACTGTTGAATTGTAACAGACGGTGTTTTTGTGAAAATGTTCCTTCAAATTTTGATCTAAAATGGAGTGTGTAATTTCTCAAACAGAATTTGGCATCAATGTGAAGTGTCGTAATTTATGGTTTTGATGGTCGTTTTATTGATTGAATGTTTGTCGTAATTGAATATGTTGACGATTACAGATGGACCCGAAGTTTTTGAGGAACCAGAGGTACGCCAGGAAGCACAACAAGAAGACGGAGGAGGTTTCTGCTGAGGAATGAGTTTGATTATTGGTTACTATCTTTGTATGAACAACTTTGTTTGACGTTGAGTATGGATCATGTTAGAGGATTGAGTTCTTGATGTTTTTGTTTTGATGGAGGTTGCTAGTTTTCTACTTTAATGGATGATTCAAACTTTGAATTCATGTTCTCATAGTTTAATTGCAACTTATGAAGCTTTAGCTATACTTACTCTTCACTTCTGTCGTCTATTCTACCGTGTTGTCTATTTCCTGTTCTTTGCATCAGTTCTCAAATCGTCTTACTACTACCGTTTTTCGGTAACTTGTTCAATCTCTTGGGATGTGATTGTTTGAATGCTTGATTAGAAAACGTCATGAATGGTGTTTACCTCTTTGAAACCCTTGTTCAATGAAGGGTCAAGGGTGTGCGTATGTGCACTTGTGCAGTGAGATGGCATTCATTTAATCAATGATGTGTACACTGGTGGTATTTGCATAAATATATTGTGTAGAGTATGTATATATTGTGTAGAGTAGTTATATTGTGCTGAAGGTGTTCTTTCCATGGATTTGAGGAGACTCAAATGCCTAGTCTCCTTGAGAATTACAGCCGTAGCCATACATGAGGGTTGAGAGTTGTCGTTAATTTTCCGAGTATGAGGACACTTACAGCCGTAGCAATTCAGTACTTTCCAGATCAGATCACAATCGTTACAGATGAATAAGCAGGGATAAGCTTTTGTTGTCTTATTTAGGCTCTTTTGTAAATTCAACCCAAAATCATCACATTACAAATGTAAAAGTACACTAATTTTTAGTAAAAATGAATAATAAAAACCAAAACTTCACTCAAACATTGAAACGTAGTACAAGTACAAATTTATAGTCTTAAATACTGACTCATGAACGCCTTGTATCCCTTTCTAAAACTGGTGTTCCCCTTAGACCACATACGGAGTACTACGCTATTCTTCAGTATCTAAGAAAATTTTGCTGGGAGCTCAATAATAAGTCTGGAGACAGATGTTAATAATGCTAGTAAGCTTGTAACAGATGATGGGAGAACAAATTGGGGAGACACATTTTCAGGGGTCGGGTTTTCTGCATCATCATAATCGAAGCTTTTCTCCTTGCTTTGCCTGCACATCCCATGATTTCTTTGAACTCCCTAATAAAAGCAAATGCCTTCAAAATTTATTGTACTTCAAAGAACACTAAAGCACCTTAGACTGCAACAGGCTCACTCACAGGACTAGAGACATGGGCATGAACCTGCTCAAGAAATTTGCAGAACATACGTGATTAGAAGACTTGGACTCGACAAACAAATGTGAAACTCGCTAGTAAAAATTATAGTACTCCATATTTGGTAATGACTGAATGTCGATTCCGAACATGTTCTCATCTTACGTTTTGGAACTTATTTAACAATAACTACTCCATCAAAAGCTTCAGGAGGGGACTAATTACTTTAAAAACATTAAATTTAGTCGATTGGCTCAAATAAGCTCAATGATAGACATTGAAATTTCTAATACAACAACTTTTAACATACAGCCAGAGATTATAACTTACCTTGGCTGCTTTGTACAATTCATCGACAACTTCAGATAATGTTGGATGAGCATGAACTGCTAGCTGTAAGTCCTGTACAAAATTATTGGTGAAGCTCAAATGTTAGGTCAGTGGCAGGAGCAACAATCATCGTGTACGCTCAACCAACATGTGACAAGAGTTTAAGGATACCTGTATACGAGTGCCCATAGCAACTGCATTTGATGCTTCATGAATAAGGTCTGCCGCGTGCAGTCCAAATATATGAACTCCAAGGATCTCCCCGTTGTCGGGTCTATATATCATCTGCACAATACCATTGAAGAAGAGATTGATGAGTAAAGGGAACTGAAGTACAAGCGACAAGTTCATTACATAAATAATTGCTACTCCATCTTTGCTAAACTTTGTAGGAATAACTTAACTAATTATATACAGGAAAATCATTGCTAAAACATTGTACTTCGTATTCATTTGCCATTTGTCAGGATTCTCAGGAATATACACAATTGAGTAAATAAAGCAAAGATAGTGGTATTCAACAGCCAAAAAAATGAAACTAGAATGAGTCAAACCTTAGCAAGGCCCTCTCCCTCATTTTCTGCAAGGGCCTTTGTGTTGGCCTTGAAACTTGTCTTCGCTATACTTATTGCAAATCCCTCTTTTTCAGCTTTCTCCCTTGCTTGGGGCTGCGATAATTAAACACGGAATGAGTAAATGATGTACATATAGTAAATTACCACCCCATTTTAGAGTTTCTTTCAAAGAAATATAGTTAAAAAATAAATAAATTAGGGACACATTGAAATTGCATAAGGCTAATATAGTTCACGAAGACTGCCTGTTGCATGTGCAACAACCCAACACTCAACACTCAGTTGCTTACCAAACAATAAAGAGCATAAACACATCTATGATCATTCCATTACAAAATTAAGGTACTATAAGACACGTTTCTATTCTATTGAGAGTGATTTGAGGATGTTAAATCTCACCTCTGTTAATCCCACCATGCTGATCTCTGGATGGGTGAAACAAGCAGCTGGAACGCTTAGATGATTAAGAACGTGATCTCTTCCGGTCACTTGTTCAACAACTGTAACAGCAAGAAACAAATAACTACATTCAAATGCATCCTATTTTGATTGTGACGGAGAGAAAATCATCGGCCAAAAAGAGAGACAAATGCAGGCTATGCAGCTTTACTTTATATTGTGAACAGTGGTTGATTTGCCTTAATTACCTGAAATTCCCTGAGCACTAGCTGCATGGGCCAACATCATCTTACCATTTGCATCACCAATGCAATACAAGTTTGGTACCTGATAAAAAAAAGGAAAAGAAAAAAAAAAGTAACAAAGAAAAGAATCCATTAACCAATTGTTGATCACATTTGACTAATGACAAAGCCTCATAAGTCATAACTGGGACAATACAGATTGTGATAATCAAGTATACCAGCTTGCCGTTGGAATCAATGACTCGCATGCGCTCATCAACTGGAATAAAACCTCTTTGAGTTACAACGCTTATCTGCAAAATAGTTATTGAATCAAATGCCGAAGCACAGAACGGAAATACTTCATGACATGTAATTCAGATTGCACAGAAAACCAAGCATACATTCTCCAAACCAAGACCCTCTGTGAACGGAGCTCTTCCAGTTGCAATCAGTGCAGCATCTACCTGTTAGCAATACACAGCATGCCAGAATCAATTATCTCTTCAAGTCCAGAAAGCCACGCAATGACTGCTTATTCTTTTAACCCGACTAAAAGGATTTCGGGTACTTTTTTACATTTTAAACGGAATCACAAACTCATTTTTTTTGGACCTGGCATATAAAGAAACAAAACAAAATGCCTCACCAAAGTGTGTGCATTTCTTATATTGTTAAGTGACAATCGGCCAACACAGTTCTCTAACAAAGAGGAAGGCATGAAGCTGCATAAGTCACCCTCTTACCCATGCCTATACAAGCATTGAACAGACCTTATGTAATTGAGCAATTGGCTAGAAGAACGTAACATCCTAGGTTTAGGAGGCCAATTGATTTAGCGTCAGATAATACAGGGAAGTTGGACATGATAATCACACTGACGAGCATGCACTCCGCAAACAACGGGATAATACTGTTGTCAAATAAGCTCATCATTACCTCTAATGTATCCTTAACTTCCTTAGTCTTCGCATCAGTAAGTTCTATAGTGACTGGTTTCCCATCTTTTGCAGGGGTGATCTGCGAACGACAAACAAACACAAACTTAGGTCCTGAACACAAACAAACACTAAAAGCTGTTTTATGAAGAAGATAATAAATACCTTTGTAGCAAAAACACCTGTATGGTAGTCAATTTTTCTAGGATTAATCAGGACCCTTTGTGCCAATTTAGCAATCTCTGGGTCAAACCCAGGCATTAGTTGATCCAAAGCTTCTATAAATGTGACCTGCAACATGAGGGAGAAAGTTGCATTCATGTAGGCACAAAACCAGGAGCAAAATAAGCATACTCGGGTAACTATATCCTCTTTTCAATATATTTTGAATGCAAATTTGTGAGGGCATAGCTCGAAAATAAAAAAGAAAAAAAAAACAAACAGAAATGCAGAAAAAGGAAATTGTGATAGATACCTCACTTCCTAGGGCAGTATAGACATCACTGAACTCAAGTCCAATATAACCACTCCCTACAATGGCTATCCAGTCCGGCACAGACTCCAATTTGAGTGCATGATCACTGGTAATTACCGTCTTTCCTACATGTCCACACAGAATTGTTAGAACTTGCAAGTGAGAGCTTAATGATTAGGATGACAGTTCCAGCTCTTATCACATGGACAGCATTCTGCAAAAGACCATCCTACAATAAGACTTGCTGAAGATTCACAAGTTTGAGTGGGGTTTTCAAAATCATTCACAAATATTGTTGTGATTTAAAATAGGATGGTCACGCCTAAAGTTTGTTCTAATTTTTGTTTGGCCATAATGATACAAGGGTGTGTATATATAATATACATACACATATATATGATGGTCACGCCTAAAGTTTGTTCTAATTTTTGTGTGGCCATTATGATACAAGGGTGTATATATATATAATATACATACGTATATGGGCACACACACACACACACACCCACAATTGCTAAACAAATTACCCTATAAGCTCAGTTCAGAATAGATATCTACTCGTGTACAAGTATGGCAAAACGGCGAGTCCGATCAAGAAGAGCATAACAGAGGTAAAAAGCAATTTACCATCGACTTCGATGCCTTTAGGGACAAAAGGAACTGAACCAGTTGCAATAATAATATCCTTGGCAGTTACTATAGAGTCTTTTCCAAATTTCACCTTGTGCGGGCCCTGGCAAATTCAGAAAAACAAGAATTTGCAAATGAGACATTTACCAGCTAACAAAAGGACATTCATACCTGATACTCCCTTTTATCCCTATTTAAATGTCCTGACGTCCTTATTTATTTTTCCAAATTAAATGTCCAATTTTTAGTACTTTGTAACTCATAAGTATTAACAACGAATTTTCGATATATCCCCTTCTCCATATGCATTTCTTAAATCTACCCAAAATATAAATTAGAACACTAAAAGTGGGATGGAGAGAGTAATAAGTAATCCAGGTACTCATTATCAGCACAAGTATTTCGATTTGGATGTTTTATTTAGAGCTATAGAAAGGTTCAATACGCACCAGGATTGAACCAAAACCTGTCAGAATATCTACACCGAGTGCTTTCAGTGAATTAGTGAGATTTCCACGGATTTTTGAAGCAAGGTTGTTAGCATGGTCAGCAACACCCTGTCTATCAAAACTCGCAGCTGCAACCTGTAACAGGAACGCAAAACAAAGATTAGATGACATGAAGTGACTAATACACTCAATTTCTTTAGAGAAAAATTTGAGAAGATAAATGCCTTGAATTACCTGTAGTCCAAAGGACTTTAAGTGATGCTCGTTTTGAAGCTCGCGCATCCTCCCACTCACAGCTAAAAGAGCTTTGGAGGGAACACAGCCTCTGTTCACACAAGTTCCTCCCATCACATCTCCTTCAATGATGGCAGTTTTAAGTCCCTGTAAATACCTATCATTACTCCCGCAGTATTTTTATATCATCACAACGTACACAACTTTATTAAACTATATTAGCAAATTGAATCGGTGAATCAAATTGAGTGTACCTAAAAACTCATCCAATACCCGGAAGCTAAAGATTTCAAAGACCATTTAATTAACAACAGTGAACCATTTACTTAAGCATAATCGGTATATACCGTTTAACATGGCAGTGCTATGGTGGATAGCGTTGTTACAAGGCCCAAAACAAATGTGAAGTCAAGACAAAGTCCATTAAAGTGGAAGAAATAAATTCAAGAGCATCAGGACAAGACCCACCTGCACCTATGTTGACTACAGCAAGTTCAAGAGCATTAGATATTCCAAAGAAGAAGTTACAGAAAGGATAGCCCAAATTCAAGTATCAATGAAACAATGTTTTGAGCAAAAGTCAACATCCTAGGAAATGTCTTAGGTTGAATGAATGGTCAATATCCATCGGACAAAAACAAAATATTGTGAGTATATATATGCTTGCAACATGTAATGAACATTTATTCAGAGATTCACATAATACAAAACATATTCATCTTCTCTAAAACCACTTCTTTTCTTAATATTTATTGTGTAGCTTTAGCACCATGACTACTGTACAAAATATATGTCAATATGGTATCAGAGCGCCACAGTAATGTGGTGCTAAAGCTGATTACCTTGACAAATTAATTATAAACAAATCTTTCCACTAAATCCTACCTAATAAAACTCTCCACTATCACTTACAAACACCATGGCAAGTGAAGTCAAAACTGATGCTTCAAAGAAATCTGAGGAAGCGCCAAAACCCATTGATCCTCAAGACCCTCTGTACATACACCCTGGTGATGGCTATGGAACAGTCAAAACAGCCACTTCATTAGAGGGTGCAAGCAACTACAGAGAATGGAAAAGGGAAATGGAGTTGTGCCTAGCAACAAAAAGAAAACTCGACTTTGTGACTGGAAGAATCACCAAGTCCAAGACGGATCCCATAAGAGCAGCAGCATGGGAAACAGGCAACAGCCTCGTCATATCGTGGTTGCTAGCTAGCATGAATTACCTCACGAAGAAGTCGGTAATGTACTACACCAACTGCAAAACCATTTGGGACGACCTTGAGTCGAGATTCACCAAAAGTAATGGAGTACAAAAATTTAAATTGAACAAGGCCACCTATGAAGCCGCTCAAAGCAACAGACCAATTTCAGAATATTACACTGAACTGAAAAGTCTGTGGGAGGAGATTGAAGCCTTAACTGACTACCCACCTGCTACTGCGTTCCCAACTGAATCCATGAACTTTATCAAGTTCATGGACAAACAAAATGAGGAAAGAAGACTCTTTCAATTTCTAAACGGTTTGGATCTTGAATACTCAACCGTAAGAAGTAACATCCTAATGATGTCTCCTTTACCAACTGTCGAATCAGCATTTTCCTTCGTTCAACAAGAAGAAGACTTGTCGAAGCAAACGGTAAAGTCATCCATGGAGGTTGAAGCCTCGGCCCTCTATAGTAAGGGGGAGCACAAATACGCTTGTCCTTCCTGTAAAATGGACAACCACAAGGAAGCGGAGTGTTGGAAACGAGTTGGATATCCAACTACTCACCCAAAGAACAGAAAACAACAAAATTCTGTTTTTGAAACCAAATTTCAAGGGAACTACAAGCCACAAAAGAGTCACGGGTTTAAAAACAGACCCACCTCACCAAATAGCCCTAGCACTTCCGGAAACAGGGGAGGCTACTACAAGGGAAAGAAAAGAGCAGCACACGCCACAAGCAACATGAATGAAGCTGAACTTTCTGTTGCTATAACCAAGGCCACCAAACAGCTCGAAGATCTTCTTAGAGCAGTTCCTGGAGCAAACAACCATGGAACGGAAACAGATGAAGAGCTGGAAGTGGCTCATGCAGGTATGATAACATGTTATTCTGTTAATAATTGTGAAGGGTCTTGGATAATTGATTCGGGCGCCACTGACCACATGACAAACAGCCTAAAAGGAATGACCCATATTAGAACGTTGAGGTCTAAACCACGTATAACCTTACCCAATGGTGATACCACTATAGTCACCCACCGGGGCTCACTAAACTTGGAAAATGGAGTGAGTTTGAAAAACGTTATGGTGGTACCAGATTTCAACCAAAATCACCTCTCGGTTCAAAAACTGGTGAGTGAAAACAATTGCAATATAACCTTCTCTAAGGACTCTTGCATTGTACAGGACCTCAAGACTAGAGAAACTAAGGAACTTGGGAAGGCATCAAAGGGTCTCTACTACCTGCACATGAAAGACCCCAAGACTTTTGCGAAAGCCAATAGAAACAACTCTTTTGTCATAGGCTCAGAATCTACTGGTGATAGGCAAGTTTGTAATGATAAACATGTTGAGCCTTGTGTCAAGAACAACTTTCTTTGTAATAATTTGATTTCTATGAAATCTAAGAAAGGTGATTATGTTGTGTGGCACAAAAGGTTGGGACATCTACCCTTGTCCAAACTCAACCATGTCTCGGATATTGGTGCTAAGTTCAGTACCAACAGTCAACATTTCCCTTGCTTAACTTGCCCAATGGCAAGGATGACAAAGAATCCTTTTCCTCACAGCACCACTAAAACCAGTACACCACTTGAGTTAATACACCTAGATATTTGGGGACCTTACAAGGTACCTTACAAAGGAAAGTACAAATACTTCCTAACTCTAGTGGATGACTTCTCTAGAGCCACGTGGGTATACTTGCTTGAACATAAGTCCAATGCATTCAACACCATTGAATTGTTTAACAATTATGTAACAAATCAGTTTGAAAGGAAAATCAAGGTTATGCGTTCAGATAACGCACTGGAATTCTCAGACAAAGAATGCATCAGATTCTTTGGCGAAAGAGGCATCATCCATCAAACTAGTACTGCCCACAGACCTCAACAAAATGGAGTGGTAGAGAGGAAACACAGACACGTCCTCGAAATTAGTAGGGCTTTGCGTTTTCACAGTGGTCTAAGCCTAAATTATTGGGGGGATTGTGTTCTAACCGCTGCGTACTTGATCAACAAGCTACCGTCAAGTCTTCTTAACAATAAAACTCCATATGAAATCTTGTATAGTAAACCTCCTACTTATTCACACTTAAGGGTGTTTGGGTGTTTGGTTATGGCTCACAATCCTAATCCTCACAAAGACAAGTTTAAGGAGAGAGCTGTGCCGTGCGTATTCTTGGGTTATCCAACCACGCAGAAGGGCTACAAATTACAGAGTTTGGTTACCAAGCAATACTTTGTCTCAAGAGACGTACAATTCTTTGAACACATTTTTCCCTTCTTGAAAAACAATCAGCCCAAGATGACTGACCCTTTACCACATCAAATCAATGCTCTTGAGTCCTTACCATTCATGTCCTCTGATGACAGTGACAATTTGGAAGGTTCTAGTGTTGAAGAAAACATCCCAGCCATTCTCTCAGAGACGCAATCTGCCTCAAACTCACCTTCACCTCCTCCGTTAAGGCGAAGTCAACGGATCACACGACCTCCTGTCTGGACGAAAGATTACGAAACAGAATTGATCACGGGTGGAGAACCTCCCGCTAGTTTGCAGGCTTCATCAGTAGTAGACATTACTGTTGATGACAACTTTGCGTGCTTAGTATCTTGCCTCTCACAAGAAAAGGAACCAGAAGCGTTTTTTGACGCCATTAAGCATCCAAAATGGATTAAGGCGATGAATGAGGAACTTCAAGCCCTAGAGCACAACAACACCCGGACTGTCACTTCCCTTCCTCCGGGAAGAAAGGCCATTGGGTGCAAATGGATATATAAGATCAAAAGGAAGCCTAATGGAAGTGTGGAAAGGTATAAAGCTCGACTAGTAGTACAAGGATTCAGACAAAAATACGGTGTAGATTACACAGAAACATTCGCTCCAGTTGCTAAAATGACCACCCTAAGATCCCTCCTTGCTATTGGAGCTGTGTGTGATTGGCATGCTCACCAAATGGATGTGTCTAATGCCTTTCTTCACGGAGACTTGTTTGAGGAAGTGTATATGAAACTTCCCCTTGGATATTCTGCACCTGGTACGAGCGTTGCTGTGAACTTTGAATCTAAAGACTCAAACATGACTCGAGTATGCAAACTCAACAAGTCCCTCTACGGTCTCAAACAGGCACCTCGGCAATGGTTCGCAAAACTCACGACTGCACTCAAAAACTTTGGTTTTACCCAATCTTATTCAGATCACTCTTTATTTCTGAAACAAAAGGGGAACTCGCTTACAGCCATACTCATCTACGTGGATGACCTGTTGATCACGGGAACTAGCCTGACAGAAATCAATCATGTCAAAGAACTCCTCAATGGGCAGTTCCATATGAAGGATCTTGGGGAACTTGCATATTTCCTTGGCATGGAAATGACGAGAAATGATCAAGGACTCTTTATCTCCCAGAGGAAGTACATCCAAGATTTGCTCAAACACTTCGGTGGCCATAAACTGTCTACCCTGAAAGTACCCTTTGATTCTAAGCTCAAATTGGAACCTCAAAAGGGCACTCTTCTCCCTCATCCAGAGAAATATAGGCAACTCATTGGAAAACTAATCTACCTCACCCTTACGCGCCCTGATATCTCGTACTCGGTTCAGGTATTAAGCCAATTCATGCAGAATCCAACAACGGATCATTGGCAAGCTGCGAAAAGGGTGTTACGGTACCTTAAAGGAACTCCCTCACAGGGCATTTTAATGGCACGATCATCTGCTGCAACCCTCTCAGCCTACTGTGACTCTGACTGGGGCTCGTGCTCTTTCTCTCGAAGATCAACTTCTGGTTATTGTGTCCTCTTGGGTCACTCTCCCATATCCTGGAAATCAAAGAAGCAACCCATAGTGGCTCGTTCATCAGCTGAAGCCGAATACAGAGCCATGGCCTTGGCTACTTGTGAGGTCACGTGGCTTGTGCAACTCCTAAAGGAACTTGGGATATCCTCGTCATCTCTCATACCCTTGTATTGTGACAATCAAGCGGCTATCTCCATTGCGGCCAATCCCGTTTACCATGAGAGAACTAAGCATATTGAGATGGATTGCCACTTTATACGAGATAAGGTCAATGAAGGATTAATCAAACCAACTTATGTCTCCACCAAAAATCAAATTGCAGATGTATTGACGAAAGGGCTGCCTGTTGATGCACATTTTCGTTTACTGGACAAGTTAGGAGTTATTAACTCCTCACTTGAGGGGGAGTGTTACAAGGCCCAAAACAAATGTGAAGTCAAGACAAAGTCCATTAAAGTGGAAGAAATAAATTCAAGAGCATCAGGACAAGACCCACCTGCACCTATGTTGACTACAGCAAGTTCAAGAGCATTAGATATTCCAAAGAAGAAGTTACAGAAAGGATAGCCCAAATTCAAGTATCAATGAAACAATGTTTTGAGCAAAAGTCAACATCCTAGGAAATGTCTTAGGTTGAATGAATGGTCAATATCCATCGGACAAAAACAAAATATTGTGAGTATATATATGCTTGCAACATGTAATGAACATTTATTCAGAGATTCACATAATACAAAACATATTCATCTTCTCTAAAACCACTTCTTTTCTTAATATTTATTGTGTAGCTTTAGCACCATGACTACTGTACAAAATATATGTCAACAAGCGTTTCATACCTTTGAAAGATCAATCTCATTTTACACCATTTTGTAAATCTATCTTTCATTAAGAAGATACCTAAGAGTAGAACAATTGATTTACATTCAAAAATGGAGAACCATGTTTCATTTGCATTCAAATCTTGCAAAACATCCTTCACTATTAACATTGTTTTCCAATTTAGTGAAACCCTTGTGAAGTTAAATCTTCCTGACAACCTTGAACATAGTGTACGAAACTCAAACTCTCTAATGTACTACGCAACATTTAAGTTCAGCACCAACTAACAACTAAAACAAACTCGTACCGATTAGATTTACCTCCACCATAGCTTCTAAAATTAGTGTTTCAGCCGTTTTACCCAAAACTACTTTGCTACCACATCGCATGATCAAGCTTAAACGGAAAAACTCTATTTCATTTCCCCCATATCTCCATAAATCACTAGCTATTGATACTAATTGAAGCAATTTAAACAAAATCAACATTTGTACATGATCCAGCAACCAAATATACAGTCGATATTTACGATGATCAAGCTGAATGTCATCAAATCAAAGTCACAAACTAACCGTTCAACCACATCATTAAGGTGACTAACAAATCAAAATCACGAAACAGTAGTAAAAACCACATTAAATTTGACGATACAACGAATTAAGGAAGAAAACAACCTTCTCAACAGCATGAAGAGCGGCGCCATGGCCGCCGACACCAGCGCCGATGATAACGAGGTCATAATCAAACGACGTCGGAGAACTGCCGTTGGTGGAGAGCGCGGCGGAGATGGAGCCGCAACGGCGGTGACTCGGAAGGCGAACTCGGTACGAACTCGCGGTATAACTCAGCGAGTGCTTACTGAGACCGCAGAAGCGGAGATTCACCAGCGGTAGTTTGTGCGGCGAAAATGCGGTGGTGGTGGAGGAGTGTGGTTTGGGAGTGATTGCGGTGGTTGAGCAGGTGGAGAGAGAAAGTAGTGAATGCATTGTTGCTGTGGTTTTGGTAGAGAGAGAGAGAGAGAGAGAGAGAGAGAGAGAGAAGTAGTGTGAGAGTGATGAATTTGGTGAGGGGAGGTTGAAGAAATTGAGGATGTGTTATGGAAGGAGGATGGGCGGACTTCACGATGAAGTACGACAGGTTCCTTGGCAGATTAACTACTTTGCAAAGTTTGGACTACTAGACTACTACGTTTGCTAATTCAAATGCTAAAATGAAATTGTCCATATTTTTTCAAATTTTTAATGTTGAAAGTGTAGGAATTTGTGGGTTTTTAAAACAGTTTTAAACATAAATCACCCGGATAATAGGTTAAAATCAGAATTAAAAGGAGTATTCTGAATACCTCGCAGTTGAATTAATCCGTGAGAAAAAACAACAAATAAATTAATAAGACCGGATCTGATAAATCCAATTGCCACCAATAAAATAAGCACTTCAATTGCAGATTTGCAGTGCCTCCACCAGTATACACACCAATAAATAGGAGATTAAAGTTTGTATGCTAATACAAAGTAATTGTGTTTTTTGGCTCACAAAATTATTATTGTGTTTTCTAATGCTACTACATAGTAAAATCAATAAGCTTACTTAAACCCTAAACTTACCAAAACTGGACCTTAACTAATTAAAGCCATGTTTTCTAATTTCAGTATGACTGTAAATAAGAAACACCATGTTTATCTTGTGTGAGACCCAATGAGCGCGTTTAATTCTACATGAGTATTATAACCTTATAAGACTCGGCCCGTAAGCGGCCTCTAGCAAAACGTTACGGTTAATTAGAATATAAACCGGGTTACCTTAATTAAACTCGGGACATAAATCCAACATAAAGTGATCTTTTTAATGTTTTGAACGGGGACAAAGTCACGGAGGTTTTATGAGCAATTATTCTCAGGGTTGAATCTTAATCTGTTATAATAATCTTGTACCTCATTTAGGCAATAAAAAAATATTATTGTTATTTACTAACTACTCCGTAAAATTTAATAATTTACGTCTTTCGATAAAAAAAAAATAAAAAAAAATTAAGGAGTTAGGGTTGAATTACTAGTGACAATAGATTACATATTCGAGTTTTCCTCCCTCATCATATTGTCTTTATAACTCATATATTGAACAAAAAAATACTCCGTAATACTATAATAATCTCACCTTAAACTACTTAAAATATTGTAGTTTTATGTTTTAACTTTTAATTGGCGTAAACACTATTAACGTATTTAGTTTATGAAAGTTCTACTTATGATAATTAATTGTGATTGTGAAGTGTGATTTACTTGTTGTCTTAGAAGTCGTTATTACATAAATTGCGAATATTGTAGATATACCTTAGTAAATATACCTTGGTAGGTGCTATTTTGATAAGCTTGAAAATTTGAAAATATAGGAGTACAAGATTGACTCATGAAGTAAAATTAGTCGTGGAAATCATAATATTGCTTCAAACGTGGTCATTTGTCAAGTGCATAAATATAATATTTATGCTCTATATATACAAAATTTAAAATGATAATGTTCATTTATTTTCAAATGTGGCATAAGTTTATCTAATGGTACGGAGTAATAAAATTTGAAATAAAGGATTTTGAGAACAATAGATTTTGTTTGATATTTGACACATTGTAGTCTTTCAGTATCATTGAGACATTGAGATAAATGTTACGAAGTAACAATTCGTTTTATACTCTATACATAATTAAAGTAATGTTAAACAAGAGCACAATGAAAATTGCTATAATTTTTTTTATCGTCGGATATGTCCCATAATTACTACGGATTATTATTATTATTTTTTTTTAATTAAAAAAAGTATACGGAGTAGTCAATAATACTCCGTAGAAAGTAAATAAAGAAATAAATAAAATAAAATAAAATAAAAAAGGCTTTTGAAGCTCCGAGGGGGAAAAAAATCCCTTCCCCTCTTCTCGTCAGTCGTCACTCAATAACACCTCCGCTTCTCTCTCCCCTCTTATTTCTTAAATATCCCTTCTTTCTCTCTCCTCACTTCGCCGGAAAACTCCTCGGAATTCGCGCCACCGTCCGCCGGAACTCTCCGTACAGCGTCGTTTAGCCTCTCCGGCGCGTCCAATTCAGAGATCGAAGAAATACTCCGTTTTCCCCCAAAACGGAACCCTAATTTTTTTTCTGCTCAACTTTGCTCACAAATTCAACTAAAAAATTCAGCAACAGCAGAACAATCAAAGAAAATTATTCAAAGTTTGTTGCTCAATTGAGCAAATTTTCGCGCGTTTGATTCTTTCTTGGAGCTTTTCTGGATTAGTTGCTCAATTGATTTTTTTTTGAAGTTATTACTTCTGTGAAATGGAGAATCGAAAGCAGAAGGAGAATAACGATGCTGCGCAGACTAGAGTATGAATTCTAATCCTTTTATTTGTTTGTTTTTGTGCTTGAAATGTTAGCTAGCTATAAGGTAAGTGTGATTTAGGCTCTTTTTGTGGAATGAACTTGTATTTTTTTCAATTTGTGCTCAAATTTGTATGTTATATACCTTCGAGTTGATTGAATTGGTTAAAACTGTAGTATGCTTCGTGAAGCTAGTTCCGACATTGCTGCGATGGTAGATAGTTAGTGTTTGTATTGGAATGAAGATTAGTAGGGTGATTATTAGGTATGTCTTTACGCTGGTGGCACATTGAGCGAGATTGATTAGTTAACTGAGTATGTCAGGCTGGATACTGTAAGTCGAGCGAGCTTTTTGACTCGTGTCTGACTTGTTTTGACAGTTTTATCAGCGTTGAAATGCTGTAAGATCTCTATCGAAGCAGCTTAAGTCGATACTGGCGACATGTTCAGTACGGTAGCAAGCATGTTTAACATGTAGACTGTAGACGTTAAGCCATGGCAATGTCTCCACTCTTAAGTACTTGTTAGATACTTTGTATAAGATTTGGGGCAAAGGAGTATGGCGCTGTCAAAAAAGCATTGTTTTAGTTGATGCGAGACAGAGGCCTTTGTTACGTTGGAAGGCGTTTTTTCCGAAACACAATTAACTCTCTTCGCCTACTTATGTAGAACTCCCTCCATCCCAATTATATTGTCCCCTTTGTCCTCTTAAGTTAGCCCAAACTAATTTTTCTTTCTAAGTTTAGTAAGTAAAATACTAACGAGTTCCTAGTTAAGTAACTACTCCATTCTACTTACCTCCTTCATCAAGCCAAATAGGTAAAATTGTAATTTTATCATTTTTTCTTAAAACATCTTATAGAAAAAGCAGGACAGTGTAAATGGGATGGAGGGAATAAAACATAATGAACGAAGAAGTTGGACACTGGCCTTGAACTATTTCATAATCTCCAAAGCAAAATAACGCCAAGTAAAGTTCACTTTCACACCACGTGAGAGTTTACTATAGTTGGCTCCCGAGTGATTTGAGACTGAAAAGATCGTAATAATGCTTAGTACCCTCGATAGTGTACCGCCAGAAGCTGCTACAATGCATCAAGTTCATGGAACTCAATTATTGTTTTTTTTTTTTCAGTGATGGTGGTTTGTAGATGTTTACTTTTGTGTTTTGTCATTTTTATGAGAGCTAAATGTTTATATACGGTCTCCAGCGGGTAAAAGTCTACCGTCAGGCACAGGATGGCAAGGGGTGGGAGGATCAGGGAACTGGTTACGTTAGTGTCGATTATATGGAGGTCAGTCTTGTTCCCATTTATTGAAACTCCCATTGATTAGCCGAGATGCTAGGTTTATTTAAAGAAATATCTAGTATTCAATATTGCAGAGATCAGAAGATCTTGCTCTATTTGTTATTGACGAGGAGGATAACGAGACCTTGCTATCACATAAAATTTGTCCTGATGACATCTATCGGAAACAAGAAGGTAGTACTTTGCTTTTAGAGAGTGGTCAACGTCTGTTTGGATTTGTTTAAGTTCGGTTCTAATTTCTTAATCTTATGTTTGTTCATATCTAGCAGATACAATTATCTCCTGGAAAGATCCTGAAATTTCCAGCGATTTGGCTCTTAGTTTTCAGGAAAGTGCTGGGTGTTGTTACATATGGTATGCTACTATGCTTCCAATATCAAATAAACTTTTGTGGTTCTAAGCTGTAGGTCATGGTCATGACTGTGTATTCTATGCAGGGATCACATCTGCAGTGCGCAGAGGAATCTACATTTTGGTAACCTTAACCGTGAGTTTCTATGTTTTTTTTTGGGTAATCAATTTTTGTTTGGCCCCTTATGTGAAACAACTGTATGATACTTGAAAGCTCCCTGGCCCATGTCATACTTATTACTGAGTATTTTAAAGGTGTCGCTGGTCATTTTAGCTTTTCTATGCAGTAAACCCGAGGTAGAATATTTAGAGACTGTTAAAGCTGTAAAGTCCTAAAGCAATATATTCAAAAACCCAATAAACTTCGGATGTATATCTGGGCTTCAGAGGGCATCACCCATGTATCAACTTTCAAGTCCTAAAGCTTTACTAGCATGGACTATCTTGTCCACTAGATTAAGTTAAGACAAGTTCATGTGTATCATTCATATTGAGTGCCTTTTGACTTGCTCAAATACAAATCTTGTTTTGTAGAGTTTTTTGGATTTAAAACTTTATAATGCTGTTTCTTATGAAGAAAATTTGTGCTGTAAAATTCAGATGATACATTTCACAGTGAAAACAGTAAGCTAGGTGAGCTGCCTGCTGTGGAGCTGTCAACACTTCCGTCAATTATGAAGGTCTAGCTTTTCTTCATGTTTATAACCTCTTGGTCTTCGTATTTCTTCTTTTACAGCTCTTGAATTTCATAAAATTGGCTTCGCACATAATGTTAATAACTTCAAAGTTGGGATAAAGAATAAGGCATCATTCTTTCTCCACAATGCTTTGGCACCTGGTCGTCCACTTACTGTTGCTCTAATTTTTATTCAAATTCTGACAAACTTTCGTTAGCAGAGGGCCAGTGAGCCATAACTTCTTGTAATGGAGCTTTGACGTGAAGTTGTTCATGGATATTTAGAGCCTTATAGGATTTGTTTCAAAGTAATTATGTATTTAGAGCTCTAAATAGTGATAACTGTTTCGTGAACAAAATGAAAAATTTCTGGGCAGTGTAGGTGATTATAATGAAATTACATACCAAAAAAAAAAATGGAATTCTTAGGTCTTTCTATGTAAGTGAAAAAAGGTTGGAGCAAACTACAGATAGAGGCGGGTATTGACAAAGCCAGTCATGTGTTATGTAGGTTGGTCTTTTTTTAAGATAACATCTGTGCTTAATGGAATTCAATATTCTTAGTTTCCATAAGCCTATGGTGACGGGACTGGTGTCGGATATACTTCTAGAGACAGAAGTTTTTGGCGAGTTTGGTTGACTATGCAGGCAGTGAGTGACACAAAGTATATCTGATATGACAAAATCTCTGAGGTAGAAAGGAAAAGACGCCAAGAGAAGAGAACTTTACTCACCACAAGAAAAACTAGTAATGAAGAGATAATAAGCAGAGACAAAAGTAACTGTATAAGATGAGATTGAACGTTTTAGGTCATGTATTATACAATGTGCAATTTTTCACCTTGGATTTGATTGACCAACTCATTATTCTTTTCATCGTATGGCTGTCGACAGATAGTTGTAGAGAGTGGCATCACAGATCAGATGCGACTAACCGAACTGGTACTACATGATGTAAGTTGGTTCCCTCAACCCCTTTATGTGCCTAAATTGGCCTGTTGTTGATGTTGGAACTTGCTGTCTATTGATCTATACATCTCGTATAATCTAGTAGTATTCATTTTGGTACACCTAGGTGGGGGCAAGTACTATGAACTGAAGTAATTATAAAATTGCCTTTTGACAACCTGTGCAGCCATTTTTTCCATAGTATTCTTATCCACTGTACAAAGTAAAGAGTTTGTGCTGTGTAAAATAGTTTGATAGTAATAATGTTATGCAAAGGCTTATGGTTAAACTCGTATGGACCCTGAAATTTGGCATAACAAAAATCTTGTGTTATCGTGTAGTCTCTGGCCTGGATAACTTGCTATGTACTTAGTATAGTCACAATCCTTCATGTTTTTTGGAATTGAGTGTAGATTGTCCAGATTGCCAACACTATTTTGTACGTACTATGTGTTGTAGCATCTTCCTGCATTTTATTCTGGCTTTTAGGTTTAGAATGCTGTGTTCACTGTTTCATGCTACTCCTGTTCGGCTGTTCCTTTGGCAGGCTGCTAATGTTTTACATTTGTGGGTTTGACAGCAAGAGTTTTTACGGAAGCTAATGAACCTGTTCAGGATTTGTGAGGACCTGAAAGACCTTGACAACCTTCATATGATCTATAAAATAGTCAAGGGGATAGGTGAGTTCCCTGTCTTTGGGTTCCCTTTGGCCCTCTCCCATATATGTTGCCGCCATTGTGATCTGTGTCATTTTTACCTGCAGTAATGCTCAACAGTCCACAGATCCTCGAAATTCTTTTTGGTGATGAATTTATCATGGATATTATAGGGTGCCTTGAATGTAAGTTTCTTGATAACCTATCTGTTCATATACCTGTGTGATTATCCAGATTCTATGTAAAATGTAGTGGCTGTGGCTCAAAAAAGTTGTTGAATGTATGCCCTGTTAGTTGATCACTATATATTTTGTCTGTAGATGATCCGGAGGTTCCTCATATTCTTCATCGCGACTTTTTGACAGAGCATGTAGTTTTTAAAGAGGTAGTCTGCTTTACAACATTCTTTAGTTCTTTATGTTGGTAATAGCTGATATGTTATAAATAATGGAGGGTCTGAACTCCGAATACATTGTAATAGCGTGGTGGGATAATCTTGTTGCGGAAGGTTATACTTATCCTTTTTTTTTTATTTTTTATTTTATTATTTTTTTTTCAGGCAATCCCTATCAAAGATCCCATGGTTTTATCTAAAATACACCAAACTTATAGAATTGGTTATTTAAAGGTATGACCCCGAACTACCAATGTTGGCTGTTTGATGTGCTTTATTTTATCTTTGCTGGTCTGAGTATTCCCATATATTTCTCTCAGGATGTGGTCTTGCCCAAAGTGCTGGATGATGCAACTGTTGCAAGCCTGAATTCAATAGTTCATGCTAACAATGGTGTTGTAAGTCTGATATCAAATCATGCCACAGTGGTTGTGTTTGCTCCCTTGTAAAATTGATGACTGAATCACTTATTTTGCTTTCAGGTAGTCTCTTTATTAAAGGAAGATAGTCTGTTTATCCAGGAGTTGTTCTCTAAGCTGAAATCAGCCAGCACTTCAGTAGTATCGAAGAAGAATTTGGTAACGTGTGACATAAAACCCGCACCATCATATGCCGTTATAGGCTTTTGTTGTTTACTGATTTCATTCAAGCTGGGTGTTCTTTTCCCTGCTTATTTATTCTTGACATAGGAATTTAGCTATTTGAACATGTGCTTAGTGTTTCCATAAACATCTTGTCTGAGGTTGTATGCTATCAGTAACTTATCTTTTACTTTAAACTATGTAGGTGTATTTTTTGCGTGAGTTTTGCAGTCTAAGCAAGAGTCTTCCAATGGTTCAACAGCTTCGGCTTTTCAGGTGTGCACCTCTATGAGCCTTGTCTCTTATTTTGGTAATCATATTTGTTCAGGTACACATATTTATGTCTACTCTCGTCCATGAATTTTTGTAGGGATCTTGTGAATGAAGGTCTCTTTGATATCATCAGTGATATCTTGCAGAGTGAAGATAAAAGGCTTGTGTTGACTGGGTAAATAAATTATTTGTTTGCTTTTGGTCACAAAACTCGTCAGGGATGCCTTAGGCGGCACATTGTACTCAAAGGCTATGTGTATCTTCTAGGGTGGCTGAATTGAGTCACAGTACTATGCAATCTGCATACTTTTCGTGGTTATATATTTTACCCATTATCCACTTACATCAACTCCTTTGAATTGATATACCTAGTATTCGGAACAAAAAATACCCAGCATTTGATACTTATTTGTGTGCATAGGATCCTATTTCAAGGATTTACTTTTGAGTGCAGTTCCCTCTTATTAAAACAATTAGTGCATTCTTGTTAGCATCCTATTTCAAGGATTTACTTTTGAAACCTCTCTATTTTTTTTTTTTTTTTTTTTTTTTTTTTTTTTCTGTTAAACAAACTGTTGATATATCATTAACAAGACATCTTTTGATGGATGCAGGACAGATATTCTGATTCTTTTCTTAAATCAGGATCCTAATCTTTTGCGTTCTTATGTTATTCGACCTGAAGGAACGCCTCTTCTTGGTCTTCTGGTATGCATTTACAATTGAAGACAATTTACTATGTAATGCTGTGGAGATTGTATATGAAATTATATTTGGACAACTGACTTTCATTCACGCTTCTTAAGTTCGAATACAAATAGTGGCTCAGTTAATCCCAGTAATCATATATGTATGAGTACAATTTTTTTAGATGCCGAATTTTGAAACAAACTGGATGGAGAGGAAGGGAATTTGAGGGAAAGTTAAGAAAGCAAAGAAGAGGGGAGATACTGTTGCGATCCATGGGGGATCCAAAATATGCTTGTTTGGATGGCATTTGTACTAAAAAGAGAAAGGAGAAGAGTGAACTGAGAGCCAATTTCTATCCCCTTCTCACGAAATTCTTCTGAATTTATAGAAATTTCAAGGGTAATTTCCTTAATCTGATGGTATTAAGATTCTATATATGGACATATCTGACCAGCTCACCAGCTGCGGTATTTGGTATTTCATTGTCATTTTTCTCTGTAAAGAGTGTAAACTACCAATTTCTCGTGGTTGCTGCGTTGGGGACTTTACAGCAGCCAACTAGCTTCGTAGAAGGATTTCTCCCCTTTTTCTCAGTCCGTCAATTTGTTATCCAAACAATAGTTTTGAACACAGCTTTATTTGCCTGCCTGGGTGCCTGACTCTGCTGCGGGTATATGGATATCGTACATGCTCTATATTTGTTTGGCTATTTCATTTCCAACTACTGTTATAGCTGATATAATGATTTTTATCCTGCTTTTGGTTAGAGAAATTAATTGAGCAGGTGGTAATCATGTTATATTGGTTTTAGGTTCAAGGTATGCTTACAGATTTTGAAGATGACATGCATTGCCAGTTCCTCGAAATTCTCCGAACATTGTTAGATTCTTATACCTTGTCAGGGTCACAGGTATGCATCATACTTGTATCATTCAATGAGTTTCATTGAGCAGTCGTTTTTTGGCTTGTTTCATCAATAGTGGTATAATTGATGAGCTACAACCAAAAGTGTCTATTGGAATTTATCAAATGTGTACCTTATTGCATTGCGTTTCAGTTGTTGCTAGATCACGTGCTTGTCCTCATTGTCTCCGTAAATTTCAGAATCCAAATAAATCTGTCTGGGTTGATTTCTCTAATTTGTGAATAAAAATGCTTATTTCTAAAAAACTAAGTGATAGACTAAGTTTAATTGATTAGCAATACAACAGTTGTTAGTCAGTAAAAGTTAGCCATGATTAATGTATTTTGTGTAGAGTAAAAGTCGAATTGAGCCAATTGATTCAAATCGAAGGGGCATTAGTTAGATACATTAGTGTCGATTGTTCCAAAAAAATTAAGCATCTGAGAATTTTGTCTGTTAGACAATTAAGGAGTGTTTTCCTATTTCTCTCAGTCATTTTTTCTTCTTGACACTTTATGAAATTTTGCTGTATTTGTTGCAGAGAGATGCTATTATCGATATTTTCTATGAGAAGCACTTAACACAGTTGATTGATGTCATAACATCATCGTGCACAATAGGAAGCAGTAATCTGGGCAATTGTAATGGAGCAAATAACGTTACTCAGAGGAATACAAAGCCAGAGATTCTATTGAATATCTGTGAACTGTTGTGTTTTTGCGTAGTCCACCATCCTTATCGAATAAAGTAAATCACACCTTTCTGCTCTCCTTTCAATTACCTTGTCCTCAAGCTTATGGTGCTGTGGGCCTATGGCATCATATCTAATACTTCACATTTGCGGTACAGGTGCAACTTTTTGCTTAACAATTTGATGGATAAAGTTTTATTTTTAACCAGAAGGAGAGAAAAGTACCTAGTAGTGGCTGCTGTCAGATTTGTGCGGACCGTTATTTCTCGAAATGTGAGTTAATTTGATCCTGTATTTAGAATGTTGAGTTACAAGGGTCAAATTTCTGTAATCAAATCATTATTTCATCTCCTTTTATCTTACGAAGTACTCCATATCTTTTTTCATCCTTTAAAAGGCCATGGACTGGAAAAAATGTTCCTGGTGAAGGACACTTGTTACGAGTTTGTGTTGAAATTCATTATCAGTCAAACATCAGTCATATGGTAGTATTAGGATCCTCATTGTATTTTTATAATGTCAAACTTTAATATTGGTTGTCTGTTGTTATGGGTGTTAATAGTTATGTTTTTAGTACTGGATCTAGTGGTCTTCACCTTTACTCAAGTTATTGATTCTTATGCTACTTAGCAGGACGAAACTCTTGGCAACTATATTGTAAAGCGCAACCTCCTCAAACCCATTGTTGATGCATTTGTAGCAAATGGTGACCGATATAACTTGCTTAATTCAGCAGTCCTTGAGCTATTTGAGTACATCCGTAAGGTACTGCCGTGACTTTCTTTTATTTCTTTTTGAGTTTTATTGTTCCTTCTTGATGACATTGTGCATTTATGTGCAGGAAAATCCAAGGCCTTATCTCAAGTATCTAGTTGAGTCGTTCTGGAGTCAGCTTAGCAATTTCAAAGACTTGCCTTCTGTTCACTCTTTAAAAGTCAAATATGAACAGGTACTCTTCTGATCAACAGTAAGTTCTCGGATTATCTTTTGGAGTTCATGCCTTTAACCTATAGATCTGCAGTCCTTGGAGAGTGTTGGAACAAAATCCGCTGTTAATATGGAGGCCACAAAACGGATTGACGAGCGTGCGCTAGAGAAAGAAGAAGAAGACTACTTCAACGAGGACAGGTTGGTTGTTTTCTAGTCCAATATAGGAGAAACTGTAATTGACCTTTAATCTAATTTATATGGTTTATGCTTTACATAAGCAGTGATGAGGAAGATACAGCATCAGCTTCGACTTCACATGTCCAAAAGGTCCAAACAGAACCTATTTCATTCAATGGCTCAGTCCCTAGTGAGCCAATTTTGAGGTATAAATTATACGTGTCACTGATTTCTCTTTAGGTTTTTCAGATGTATGTAGGCATGCAGCCTTACCCCTAAACAACCTAGAGACGTTCGTGAATGATCCAAAGTAAAGATTGCGTTGATAAATAAATTGAGTGACTGATACTTCATATTAAATCAAAAGAAGCGCATCTAGTCTAGTGAGCCATTTTGCTTTGCTCCCCCATATCCAGAAACCAAAACCTAGCATTTCTTTGACATGAGTGGAGAATAAATCCTTCGAACTTGCGGAAAATATCAGAAGGGGGTTTCTGCTCCCATTTTCATCTTTCATTCTGAACTAGGTATAGTCTCTATTTTTATGGCTTTAGTATTTATGTGGCTGCTCCAAACCATTTCAGCTCAAAACCCGGTGGTTTGGTGGATTACGACGATGATGAAGATGATAATTACAAACCTCCTCCCAGGAGGCAAACTGACCCCTCAGCAGAGGATGAAAGTCCTCTTGAGACTTTAAGTATGAAACGAAAGCTAGCTCCCAAGGAAGACTCTGGGTTACTGAAGAAAAGACGAGTCGATAAAGATAGTAAAACGAAGAAGAGTGTCTTTTCTGCATTGTGCTCAACCCTTAGCCAGGCAGTCCTTCCAAACGAGAAAGCGACTTCTGTGATTGCGAGGACACTGGGCAAAGCTAGTGATCAGGGCAAGGACTCTGAAGATTGTACGACAAGTGACGACAAAAAATGCAGTTTAGCTGACAAGAATTCCGGGCAAGAAAACGTTACATTTCAAAACCATGCAGACTCAAACTCAAAGCCTCAAGATAATGGACAGTTGGACGGGGTGAATCACAACGATCCACAAATTGCTGCTAATTCTGCTCCGGAGATGCTGGTAAATGGGTCTTGAGTTTATGATACGATGTTGTATTAGTCACCTATCGCTTGCCATGAAGTCCACTGATTGTCGTTGGAGAAATATACGACAAACAGAGAAACAGATGCACTGTGCGTATGTAGCCCAATTATCAACGGGTGTATTAGAAGCGGGCGGTTTGAACGAATATAAGAGACAACAAATCCCCAACAGAATTAGAATTGATCAATCTCAGAACTCACAGGCATGGGCACCTTTTTCATTTTGTTCTTAACCGAAGTGTTGGTTCCCTTTGTAAAAAT
Source organism: Dianthus caryophyllus (assembly GCA_023091065.1). Lineage (NCBI taxonomy): Eukaryota > Viridiplantae > Streptophyta > Magnoliopsida > Caryophyllales > Caryophyllaceae > Dianthus > Dianthus caryophyllus. The sequence goes on along the minus strand of CM041526.1, from coordinate 215,626 downwards.
TCAGGTTATCGGACTCGATAAAACTCAAGCAGAATCATTGATTTTCGCCCATGATAGACGGGTTTGTTAGGGCACGATTTAGTTGTATTATGCTCTCAAGAATCATCAGCGACGCTTGCCTGTAATAGATTGGGCATTATATACCTTGGTCATTGCACAGTACTCTTAAGTTGACAATTTTGTGATTGTGGCTGTAATATATGATCAATGTTATTGAGAGTTTACTTTCTCCGAGATATTATGTTCTTTCTGAGAAGCAGTTACTTGATCACTTTGCGGTTCCCTTTGCTTCCACATCTATCTTTCCTCGATATAGAAAGTGACGATGGGGAAATCGAGGCAATGCCTGCATATAAAACATTAATGATTCGCGGATACAACCTGAAGATTGTACTCACTTGTCAGACATGTTTGTGTTTGAGTTGTGTATTGTAATCTCAAACTGTCAACCGACTGAACTAGTTTGGATTGGGAAGAAATTGATTCCATTTCAATCAAATGAAATTTTAAGAGTTTTTCAAACAACAAAATTGACTCAAGTTCAGAATTAAAATTTCAATTTTATATTCTCAAACACACTATTAGCAAATTAACTAATTGAAATGGTTAGATACTTAGGTCCTATTCTATTTAAGATATTCATAAGAAATTTCAGATAGCTTTAAAAAGCTTTAGATAATAAAACAGATCCCAACATGTCTTTGTAGCGGTCCGCATATTTAACTAGTGTAAGGCCTCCAAATAAAATTTAGTTTTGAATTTGGTTTATAATACGTACGTAATTAATTTTGAAAATATAAATGGTCATATTTTAATAAAAAGTTATTATGTCGTATCGTGAGTTCGTCGTACAATCGAGGATAAAAGATGATGATGGGCTGGGCCTTCAAAATATAGAAAGCCCATAGAGTAATGGACCATTCATTCTAATAGACACTTTTGGAGAAATATGAAAATCCATTGCTCCCACACAATTATTTCAAACTGTAGAACTTCTTCTTCAACTTTAGAGGGAGAAAGAGAATATTTTGAGCATTTTGCAGCTTTCTTCGACATTCTTTCAACAAATTAAGATGAGTACCATGAAGTTTTGCCGTGAATGGTCTCTCTCTCTCTCTATCTCTCTTTCCTACTTCTTTTCTCTTCTATATTTCTTCATGTTTTAAAGTGATTTTAAGTTGGTTTCTTTCATTGATTAAGTTAATGGGTTTACTTAAATTTGTGGATAATATAGCAACAATATATTGTACCCTAAGGAGGACAAAGAGAGCAAGATTCTGCTTTACGCTTGCCGAAATTGCGATCACCAGGTTTGTCTATTGATTTTGTTGTTACTTTTAGGGTTTGTTCATGTGGTATAGTGATTTTGAATTTCAATTGAATGATTTGTAACAGGTTTTTGTGGTTCTTCATTTGCATGTCATTTTTTTGGAATGGTTTATATTAGGATAATGAAGAGTTTTGTAATAATGGTCTACTTAATTAGTGCAATTAATAATAGTCGTTTCACCTGTGCAGGAGATTAGTCCTTTCAGTTGTTGCTGGCTAGTTAGATTGCAAGAAACTCTATGTAATGCGAGTTAGTATGGTTGAAGCAGTAATTTGGGTTGTGGATTCGTAGGTTCATCGTTTATTGTTTCCTGAAGTTCTATTTAGTGGTTTTATTCAATTTCTCTACTAAGCTGTAGGATAGTACTAGGACAATATGATTTGATGATTTCAACAGCTTTAGGTTTCTAAAACCGTGCTCGTATAGAAATTATTCAGATGATTCTATTGTTGTAGCATTGAAATCGATAGGGAAGGGAATCATATAGGTAGACTGTAGATTGTAGACAAGTAGACCATTATTACAAAACTCTTCATTATCCTAATAGTTTAGTAAGGGTTTAGTTCATAAAATATGATTTTGTTTGTGAATCATGTAATAGATTATGAAATTCCATTGTAGTTGAGCTAGTGAAATCCTAGGATCATATGTTCGATTTGGTGAATAAGGGAAAAAGGGGTTCTGTAATGGCGAGGGAATTAGATGACGCCAGAGTATAGTGCCAATATTCGTGTGGTGGAAGTATTTTTATGAATTCTTTTGTAGCAGCCAAATTCGTATGTTATGGGAGATTTCCTATGAATTGGCTGTTAAGGAATATTGGCACTATACTCTGGCGTCATCTAATTCCAGGTGAATCGCAAACTAGTGACATGACTATTTTACGAAAAAAAATTCCTTGTTATTTTTGTCTAAAATGAACTGTCGAGGCTTCAAGTGGGCACCGAACACTGCGGATAGGTTAGCTCTATAATTTATAGACGTATTTGAATTTCCAAGTTGGTTGTGTGCCTTTATGGCTTTATGAGCTAATTGAGCTTTTTTTCTACTCTATCCTTGAAGGGGGTAGCAGAAGTTGGTTTAGTAAAAAATTATTTGCCACTTGGTCTTGCCGTTATTTGTGATATATGTGGACTTGTGGTCTTGTTACTCTATATTGATCGGTTATCTAAGAGTTTGCTCTACTCTATGTGCTTTCGGCGGGTTAAGTTTGTGGTTAGTATTCATATAAAGACTGAAGGTGATATCTTTCAATGTTCCGCATTGACTTTTACCTTCTGCAAAAATCAAAGGACACACCGACACAAAAGACAGTTTTCTCAGTGAATGTTTTTAAGAAACATTTTTTGTCGTTGATTTGGGTGTTGTCTCTATGACAGTGGATTCTTCTAACGAGTTCAAAATAATTAGAATTCTCATTTGGTGTTCTTTTTGTTGTTGACTACATCCTGTCTGACTAAAAATATTTGGAAATTGGCAACCAATCCTACCTTCCTACCCATTGAAATAAACTTTGTGTCTATGTTGTATACATGGTTGACTTTTTCATTTCCTTGGTTTGTTTACCCTAACCAGTGACCCGATGCAGGAAGTTGCGGAAAACAATTGTGTATACAGAAATGAGGTTCATCACTCCGTTGGAGAGCGTACGCAGGTCCTGCAAGATGTAGCCGCTGATCCAACTCTTCCCCGAACCAAAGCCGTCCGTTGCACTCAATGCAATCATGGAGAGGCTGTCTTTTTCCAGGTGAATTTCTTGAAATTAGTCGTAGCATTTAAGCAACATGATTCCAAATTACGATATATAGACATAAGCCATAAAAAGCGCCAAGTTTCTGTGATGGACCTCTTATCTTATGCATACGAAGAGCTTGTTTGGATACAAATGTTGGATGCAAGGGAAATGGATGTCCATATTTCCGTTTATTTCCCATCATGCTCAGTTTACCAACTAAACAATCGGAATTGCTCCCTCCCCTGTCCCCTTATTCTTTTTTTAAAATCCCTCCCTTGAATAGTGGTTAAAATTCGTCAAGTGCAAGGTGTAAGATATCACTCTTTGCAGTCTTATTACTTACGGAGTGTTTTGAATCAGTTCAACTATACCCATTAACTAGTTGAGCTGTGATTTCTGTTATTCAAAGTTTGAACGTGCTTTTTATGTGTCACTTTTGCTTGTTTCTAACTAATATTGTTTTTTATTGGATAATAAACCAGGCAACATCAAGAGGAGAGGAAGGAATGACATTGTTCTTTGTGTGCTGTAATCCGAACTGTGGCCACCGATGGAGGGATTGATTGCTTGATTGATCGTTGTGTCACTTAGTTAGTGATTTGGCACAGACAATTAGCTGTTGACATGATTAGTGTACAATGCAGAACCAGTTACCTTTGTAGCCTATGCGTTTAAATTCTCGAAAGCTTGCTTCAGATGATGCCGTCATTATGTTGGCTTGATTTGTATCCTAACTTCGTATTCGTATGTTGAGCTGCTTTTGGTTGTGTGTCTACATGGCCTAATGAAAGGGTGTTATAACTGTTGAGTCCATTCGTTTCATTTTACATGTTCCCGTTTGATTTTCTTTGAATATAAGATAAATATTTGGCATTCTTGAGCTCTTTTTGTAATTTTGATTAGAAAATTAGTTTAGCTAATTATTTATTGGCTTATTGCGGGGGTACTCCATATGTAATACTCTTAGTTGTACTATGTCTACACATTAATTGGGCTAGTGATGGAGGTGGGCTGTGCTGGGCCGACCCATGTGCCCGCATGGCATGCTGAAATCCAAAATAGGCATGGCTTAGGCACAATTAGTGAGCCGTGTTGTGCCTTATTTTCATAATGAAGGTCCTGGCACAGAACATGGCCTGCCGTGTCGGTTCGTGCCTTTGGTTGTTGGCTTACGGCCCACAAGTGGTATAAGTGGGTCGACATGCAAGCATAAGACGAGTTGTGTCTAGGACAGGGTTGTTGTGCCTTGGCATGCCATTTTGTCTAAAACAAGATCAGCCACGGCCCACGGTCCATTGCGTGTCGAGTTGTGCTTGAAGTGGGCTGTGCCAACTTGGGCCATGTGTCGTGGTGGGTCATGTCAGCCCACTAGTCCACGGCCCAACTTCCATCTCTAGTGTGCCCGTCCATTTAGGCGTATATCATTAGTCTGTGAATTCGTATGTACAAGTATATAAATAAATAAATTGGGTTATTTGATATTTCCCACATTTTATTACTCAAATTTAAAAACTCACTTTTTGTAACTTTTTTTAAAAATTTCTCACTTTTTCTAAGCATTTTCTTTAAAAAAATCCCACTAAAATGCAATTTTTAGTGAAAATTAATTTTTTTAAAAAAGAATTTTCATTACGAAGATAATCTATCTAGCACCGAAATTAAAAATGTAAAAAGATAAAATGAGAATTCAATATTTTTATGAGTGAAAATAAATACTACGTATTTAATATGGTGAAAATAGTTTTAGTGAATTTTTTCAAAAAATATTTATAAAAGGTGATAGTTTTTTGGGTTTTTTCCATCTGTACCCTCGTACTTTTTACTTTTCCCAATTATACCCCTGCGTTTGGCGTATTCCAAGTTGTACCCTTAAACTTATAAACATAGTCCCAACCGTAACCAAACTAGAGTAAACCGTTAAATTTAGCAGTTAGTTATGTTTCATATAAACTCTCCCTTGTTTTTTCCGTTTTTCCTCCATCTTTTCGCATTAAGTACTCTAATCTATCATCCATTATAAGAAACAAGGTGTTTAATGTGAAAAGATTAAATAAAAAACTAAATAAAAAGGGTGAAAATTCATATAAAACAAAACTAACGGTTAAAGTTAACGGATTATTCAAGTTTGGTTATGGTTGGGACTAATTTTATAAGTTTAAGGGTACAATTGGGAATACGCCAAACGCAGATAACCTAAAAAGAAAAGATTTATAAGATCTGATAAAAACCCTAGTTTTTTTTAACAAAAATTAGAAAAAGTGAGATTTTAAAATGAAGTTTAGAAAAGACCAAAGATAAATAAAATCAGGGCTACTATCTTTATTCAATATCAATACCAGTTGGTTCGTTCATTCATTCATTCATTCATTCATTCATTCTCATGTTTCGCCTCTAAATTGAATAGTATAATATAGATCAACATTGAATTTATAAGAGTTGATTACTACTCCGTTTATCAGGTGATTATTTTTCCCCAATTTGTACTGTCTCTAATTGTTTTTGTAATAGCAAACCCTAATCTGGGTAATTGTAATTGTAATTGTAATTGGTGTTATAGAGATGGAGGAGGCGAGAGTAATATCACCGGAGGATGTGCTTGAATCTCTTATGAACGACGGCACCATCGACTCCCTTCGTTTGAAGATCATCAACCAGCTCAAGTCCAATGTATGCATATTGCATAATGCATCATCCCTCTTTCTTCTTCTTCTTGTTGTTTATAGTAAGTAGTACTGTCAACATAACATACCGTAACTAATTAATTAATTAATTAATGAAATCACTTAGGAGGAGCTGAAGAAGACGACTGTTACCATGGTTGAGCACAGCAAGGTCCTCAACACCCCCGGTGCTGACAAGCAAACCAAACGCGAGCTCTTTGATTCTCTTCGTCAGGAACTCGAGTCTGTTTTCCTTCTTTCTTATTACCTACTTCTCCATTACAAATACCCTTCCCTAATCACTATCGTTTTGCACTTGTTCATTATTTTACTACTCTCTCATTGCTCAGCTTTCCAATGCATTTCAAATTATTCTAAGTTTTTATTGAAACAAACCGTTTGACAGAGCTCCTGTGTTGGAGAAGGCCTCCAAATCTGTTTGGGATTTGATTTTAGACGATTCTGGCCTCGGAAAAGAAATAAGTGATACGGTTGAGAGAGTTTTTTGCCGACTAAGTGGCCGTGAGCCCCCTCTCTATCCTCCTGCTTCAACTCCTCACTCACAACCAGAGAATGAGGACACTCAAGGTTCGGGGTCTAAGAAGAGGACTTTCGCTGAGATGGCGTCTCAAGGAGCAGAAAACGCCGTCAATGGGTCTGCTGATCAACTTGCTGCGTCCTAGGTTAGTCATCCACCTACGTCGCACTTTCAACGTTCAAAGGTCTTATTTTCACCTGCTTCTGTTTAGAGCTTTAGATTAGCTGTATCGCTAAAAAGTATATGACGGCGTCTTTTTACCCGCTGCAGTCAGTTGTCGCCCACAACCACCCTCTTTATGCTCATTGTCCAAATTTATGTGACAAATTTCGTTGAATGAGGTAATTATGCCAATGTGTGGATTGAGGATTTGTACCTAATACCTTTCGTACACTGTCAATCTCGACCACTAGATAAAGTCCTCATTTCTGAATACTAGAAGGTCTAGGGAGTAGCGTTTTGTTAACTCAGTTCGTAGTTCAGCGACACTATGCTGTTATACACCAAAAGATTTTGTAACTTGCAAGTTCTCGTCATAACCCCTATGTAGAGAATTGGTAGACTGTACGTACTGAAATACTGCACGTTTTCAGTTCTGAAGACTGTTTATATGAATCAATTTTATAAATTACACTGTTATAATAAATGAGTATCGTCTTGCATTCCCGTGAATCTTCGTCACATTAATAGTCCAAACACTTTACGAGGATTTTTGGTGTGAAATCCTCCATGCGAGTTTTTGCTTGGCACCCCGAAACTTTACTGCATTTAGTCATAAGAAAGTCAGAATAATAGGTACTTTCAAGAGTTGAAAACCCCGTTAACGGTTCTGCTGATCAACTTACTGATCAACTTACTGCACTTTCGAAGTTCAAAGGTGTTTTTTTAGCAGCTTCTAGGTTTGTCATTGAAATCTGCTGCATGACCCAAACTCTCAAAGTGTATGACATTTACCCGCCACAAATCTACAATCAAAAGTTGTCGACACCCACCAGCTTTATACTAATTGTCCAAGTTTATGCTATAAGTTCTGTTAAATGAGGTCTTAGGCCAGTATGGATTAACGATCTGTACCTACGACCTATCGTACTCCGTCAATCTCTACCACTACACAAAGTCATAGTTTCTGAATGTGAATAGGTCTAGTGAGTAGAATTTTGTTTAACTCAGGTAGTTCATAGTTCAGCGACACGTTTTCTGCTATACGGTAGAAGATTTTGTAACTTGCAATTTCTCTTGTCACGACTCACAACCCCCCATGTAGAGAATTGGTAGATTGTATTGCACATTTTCAATGCTGATCACTATTTATATGATACGATGTTATATACGGAGTACATTAATCTATTGTGTAATATACGGGCATCATCCTGCAATGGTGTCATCCTTCATCACTCAAATTGGCATGGTGAATTCATCATAATAAGGAGTAAGGACTGTCATGACACAACCGTTTTAACCAAAAATCCTGCCATTTTAGTTAATTGATTTGATCGTATAAGCATAAATTACCCACGTAGCATGCTGCGAACACAGAGCACCTACAGTATGGAGTATGGAGTACATATATGTCTTCCCTTGAATACTCTACCATAATTTTCTTTGTTATGAAGTATTATTGTGATTCATGTGAAAACCGACGCACCTACAGTAGGGAGTACATATATATAATCTCTCCGTTCCAGTAAATTGTCTACCGTTTGACTTTTTTGTGAGGGAAATTAAAGAGAAGTGTAAACAAATAACTGAGACAAATAGAGTATTTTCTTTTGAATACTCGACCATAATTTTCTTTGTTATTATTGTGAATCATGTGAAAACTTTCACAAGTCATTTAGTCTCTAGAAAATACGAATACTAAAGAATACTGTAGATTGGAAGAACTTTTTCCTTGCAAAGACTTTAGTTTCGATGAATTTGGACAGAAGTGGATAAGGTGGAGTTTGTACGTCTCTTTTGGCAATGTTTGATTGTTGGACAACAATATCTTTTGGCAAGTAGTAGTACAATATTATGTTCGAGTATATCTTTGACCTTTTTTTTTTTTTTTTTCAATAACTAAGGCCTGGCATGGCACGGAATATTGCCAAAGCAAATACGACTTTATTTAATTTATATCGAGTAATTCTATCCTCTCTAAATGGGTCAGCGCTGCTCAAAAATTATTCCTAAACTGTCTTTCAATATTTGGTCCATACTCCTTTAATTTTATACTTGCACTCAACATGTTACCCCTGATGTTTGGTACGTCTTTGTTTTCACGAATGTGCAGTTCCATTTGTACATATGTTAATATCAATACAAACTTGTAAGCTGTACCTAAATTGGGCATGGACAAAGTGTCAATCTTTCACTAAAAAGATAAAAGACGAGATACATAAAAAATCATATATAATATAAGTAGTTACTATTACGAAGTAAGAGATACAACGATGGTCACTTATTAATTACTCCCTCCGATTCATTAGATTGGTAACGTTTCAATATGGCACGATAATTAAGAAAGGCAAAAAGAGTGGGTAAACAAGTGGGTAAGCAAGTGGATAAACAAGTGGTTGTGAGATAAAAAACTTTCCCAAAAAGGAAACGTTACCAAATGAAAAATCAGCCCAAAAAGGAAAACGTTACCAATCTAATGAATCAGAGGGAGTAATAATAGTCACAAATAATCAAAATATAAAAAACTCGTCTTAGGAAATGTCTTACATAAATCACAAGAATTAAATTACTGAGTACTTGGGTTCAAAAAATTTAGAGATCTGTAGGGTGTGTAGAAATCTACACCAGGTGAGAGGGGTGTGTAGACATGTAGCGAAATGAGGAAAAAGGAAAGTGAAATTTCTGAGAGTGTGAGGGTGGTGTGTAGAGATTGGTGTATCTCTATCATCTTCCACTTGGGTTGGTTCTAGAAATGTTGTGCATGGGGTGGGTGCTTTTAATTGGACAACGTAGCAGACAATACCTTCTGGAGCAGGTCGCAAGATTAGACATTTAGACATTTTTGTTGCTTTTATAATCTTTGATTTGATTGGTCAAATTCATATCTAATATTTTGACGTTTGTCATTCATTTTGGGGTTCGCTAATCTTAACATAGTTGAATACGGAGTACAAAGTATGGAGTAATTATTACGGAGTATGAGTGAAAAATAATCACATTTATAAATTTTAAAATAGATATATATTTTATTATGATTAAATGTACTTGTTACTATTACTACTCCGTATTATTAATAATATATTATCTAAATATAATATAAGCTGTTTCAGGACAATGAACAATATCCTAGTTCTTAACTGTCTACAGTGGGTCATATGCTTGCCACAATCGGTCACGAACATTAAGATTCTTTACGCCATCCTTCAAATGACAAGGCACACATTAAAACACATATTGTACTACCATTATCGGCATCACCACACACTCTTACAATCTACACTGGTTTCGAACAAGCCAAATCTGATAAATAATTCCACACCATATGTCGTTTGACACATTACGGTTGAAAAATCATAGTATTGCTCCATATCATAAGAAAAAAAGTCCCATTTTTTTTTAATGAATTTTTTTTGTAATTTTTTACATGTTCGATAAAAGAGATCTTTTATTCACTTTTATCAACAATTTTATCAATTTTCGGTTCCGTCAGAGTATGTACAATGTTCAAAATTGTGTCTTTCACCACATCACTTGGGGTACAATTTTAAACGAAATTATATGTTGTACATATACTCGTCGTACGTGAGAGTCACTTAAATAATTCTATCCGGAAAATGTTCATCATTAGTAGTCTCCTTAGTCTGCTTTGTAAAAGTGAAATTTATACTCAAAAATTCATTAGATACACAAAAATATTCATAACATCTAATCTAAGTAGTAACAACCAAATTGTGTAATTGTGTTCTAAAATTTTCTCTAATTTTAAAACGATAATGTACATTTTAGTCATGACAAATTTGATTAAACTGAATACATTAGCAAGTGATTAGTTTCAAACTTTTATTTATTTTTTGTCAAAAATTATGTACAATTTTTTTAAAAACTAAAAATATGAAATAATGCTGCAACAAAAATAATGTACGAAATACCCACTCCACGAGTACACGGTTTTAAATTTTAAAAAAATAGTTAATCCTAATAGCTCCGATTTGTTGTAGGATACAAGTTAGGCTTGCTAATGATAATCATTGCTTACGAACTAGTCGTCTTGTATGAAAACTGTCAAGCATTCACGTTTATTTTGCTTGCCAAATCAACTTTTTTTTATTTTATTTTTTCTTGACCATTATTATATTCAACGGATAATCTAATCTAATACGGTGATGATTATTATCCTTCCATAATAATAATACTAATATAATCATCATTTATGGAATGCTATAATAATGCCAACCTTATCCTTGACAAAACACTCTCGATTTTCCGCGTATATCTATTAATCTATCTGTCTTTTTTTCCTTCATCTCTTTTTATACACCGCACCCCTTCTTCCCTTCAACTTTCTCTCCTTCCTTTTTTTTCTCTTCATTCTTTCTCCTCTCCAATATCTCCGCTTTCTTATTGTAGTCCAAACGTCTCACAGATTTCACTCATAATTTTAATTAATTACTCCGTATTGTTTTGTTTTTTTTTTTATAACAGATGAATAACAACAATATTAGCTTGTCAATTTCATCAAACAAACTCTTATGAAACACATAACTCTGTTGCGCCGTGTTCGTTTAGCTCAGTCTCTTTCTGTCGTTTTCTTGTATTGGTTTTACGTCTTTTCTTAAACTCAATATTCATAGAGGATAGCTAATCATTCAATTCATTTCATTTCATTTCAGTTTAATTTAATTTAGTTTAAATATGACATTTTCAATCAATTACGATGCGTTTCAAGGAAACGCAAAACCGTCAAAAAGTTCAGCATCCGAGGGGTGTGTCGACGAAAAAAAGCGTCGGAGGATGGAATCAAACAGAGAATCAGCGCGCAGATCGAGGCAAAAGAAGCAGCAACACTTAGACGGATTGATAAAGCAAGTAGGAAGTTTGATGAGAGAGAACGGTGAATTGGAGAAGAAAATTGAAGAATTTACGGCGTTGTTTGCCGCCATGGACGCGAAAAACGAGGTGTTGAAGGCGGAGAAGAATCGTCTTGTGGCGAAGTTGGATGCGCTGGAGAACATTATCGAGACAGCTACGGCTGTTAAAGGATCATCATCGTCGTCGGAAAGTGGAGAAATGTTGTATGAAGTGAGCGATGATTTGATGATGAAACCGTGGAAACTGCCGCGTTATTCTTTGCCTATTGCTGCGTCTTCTGGTTTCCGATGCTACGATTTTGATGATTGATTGGTTATCCATTGACGTTATTATCCCGCGATGCTCTATCGTTTTGATGTTATTATGTTTTTTTTGCTCTATCGTTTTGATGTTATTATGTTAAGGTGCTCTATAATTGTTTGGAGACTATATATTACGGGTTAGTTTATTAGGTTTTTATTGCATTTGTAATTTCTACTCGGTGTTTTTTTTTTTTTGTTTCTAGATTATGTTAGTTATCGTGGTGTTTGATGAATTCATATGTGTCCTCCTCATCAACAAGGAAATCAAATTCGATTATAAAACATGGCCGATTTGATATACGGACTACTATATAAGTAGGCTTTTCACAACAAAGAAAAATGATTATATTTTTCGAGTAAGTCTTGCATAAAACCGTTGTACATGTGTGACGGAGTTCTTATGAGTAAAATGTGACTATTTTAATGCTTAAAGTGACCACTTTAACGCTAAATGTTACCACTTTAAAACTCCATAAAATGGTCACTTTAAATGTTAAAAGAGTCACTTTAAACCTTAAATAGACACATTTTAGTTACAAATACCCCGTCGCACGCGTGAGACGGTTTTATGTAAGCATTTGTGATATTTTTCACAACATTTGTTCACTTTTTTTTGAAATTTTGTTTTATGAAAATTTCAAGGATTTATTGGTATATGGATTCTTTTACTTTCGGAGCTGCAACCGTTGAACTTTCTGGTGCAGCAATCGGCATTGGGGATGTGTTTGATGCACGGACCGCCTTTTCTTTTACTCTGGCTTGAATCTCGTTCGCCAAAAAGACGCAGCCCGTTGCTGACTCCCGACTTCTTCCCATAAGCAAAAACCCTGCAACCTCGTTTCAGTACGAAACCCGAATTGAGAAAAAGTAGATCCGTGTTTGGGAACTCATACTAAGGCGCATTCTGTTCTTTAATCTTTGGTTACGCGGCAGAATTGCTATTTTTAGATTAATACTCCGTATAAAATTGAAATTCCTCTTTTAGGTAACGTTTATAAGAATGTTTTGCGACTAAAAATAGACCACTTTAGCTAATTAAATGATTTAGGCTGTGTCGTATGAAAATTAGTGTTGTGAAAAAATATTTTTTCATGTGCCTTGCCAATCGGCGGCTCATACTCACTTTTTCTAAGACAATATTTACCCACCAACCATCTACTGCCACAATCCGCAAACATTTTCATACTCTAACCATCGCCCACCAACTTTGACCACCACCTCCAACACTATTGCTCACACCCACATGTGTTGGTGTCGACATATATTGGTAAGTTGTCACATTCTTCTCTTGCCGTGAAAGTTATTATATCTCTAATTAAACATATTTAATTAATTATCAAATTAATCTACTCCGTAATTAAGTAGTAGCAAACATCTCACATTGTTTTGAGATGATAACTACAACAATTGTATTATATCCGTCGCATGAATTGTTTACAGTTTTCAATTTGAAGTGTACAAGTCATTTTTTATAAGCAAGTGAAGGTTTCTTTGTACTTGTAATATTATTTATTCAATTGTTTTATTATCTTTCTATTTACCTACATATTTATCAATAAAATGAATATAAACAATTCACCGAAACGGAAAAAATAATAAGAATGTTACAAATGATTACATCATCTTGAAATGCCACCATAACCTAAATTCTCAATATAGAAACCTTCTCCTAATTGCCCATAGAAAGTTAGAGATACACTCATTATTTAAATAATACTCCATATAACTAAATATTAATTAGACTATCGATAGAATATTATATCATTATTTTTATATAAATTTTTTAGTAATTATATATTTTAAATTTTATTTTAAACTCATTGATAGTGTGTTTGGATAGGTGGATTTGATTTGAAATTTTGGATTTGATCCAAATAATTTGTTTGGCAAAATACAAATATTTGGATTTGGATTTGAACAAAATCCATTCCTTCACCAATCTAAACTTAAATTTATTAATTTCAAATTCCACCTCCACCCCATATCATTTGCAAATTTCACATTTTACAATCTAGATTTAAAATGCAAATTTTCAAATGAAATGACTCTTCCCAAACACTGCCTGAAGAAAATTGGGTGAATTTGACCTCAATTTTTAATGTTGGCCCGTTTAGTTAAAAAAAAGGGATATTCTATATGGTACCCCTCAGTTTTTCGACTTTCTACATGGTACCCCTACATTTTCGAAAATATACATGGTACCCCTAATTGTTGTCATTATCCGTAAGTATACCCCTGAACTTTGTTTCTCGACAATTAAACTCACTTTTAAGCGTTAAATAATTACTTGGGCGTATAACAAAGCTTGGTTTTATCATCCCGTGACAGAAGGACTCTATTACACTCAATATTTATCTTAGACGTGTTAATTTTGTAGGGAAACAGTAACTTATTTGTCGTAAAATTTTATAACCCATATAAATTAATAAACATTAGGTTTGTTAATGTATATTGAGCTTAATAGAGTCTTTATGTCATGAAATAATAAATGACAAGTTTGGTTCTGATCCAAAGTCATCAATAAGTTTCAAAATTGAGTTTAATTGTTTGAAAACAAAGTTCAGGGGTATACTTATGGATATTGATAACAATTAGAGGTACCATGTATGTTTATAAAAATATAGGGGTATCATGTAGAAAATCGAAAAACTGAGTGGCACCATATAGAATATCCCAAAAAAAAATTACTTGAGTCAAACATCTCCCACATGATTGATCAAGTAGGAATAACCAATCATATAATAACACGTGTAATAAATGGTCACAACAGACGTGTCAACCAAATAACCGACGAAATAAATAATTTACAAATTTCGTTTCACATTTGACATTTCCCCTGCGCTCGATTTGTCTCTCTTAAAATTTCTAACCAAACCACCACCAACCACCGTGTTTGTCGCCGGAAAACCCTTCAGCTATGGCGGAAGACAAATACAACCTTAAAAATCCGGCGGTTAAGCGCATCCTTCAGGAAGTCAAAGAGATGCAAAATCATCCTTCCGACGATTTCATCAGCCTTCCTCTTGAGGTTTGCAATTCTTTCTTGATTCTTACTTTATCGATTTGGATTTTTCATAGATTTCATCGCCTGTTTTCCGTTATTTTTGTTGATTTATCGTGGTTGATTGTTCATACGATTGATCTTTTGAGCTTATTATTTGCCTTTATTGCATTTCTTTTAGGTTTTTAGGGTTTTTTGAATATGATTTGTGTAATTTGTCTGCCTAAGTGCCAATTTCATGTGCGAGGATTGTGATTGTGTGAATCATAGATGAATCTGATGAAATTTGGAATTGAGTTTTTTCAAATTATTAAATTACGTTTTTGCTGATTCTCATGGGTCAATCAACTGATCTTTGTGGTTGTAATATGTTCAATTTCATGTAATTTCTATAGAAATATCGAAATCATCAATGAAAGATGGAATTTGAATCTCTTATCCAGTAATCTGCAATGTCATGAGCTTGTAGCATTGATTTGTTCTATTATGCTTAATTATTAAAGTATGATTTTGTTAACAAGTGGATGAACTGTGATATACTGATGGTGATGAATCTGTTGGAAGTGACTCTCAAAAACGCGAGTGACTGATGATTGAGTTTGATGGTGTATTCCAGGAGAACATTTTTGAGTGGCAGTTTGCGATTAGAGGACCAGGCGACACTGAATTCGAGGGCGGGATTTATCACGGAAGAATTCAGCTACCTGTCGAGTATCCATTAAAACCGCCGTCTTTTTTGCTTTTGACGGTAATCACTTATCACTCACTTGGATGCTTTTGTTCTGTTCACCTGATATATTTAGTGGCATCCTCGTTATTTCATGGTTTTCCACCTTGTGCAATAGGAGTTGACATAAATTTGTCATTTGTGTTTCAGCCGAATGGTCGTTTTGAGACACAAACGAAAATATGCCTCAGCATATCAAACCATCATCCTGAGCACTGGCAACCTTCTTGGAGCGGTATTCATTTTTGCATTTTTATATGGTTCTTAAAGTTACAGCACGTGTTCTTCCCCATAATCTATTAGCTCTTTCATTTCAAACAGTAAACTGAGTGTTTAGCTACTAATTGTATAAAACTTCAAACCATACTTACAAACTTCAACATAAATCAAAACTACTAAACATTTAAATAAACGTCGTACTAGTAAACAACTACTTAAGGATGTCGGGTATTGGAACTGGCTGGTTAAAGTATGGAAAGCCGTGCACGAATGCCTTCATTTCACGTAATCTATTATCTAATCTGTGGTTATTTGATGATGATGATGATGGTGATAGTTCGCACGGCATTGGTGGCACTCATCGCTTTCATGCCGACACCTCCTAACGGGGCTTTAGGATCTTTGGATTACAATAAGGAAGAGAGACGAAAGCTAGCTATTAAATCTCGTGAAGCACCACCAAAATTTGGAACTGCAGAGCGTCAAAAGGTCATTGATGAGGTCAGTGCTCAGTAATATACTAATATCCCTCAATTGCCTCAATCGATTTATTATCTGAAGCCCTTACTCTGTATCTTTGCATCTGATGCGATTGGAAGTAAGCGGAAAGTAAATGGAATGAAAAATGCAGCTGTTCAATTTTGAGGAACTATAAGCTACCTTAGAATTGTGGCTGAGATTAATACCTAGATTTTAACCCAAATGAGACTCATCCATTATATTGTTCGTGAATTTCTTGGGTGGATCATTACAAACTTAGCTAAAGAGCAGTAGTGCATATGTTGGCTATAAAGCCTTGGATAACGATGGAATTGTTGGACCACCCTTCCACTTACCATCGAAGCTAAACAGTTCATTTGAATGTCGACTACTCTTTACAGATACATGCATATATGCTCAGCAAGGCGCCACCAGTTACTGGAATCCCGAAGCAGTCTTCTGAGGAGCAACCCAGTGAAATGGCGACTGGTGATGAGGAAAGTACAAATGCTGGACATACAGAAACTGCAGAAGAATCTGATACCGTTGGAGGTGGTGAGAGGATTGTCGATGAACCTCAAGTAGCTGCTGAGAATGCTGGTCCAATAGTCCACGGGGAAGTTAGACAAGTTAGAGCTGAAATGCCGGCTCAGCTTCTCCAAAGTAGTCGTCCTTCGCCAAGAGCTCAACGATCTGCTGATGATCGGTTTCTCACACTGGCAGCTGTGGGATTGACTATTGCAATCGCCTTTCTTTTGTTGAAGAAGCTAGCGAAATCCTCTGGTTATGGTGCTATTTTTATGAGTGAGTCATAGGTGTGAAGGCTGAGATATTTTTCTTGTGGAAAGACAACAGGCAGGTCAGATTCTTGCATCCACAGGTTCATAATCAAGTATTATATGCTGTGCTGTAATATTTTGTGCAGATGATAATGAAAGTATATTGTTGGGTATCCTTGGATTAATGAGCTAGACATTGATGTAAGGTTCTATAGCTGCTATAGATGTACTGGTGACTACATTAGATAACATAAACTGGCTGTGTATCGTCTCCATCGTGAAAGGCTTGTTGCCGACCCAACACTTTCAAGCTTGAATATGTTACTACATTTAGATTTCTGTTGGACTTAAATCAGGCCCGAACTACCGAAACTTGAAGTGAAGTTTACCATTTTGTAATGGCACTATCAGCAATTTGCGTGGTTCATAATGATACACTATGACTTGGTCTGACCTTTTTGTACCTCTTATCATTACGCACGCTGTGTATTCTTACCGCCTTACGTACTATGAGCTGATGTTTATTGTTCACCATATGAAATGTTTTGCGGAGATACTGAAATCACTTACGGTTTTCTCTGTTAAATGCTTTTCTAACCATTTAGTTATTCTCATCCCATTCTTTTCCGAATCATTTTAGGTTGGTAATCCAACAAATAAATTTCAAAGATATGGAGTAATATTGAACTGAAAGTTACAACGTATGAAAAGTAAGATCTTTTGAGTGATTCCGTAAATATGAGAACAAAGAAACATAAGTAAATTCAGCGAAATTCAACATAGTTTGTGAAGCAAATAACTGAATGAAATTTGTCTGAATTGAGTGGACATGAAATTTAGTCGAAAATGACATCATCAAATCTCTCATAAATTTCGAAGCATAAATTATACGCCCTCCATTCGATTTCATTCGTGTATTGACTGTTTCACACTTGTTGATATCTTATACTCCGTAGTATTCATAAAAATGAATCAAATAAGATGTTATAACTATATTTTACGGTATAAATTGCAATGAATTTGGAAGAGTAGGTAGTTGAAGGGAGGAAGTAATGTAATCCATATATAATGAGCCCATATTTGAGAACGTCAAACGAAATGTAGACAAGAGAGCAAGTAAAAGGGGGATGAGGCCCATCAGAGGAGAGTAGTCCATAAATAAATTACAAAGACAAAAGGCAGAGAGTTGATATCATCTCCACAAACCCTCAAAAATATTATCCCCAAAAATCTTCCGTTTTCCGGCGATAATTAAACCCTAATTTAACAACCATGCCTGGCCCTGTTGTTGTTGACCAAGACCAAATTCAATCTTCCCTCGATGAATCCAAAGTTCTCCAAGATCAGGAGGTACTTTCTTCTCTTTCTCTCTCTTTTTTTTTTTGGAGGATTTAATTGAATGGTGAAGAAGTTTGATTTTGTTTGTTGTACTTTCTTGTAGAAGGAGGAAGTTGTTGTGGAGGATGTGAAGGAGGATGACCACGAGGATGACGATGAAGACGATGACGACGACGATGAGGATGACGACAAGGATCTCTCCCTCGGTTATTTCTCTCTCTTCTTTTTACTTTTTTTGATATTACTGTTTCAATTTACGGATATTCACGTCAAATTTTGTTACTATTGGCAATATTGATCTGTTTGATTGTAGAATTAGAATCATGCTGATGTAATTTGAATTGTCTTTGATAGAGTAATCGATTTTACTTGTACTCTTAGCTCTTTACTATGATAAGTTCATTATTGGAGTATATTTACTTATGAATGTGTTAAGTAATTGTTCTGACTTTGTTTTTGGAAGTATTTTTGATTTGTTAAATCAGTCTGCTGCTAAACATATGGTTTAATGAGTAGTATGGTGCAAATTTTGTGTCTATCAACATGTTATTATCACTTATAATTGTTTGCAGCTGATTAAGTGAGTCAAGTGACATTGAGTTGTTCTGCAATCTTAATAAATGTCGGTCACGTTAACAGTCTGGATTCTAGTATATGAATCCCGTATTGTACTGCAATTTTGCTGATTTTATTTGTTGCTGGTTTCGGTTAATTAGGTGCAGGAGATGGTTCCAAGCAGAGCAGGAGCGAGAAGAAGAGCCGCAAAGCTATGCTGAAGCTCGGCATGAAACCAATCACTGGTGTTAGCCGTGTTACTATCAAAAGAGCCAAAAATGTTTGTAAAATCCCTTTGCCTCTTCTGTTTGACATCAATTTTTCTGAATAACGTCAACAGACTGCTTTTATGTTGTGTCGTTGATTTTGAATGCTCTGTGAATCCAGATGATGTTCTTCATCTCGAAGCCCGACGTGTTCAAGAGCCCACATTCCGAGACTTACGTCATATTCGGAGAGGCGAAGATAGAGGACTTGAGCTCTCAGCTGCAGACACAGGCTGCACAGCAGTTCAGAATGCCCGACCTATCGTCAATGATCGCAAAGTCAGAAGCCTCTGCTCCCACTACTGCTGCGCAGGAGGAGGAAGAAGAGGTGGATGAAACTGGTGTTGAGCCTCGTGACATTGAGCTGGTCATGACCCAAGCTGGAGTCTCAAGGCCCAAGGCCGTGAAGGCACTCAAAACGAGTGAGGGTGACATTGTTAGTGCTATCATGGAGCTCACTACCTAGATCGGTTGTCAGCTTGTTGTTTAGTTGTCGTTTTTATCTATTTTGGTTCTCGCCTCATTTCTTGGCCGAAAAAACAACTTTGAGTGTTGTGGTTATGCATTTTTGAACTGCTGCCTGTTCTTCTGAAGTTTCAGTCATATTTTCTCATAATGATAATCTGTTTTGTTGCGATAAATTGATTGTTACGTGATTTCTGTATGATTGTCTGTTAGATCTTGTTTCCGTATATGAGCTTGTGCAGCGATCTTTCTCGCGCAATGGATTGTCACCAAGGATTCTTCTCATTTTATTTCTTCGTAACTTGTAACTCCAGAAAATCTTTCTACGATCTTTGATGGTATTTGAGTTCTTCACTGGTGGTAACTAAAGGTTTTTTTGGTACATCTGGTGGTTACTAAAATACTAACCTTTTCTTCATACTCTGAGTACACTTTTGATGAGGCAATACCACATATCTTCTGTGATTTTCAATAAAGTTTACACTAATAGGTTTCACTTCCATTGTAATAATAATCTTATCTAATTTGCAAGATGTTCAACATAACATCACACTTAAACACAAATTTGTTGGTTGAAGCACCAAATGTCTGTAACATGTCCGAGCTTCTGTTTATGGATTGATCACCCTACAGTTTGAACGAATCTCTCCTTGAGTACCAGTGAGGACTTGAATCTGACTCAACTTCAGCATAGAGTGTACAAAGTCTGCTTGCCAAGCCAACCCTTGTGCAGCATAAAACGCTACCTGTTGACTGGTTTTCTGGCTGGTTAATAGAGCCTGATCAGAGGTGAATAATCCACTGTGCAGCAAAAGGTTTCTGTAATAACTCGAGTCCAAAAAGTACGGAGACTGGTTCATTTGAACAACATCAGTCTGGCGGACATTTCCCTGCACGTCTATGGGACATTGTC
Organism: Dianthus caryophyllus; assembly: GCA_023091065.1. Classification (NCBI taxonomy): domain Eukaryota; kingdom Viridiplantae; phylum Streptophyta; class Magnoliopsida; order Caryophyllales; family Caryophyllaceae; genus Dianthus; species Dianthus caryophyllus. The sequence continues at coordinate 195,290 of CM041526.1, read as the reverse complement.
TCTTCAACAACTGAGCCAAAATCGGGTTCAGGTTCGGGTCCTGGCTAACCGTAGAGTTGAAGTGGTAGAGTCTGCGTGTCAAAAATATGCAGTGGGAGCGACCAATTGTATGCACTCCTGCATGTATAGTTTGTTGTCGATAAGCAAATAAGGTTAGAGAACCTTCGATACTCGATAGTACAACTGAGACTTTTCTATTTATTTCGCTTACATGTGTGATATTAAATGCTAGAATCTAAGTATAGCAGTTATATAGTGGATAAAAATTGCATCCGCCTTTTTTCTTTTGTAGGATAATCAAAATCCTGTCGACACGAAAGATTTTACAACATTCCCCCCTCAATTCCCTCTTAGTATCCTATCCAAAAATTGTCTAAGTGTTTCAAATACTCGGTCTTACCAAGAAGAGCAACCATATCATCCGGTGTTAAACCCTTTTCTGCAAATGAGTGGGTGATTTGATCCAGGCTGAAAGTAGGTGAAGGGATGTCAACATTGTCTGACGCTCTTGAAATTCTGCCATCTCTTCTTCCTGCAGGCACTTCCCAGTATAACCCGCCTGTCTGCGAACATAGTTAACACGAATAACAAGACATTTCAGTGGTTTTCAGAAGACGATACTCAAAATTTTTGGTAAAAAGACCTGACAAGTGAAGTTAGTATGCTTACAAGAACTATGGAGTCTCTTGCAGCAAAGGCAAGAATATCAGCACAGGAGACGACCCCTTTACACGAACTTTTAAGCCTAGCTTTCGCGTTATCAATCACTTCCAACCCGCGTAATGTAATTCCGTTGGGAGATGCATCTTTCTCAGCTTTATTTGTCGAGGTTGAATCAATAAGGATTGATCCATCACACCCCTGCCACCGAAATAAACAACCAAGCAGAAAATATTAGTGTTTTTCTGACGTGTTATCTATACAGCAGACATTATGCTAAACTGAGGATGGGTTACCCTGACAAAACAGTCGTGAAAATGCAGCCTAACAAGTCCAGGCGCTATCCCTCTGTCGTGTGCAAATGCTTTGCCAACCTCGCTTCTGATTATTTCTTCGGCAAAGATACATTTGTCGTTATAGAATCCAACTTGCAGAGTTGCTTCAAGATTGTTTGAATCCAAGAAAACGAGCAGTGTAGTAATTAATAAAGCGAGCTTCATCATTTTACAGAAATCTAAGGTTTACGTATTATTGTATATCTTGGTGAAGTTGTCGCGATACTGTGTGTTTGATCAGCATAGTGTAGGGAGCTTTTATAATTGAAGTAAGCAAAGCAGTATCCAAATGGAGTACATTCTCTATAATTACTCTGCACATGTCATTATTACCTAATCAGACAGAATACTTTAGGTTGCTTAAAACTAGCTTAAAAAAGACACTCTATTCATATTAGGAAACTATTGGAATGTATTACGGAGTACAATTTTAGGACGGAGGATAATGTACGCTTACCTTTGATTTATTGGATTTTTTTTATTATTATTTTAATGCTCTAAAATAAAGTATTTATTTAAATGGAGCTCATTTAAAACTAATTATCGTCAAAGGGTTCACGTTACCATTTAAATCTGACCCTAAGCCGCTACTTGAAGTGCAATTTGTACAACTGGTCCAAAACACCGGAGGGACTGTTTCACGGGTTTGACTGCTGAACTTGCGGAATCTTGCATGATTTTGATACCTTCCTTGAGCTGCATCTCGCTTATCATAAGTCATAAGAGTGATCTCATTAGACGTATTGCATTAGTAGTATTACTGTGAACGGGATTCGACTCCTGGTAAATCAGTCACAAGTAGGAATCAAACAATGTAAACCACAGTGATAAAGCATATATGGATTTTAGATAAATGTGGAATAAGAATGATTAAATCCAGCTAAAATTGACAGGGACATTGTAACTAATTCTCAAATAAGCAAAGTATCCAAAGTTGCTTTTGGTTTAAGGGAATGTAAGATTTAAATGCAGATTCCACTATTTTAGTTAAACTTGATCTAATCATATCTTCAAATCATAATCAGGAGGCTAAAGCTAGTTATGGAAGAGGCCACATAACACTAATTATTCAACGACGATTAGCTGCACCAAATTATACTCCCTTCGACTTAACAGGCTGTCCCTGTTTTTTTTTTCTTTTACGGAAGTTTTGGACAAATGTACTGAACCTGTTACGTGACACACCATAAAACTTCGAGGAAGGTACCACGTGATTTTTCTTCAAACAATTTAAGATGACTTAGAAAAAAAGTTCAAGCTTTACGGTTCACAAAATTTAAGACGAAGAGATTATATCCTGATACTAGATCAAGAACAAAATCGGGACTGTGAGCATCATGCTAGACGACCCTACGAAGTTGGCTCACATGATTGGTCCATATGAAACTTGTTACTCCATATTTAAGGATAAGTGAAAAAAAGAGAATAGAACAAGCAAGAGTTAGAATATACAGAATGTTGGGTTCGGACATTTCAGAAGTTTCAGAGATCTTATTACATTTTGCAGAGTAAGTATTAGTGGTTCAGACTTCAGAGGAACACTATAATCATGTTGGCATGTTGCTTAACAGTTCCGAAGAAACATCATTGTTCATCAAGATGAGGGAGTTAAGCTTTTCGGGAATCCTTCTTCAAAACATGTTCCCAGTCTGATGAAGAACAGTCACTGCCATACCAGCTTTCGAGAATTTCACTGTTCAGCCTGTTGGTTTTGCAAGGTTTGGGACTCAAGTCTGTATCTCTGAGTAAGGGCTTGCGAACGCCAAACTGAGTCACATGTTCAATGTTTGTGATAGATGGGTTTTGCCCAAATGCACTCATCACTGTTTGATTTTTGTTCCGAGGGAAGCCCGCTTCATGACGATCATCTTCCACAAGTTTTAGAGCTGATCCATTAATGTGACCCTTCACTACAGCGTCGGGATTTTGGATACGAGTCTGTATGATCTGAAACCTACCCGTTACGGAAGCTCTCCCTTCCTCAAAATCAAAGCCCTTGTGCAATGAACCGAAATTTTCATTCCCACATTCTAGCATTTGATTAATGGGATTTGAGGGATCTCTGTTCGACAGATCATTATACTCCTTGTCTACAGCACTGTGATCACCCCGACACGTAAGGCGTTGATGTTTATTCATGGCAGGATTGTCGATTTCAACTGAATCACTAGTCCTCCCTGCTGTATCATGGGAATCAAAGCCGCAGGCATACATGCATGGCGGATCTTTTTGTTCTCCAAATGACTCTTTGTTTTCTTGAATTGGAGCCTCAGAGTGTTCGATTCGGCCCTTGAGTATTTGATATCGGGCATGGTTAGTTGAGCCTAAATCATCAGACTCGCTTCCAACATTCCAACATTTAGAAACATGAGAGGACAGAATAGGGCTTCTTTCCTTCGTTGCTTTGACCCCTTCGAAATTCGGAGTGATCACATCTACAACTTGTATGTTAGGAATCTGACACTTGTTGACCTTAGACACATCGCCATGATTGTTTTGGCAGGACATGCCGACAGTTCCATGAACATCACCAGACACAAGGGAAGACGATGAGATCTCTTTATCTGAAACATTAAGCACAAATTAGAGGAAGTTTGAAACACATTTTTTTACCCAGATCCCAGGACAAACTTCACCTTTGGTGCCGTCATGGGCTTTCTCCATGTCAGCTTTCACTCGGACAAAGCGAGCTTTCGCTGTCATGGCACACAGTGAAGCTTCTGCGTCAAGCCATAGACTTTTATAGAGAAGTTTCTGCTGGTCCATCTCCTTCCCGAGAAAATTATCATGAAGAATCTTTTTTATAGCCTGCAGAAGTTCCATTTCATTAAGCCTAATTAGGGGGTAGACCAGTGCAGAAAAGTGTTTACGATCCAATGATCATCTCAACAAATACTGAACTGGAAGACCCTGAATCAATATATGAAAGAACTTACCACCGTCATATCAACATCCCTGATTGTGTTTGGGTCCTGCTTACAAGAAACAGATTCCAATAGACTTCCCGCTACAGTTTCAAATGCAGCATCATTCACCTAATGTCCAACAATTGACGTTTCTAGGGAATCAGTTGGCTCAATATAAAAAATAAAAATAAAATAAAAAAAGAAAAAGAAAAAAAGAATTGGAGGTCACAACTAAATATAGTAAATAAAGCAACTACTATAAAATAAATGAAGACTACATACCATCTGAACAAGAGGTACCTCTTGCTTAGAAGAAATTACTTCTGAAGAAAGCATACTTGAAGACATGTCCCTCGCCGTCATCAGCAGGGAAGCGTCAAGGTTGGCAATAATTTGCTTAATAGTAATCGAATATTGCTGTGGAACTGAAGCTCGTTTACTGAAGCAATAGCACCGAAGCATTTCTGATAGGTCCGACAGTGTTTTCAGAAGCAAATTGACATCAATGTTTGAGTCTGAAATTTTAATGGTTTCTTGAGAGTGGTATAAACTTGCATTATCTCCAGGAGGTGAACTCCCATGATTCTCAGAACTTGTCGGTGCATCAAGAGAATTATTTGCCGCGCCTGGTAGGCGGTTTGAACCCCTTTCAAAAGCAGCGGTTTCAGATTTTTGTATTCCAGGAAAGGCATCTGTTTCTGATTTGTTCAGAATGCAGTGATCTTTTGCAAATGCATAGCTCTCCTCAGTCGACTGAAGGTCCTCTCCAGTGTTCAGATCAAAGCAAAGGGTTCGATGGTTAGTAGTGTACCTTTCTTCAGTACCTTTTGGCACACATTCTTGAACTAAAGGCCCTTCTGAAGTATTTCTCTCTTTAGCCTTTTCAGAAATGAAAACTTCAGAGCCAGAAGTGTAGGCAGGAAAACTCTTAGGCTGAGGCGCATGAGTACTCACACTTTTGCCTTCATCAAAAACATCTGGTACCATAACCTTGGACAAGGCAAATGGCGAGAAACTGCTAGATGAAGCTCCTCTCCAGCAAGGCGAATCCTCGGTAGGGTTGTGAGTATCAGTCCCCTCAAAAGGTTTCCCGATACTGATAGAATATGCAGGCTGAGCATCGTTGATTTCATGGTCTACACCATCTGCATTAAACTGACGAGACTTTTGAGGTGAAACTTGAATTGTCTTAGAAGGCTTCTTGCTGCCAATTCTACAATCCGAAGATTCTTCCATTTGGCTAGAAGATGATGTCACCACAGAAGTTGATGAAGGTCTTCTGATGATACTTGACTGACGTATCAATCCAACGGGTATCTGAAGATCAACTGGATAGGAATGATCATACCGTGCACTAATATTACTTTCTTCATCTGAAAGACTAACCTTGTGATTTGGTTTCATAGCAGTAACAATGCCTTCCGCAGACGAAAGACTTTCATCATACGGCAACTTGCTCTTAGTGATGGGGAAAGTAGTAGCTGTGGATGTACAACCAAACGCACAGACACCATTCTGACTGACGTGGTTGTCACGAGACCAAGCATTGAATTTCTGAGAGCCATAGGAATTTGTCACTGATTCAACAACTGGGTCCTGAAGATATGAGTTTTCCTCAGGTTTTGATGAAGAAATTGAATTTGGCAAACTCAATCCAATGTCATGAGACCAACCATTACATTTGTCACTATCTTGCTGATCTATTCCGAGGCTCCCTGGGTTATAGGCACCACCGAATATATCAAAGCAGTCATCTGAAACAAGAAATGTATTACACAAACTTGTTAACATCAAAAGCTCGAAATGATGAAATGAGCTATGCAAGATCACTACAAGAAAGACATAAGCATATTTCCATTGAGCAAACCTAGCTCAAATATTTTTACCATGACATGACAGCTTGACTTTACCTATATCATTTAGCAAAGCTAATCTATCATCACATGTTTTTCTAAGAAGATTCTTTTCCGCATATAAAGATTTTAGGAACATAAAAATTCCATCTAGAAAAACTTTGGTTAACATATTCACTTTTAGCGCATGAATCATGCAAGCTTCATATTTTTAAAAGAGACAATACTACTAATGGCGAAGTAAAACTTAAATCTTGGTTGGCAGACTCATAAGTTACCTAACGTAACGTAGTAGTACACTACTTCCTCCATCCCATATCATCTTCAACAATAACTGGAGTTCATATTTATAATTGAACATGAAATGTCATTATTATTCATTAGCTTATTATATATGTATGAATCCATTGTATCTCTATTACGACTGTCCATGGGTTGAAGGGAACGTTACTAAACTAAAATTATGAGGTGTACTTTTATACTCTGTAGTCAGTCTACCAAATGGGTTGGATGGGACAATTAATTTGGGAAACTGTACAATGGGACTAAGGACGTACATTACAGTGTAAAGAACCCTAGTCTTTATATACAGAGTAATTCAGGCACTAAAAGCAGTGCCAAAAAAAAAAAAAAAAAAAAAAAAAAAAAAAACGAGGATATCCAATGCTATATATAGAACAAGAATCCCAGGCAACGAAAAACAACTATGTCTAGATTGTATTAGCAGTATGTAAGATACCTTGTCTTGGATTACTCTTGTTGCCTGCATCAGAAACATTAACTTTCCTGATCCCGTCAATGAAAGGATGAGTGTCGGCATCAATAGAAGGCTGACTCTTGTTACTTCCATCAACAAAGAAGGGACATTTGCTGCTCGTCGAATAAGATAGGTTTGAGTCCTTTGAAACAACTCCCTGAGCATATTCCGACCATTTGCTCTGCTCATTCACTCCACTCCAAAAACCTCCCCAATTTAGTTTACGATCTCCATCCCACAACCTTTGTTGTGTATGATTAGCTGCAGAGGATACACAATCACTCTTATGTGCAAAATCATCCCCACTATTAATCCCTAAACTCAAGAAGTCATCTTTATGAGGCGGAGTGGCCATATATGGCGAATAATAGGGTTGTACATCTTCTACGGGAGCAGTGGGCATACTCTTAGGAAATGGGTGATACGAAAAGGGATCATAAGCATCTGTGGAACCAGAATAAACATTGGAAACAGTTGTGCTCGGCTGTGAAACTGAGTAACCATAAACGGTGGAAGAGGAGGAAGTTGCATGAGCACTCATCAGCTCAGTCGGTGAAAAAGTCGACCTAGTCACACTGGAAGAGTGATTCCAAGAGTAAGGGCCATACATTAAGATATCAGGATAATTCACGGCTGTGTTTGTCGAATTCTGCTTTTTAAGTGATTTATCAACTTCAAACGGTGGAGCTAGTGGAGATAAATTGGATGACAATGACGATGATAGCGGCCCTAATCCACCAACCCTATATGGACTTGACCCAGAAGTCATCATTTCTTCTCTAATCTTCAAATTTCACACCTTCGGCCGAGAAATCCTTCAGCTGATCAAAATCCCACGTAAATCATCGATTTGGAATTACATCATTGATACTAAAGCAAAAAATAATGCATGAATGGAAAGTTACAAATGGATTTAGCTCAAAATTTATGATAGAGCTACAACACAGCTATATGCGCATGCAAAAACTATTGAGTGAACAATTACTAATGAGGGAAAATCATTGTTTCGTCTTAAATTTTACTCCTAAAAATTAATTAACAGTCCATCTCCTTGAGGGTTCCAAAAAATACACCCTAAAATTGCAAAATTAAACAAATCAATTCAAGCCATATATCGAAAATCAAGCAGCAAGCTTTGTATAACTTCAGAAGGGAAAAAAAAATAATCAAAATTTAATAGAATTACAACTCGTATGACAAAACTAAACTTCAAAGATGAAAACTTTAAGGAAATTAAACAGAACCCATCATTTATAATTCAACCCAAAACTCATATACACATGTTAATCAGGGTTTTACCATGTCCAAATACATTGAATGCTGAAAAACTAGACATTAAAGCCGAAATAGTTAAAGGGAGAGTATTGAATGAAATTAAAAAAAAAAAAAAAAAAAGGAGAATAAAGATAATAAAAATGGAGGGTTTAAACCTGAAGAAGACGAACGTAGCCATGGAAACTTGAGTTGGAAGTTCCATCCACTTTCTCTTTCTCTTTCTCTTTCTCTGCTTGGCCACCCTTTTCTCTGATATTTGTCACTTCCACTTTGCTCCTCTTTAATCGTATTTTTTAATTTTGATTATTTTTCATTTATAAATTATAGGTTTTTTCATTTGTACCCTCGTACTTTTCACTTTTTCCAGCTGTACCTTGCGTTTGACGTATTCCCAGTTGTACCCTTAAACTTCTAAAATTAGTCCCAACCGTAACTAAACTTGAATAATCCGTTAAATTTAGCCGTTAGTTTTGTTTTATATGAATTTTTACCCTTTTTATTTAGTTTTTTCTTTAATCTTTTGGATTAATTTTCATGTGAACAAACCTCACATGATACCATGTGTAATTTGCCAAAGTTCAAGGGTATCATGGAAAATATTAGGGGTGTTCATTAACGGTTCGGTGCACCGAACCGTTAATTTTTACGGTTCGTGTACGGTTCGGTTCGGGAAAAATCCGAACCTAAACCGACCATTAAGAACGGTTACTATACGGTTCGGTTCACATTTTTAATCTGCTCGGTTACATGCGCTCACCGCGAACCGTTTATTCTGCCAAATTAAAAAAAATTGCAAGTTAATTATTGATTACGACGCACTTTAACAACACACTAACGGTCCAAAATAAAAACGACAAATTACAAATGCCACATCTAATATACCATTATCAACTAAATTAATTATACTCCGTAGTAAATAGAAAATTTATACGGAGTAAATGTTTTAACTCAAAAATGCGTATTGAACAATAACAAAGCAATAAAACATGTTAAAATTGAAGCGAGAAGGTGCATATGAGATTTTATTTTATGAGAATGAGGCTTTTGACTGTTAGAAAAATGCGGTAGAATAAATAATTGATATTTGAAATTTGATGAAAGTTGTAAAGTTAAACTTTATGTTTTAGTTTGTATATATAAGTATAATTTATTTATATTTTTGTTCTTAACGGTTTGGTTCGGTTAACCGTTAACTCAAAATGCCGAACCGTAAACCGTTAATTTTAACGGTTCGGTGCGCCGAACCATTATTTCTTAACGGTTCGGTTCACCGAACCTATAAAACGTGCGGTTCTCTATTTTTTCGGTTCGATTTATCGGTTCGGTTTTTTTTGCACACCCCTAGAAAATATCCCAAAATAAAATTGATTGACATCAAAGACATAGGACATGAAGTAAAGTAGAGAGAGTATAATGATCCAGTAGAGAAGTAGTCGTAATATTTTAATGAAGACGAGCTACGAGTGGAAGGTGTTAAGCCAAATTACTACACCGCATTATGGAGTACTACTTCCGTAATTACTGACTTTAATTAATTAATTAATCAATTAATTAATTCCCTAACTAGAACACCCTCACAATTCAGGAGAGAGAGAGAGAGAGAGAAAACCACCACCGCTACTTCGCCGGCGATTACTCTCACCTGATCTCCTTCTCGGCGGCGGCGGCGACGGCGACGGCGACGGCGGTGTCTACGGCGTCTCATCTACTTGCTTCTGAACCCTACCCTACTGTATTTTCCGATCTCTTTTTATGCCTCGCATTTGATTTGTTTTCTCAGATTTGATTAGTAAGTATCATTTACTTGATTCGTTTGACCTCAGTGAATCACAAACTATTCTGCATTTCGGATGTTAGTGAGATCGAATAACAAGTGATATTCAGCATTGTTCATCAATGTAAGCTCTCTTTTGTCTGTTTATTACCTTCTGATCTTCAATTTTTCATAAATTTTGTTGGTTGATTAGTTACCTGTGATTTCGTTTCGGTTACGTTGATTGTTAAACCTCATGAGCTGTGCAGTGCTTGCATTCCATGTTACTGTTGCTTGGAAATCAAATCAAATAGGAACTTGCTGAATGAGCTAGTATGAGGCACAAAAATGCTGTTATAGAATGAACTAGAAAGGTTGTGTTGAATTGGTGCATCATTGAAATTTGATCTAATCTAATGAGCCTGAGACTGAGGCTGAGGCTGAGGCATTGGTTGGTTTTTAACTGCAATTGTAACTTTGTATGAAAAATACTCCGTAGTTCCTTTATATAGTAAGTACGAAAAAGTTCTCCTTTTTATGGCGACTTGACTCGTATTTGTCGATGAGGTTCTAATTTATGTCAAACTTCACTAATCGCAATCTGCATGTGTAATTGGCAATTAATACGGTACTTGTTAGCTGATATCGAAGTACATGAAAAGGAAGAGTATTGGAATACTTGTTGCGCTATCAATTTTCTTATTTCTATGCGGGAGTACGGGGGTTTGGATGATGCGATTTTTAATTGATTTCCAGTGTAGATTCTGTGTCTTTGTTAAGGTGTGAGGAGTGCTTATATGAGGAGATCAAGTTAGTGTAGTTGTACATAAAATTTTTTCCGTCATGAGGGTATCTACTAAAATTTGAGAAGCTCATGGTGGTTATTGCCGTGCGATTTGCTGTAGTCATTGAAAGAAAAGACTAGATGATGGGTACTACGAGTAAATTTAAGTGATTATTGTAACAAGTTTTAGGAAACCTGCCTGAATCCTTACAGAACTGCCTTGGTGGTTATGAGATGAGCCTTTTGTTCTTTGCTGTGTTTTAACTTTGCATTCTCCTATTATTGGTTATCTATCTTGATTATTACCAAGACTCACTCTTAATGGTGGCTGATATAATTTTGTTTTGGAAGGGAGGTATAGAAGTCTGTAAGTTTTCTCTTGGAAGTAGGTTATGCTTCATCATCTCAGATGGTTAATTGATTTTGCTCAGAGAAACATAGCCGTCAAGAGATTGGCCAATGCAGAGCTTAGACCACTTAAGCCGGCTATGTTGGATACATACCATGAGATCGCTGTTTACATTCACCGGTTTCACAATCTTGATCTTTTCCAGCAAGGGTGAGTTAACTCTGCTTTCTTGTTTCATCTCTGGATTTAAATATTGATCCCGCTGAATTTGATTTTTTCCAAGTAATAATAATGTGCCTTTATATGGTGAAGGTGGTACCAAATTAAGATTACTATGAGATGGGAGCATGGAGATGACACCGTAGTTGGGATTCCATCAAAAGTTGTACAATATGAAGGTAGTTCTCTCAATTGAAGTGGGTTTGATTAATTTTGCACCAAATTCAAAATGCAGTTGATAATGATGGTATATTGGTGCTGAGGTGCAGCTCCAAATTCAGGTTCATCCGATTGTTATGGAGTTTGGAGGATTGATGATGCAGAGAATAGTTTTGCAACTCAACCTTTTAAGATTAAATATGCAAGACAGGATGTTCCGCTGTCTGTCATGGTCGCTTTTAATGTTTCTCTTTCCAACCGTGAGGTAATTTAAGATTTCTTGTCGTATGTGAGAATATCCTGTTGTGTTTTGTCTAAGTAAAGGTTCTAATCAGTTGTTTGGCCAAAGGTCTTGAGGTAGAGGATATATCTAGCGGATCAATTGGACCATATTCTTGTTAGATACTTGCTAAATTTTGTCCTCGTTTTGGAAATGATTTAAAAAGTAATATCCCAGCTTATTATGTAAACTAGGAGACATTTAAGTAGCCCCACATTAATCTTGTGGCCGGTCAAAGAGTTCGTACTTTATCCAGTGTTGTTATAAATGGTATATGAAATATACGGAGTATATAAATATACATATATTTATCAGTGTTCCTTTCCTTCTACGTGGGCAATGGAATAAGTGTCTGGTGAGATGTGATATAAAATGCTACTACTCCGTAGTATTTATCAGTGTTCCTTCAGTATGCTGGAAAAAATGCACTAGCTCCATATCAGGACAAATGTGATGTTATCCACATATGTACCACATTTGTAGCACTGTATGCTATAAAATAGTGGGCATATATGTAGATTGTAGATTAGCTATTGATTTTCGGCTGTTATTCAGACTCTTCATGTTGCCTCACTTACTCTTGTGAAAGTTTCATCACTCAGACATTGGAATGACCCTTGGACACTTCATTTTAAGCCTAAACATGTTAATTTTCAAAAACTGTGAGGTCTGGCAATTGAAATTGTGCCATACTTCTAAATAAGTCCGAGTAGTAAGCATTTTGGGACCTTATCTGAAGTCTGCTGGCACATCTTTTTTTGTTATCTCGGAGTTTTTTTCTTGTTACAAAATCCCTAATTCCTGTATCATTATTTTCCTTTTCATGAAATTTGGTTGGTGTAGGTTCCCTCCAAGTCTGGTGTAATCATCAAATTTGAGCTACTGTATGCTGCTTTTATAGAAAAAGGGTCAGTTGCCATGGATTTTTCTAAATATCTGTGCTGATAATTTTTGAAGATTGTGTCAAACTGGCCTGTGTATCGTGCTGTTTTAAATCATGACTGTCAATTTACTGTATGCCATGAGCAGGTCTGAGTTGCAATCTTCGTTGAGTACCTTTCCTGCTGCTAGTCACGAATTCCGTGTTCCGCCAAAAGCCCTTTTGGGGCTTCATTCTTATTGCCCTGTATTCTTTGACGCCTTTCACTCCGTGCTTGTTGATACTAGTATCCATGTTAGCATATTGAAGTCGGTATCTCATAAAATCACGAAAAAGGCACTCAGGTTTGGCACTATTTTCAATGCTTACATGCTTACTAGATTATAAGTTGTATTTGGTAGCTCCTAAGGTCTGACTTTTTTGTTGCAGTATCTCTTGCTATGAAACTGCTGGCGGTAAATTTGTTGGCAAATCAACCAAAGTATGCTTTCATCTCTTATCCTGTTCAGCTTCAAATATCTTCAAATATTTTACTTTGCTTGGACATCACTCTGGTTTTCAAAAATTGTTTCGTTTATTACTTCGCTTGTATTTGAACTGTCGTGTGCTTTTAACCAGCTTATTTCTATTTGGTTTTCTGTTTTCTTAACTAAAGTATACATTGGCTGTGCGTCTTACATAAAAGAGAGTCTGATGTGTCATGTGATAATTATTTCATGGTGTCACCAATTAGTTTTGATATGAGGTATATAGATTGGCTGTATGTGATGTTTCGCTACCTTTATAGAGAATTGTTGTTGGGTAATTACAATGAATAGGACGGAACAATTAACTAAATCAGATTTTTAAACTGCTTGACATGGTTTCCTGATTCCTTCTTGATTCTATTTATTAGGGATCAGATAAAGTGGAAAAAGAGGTCTTGCTTGTCAAAGCATTGTTAGCGGCACGTGACATTCTCCTGGAAGAGGCACAGAAACTCAGTAGAGCAATTAATCAAAGTATTAACCTCGCTGATTTCATTTCCCAACTTGATGACTCAAAACTGTTTGAATCACTGTTGCCACCTGATACCCCTTCTGCCGCTATCGGTATTCAAAGATCAGAATCGGCTGGATATCGACGTAGCAATGAGGTTCTCCTATCTATCTTAAGATCATAAGGACCTTGTGAATTAATGAAAAAAAAACTTTATATTTTTGTTTTGGATGAGTTCAGTGTCTTGTGCTAAGAAGTATTTCTTTTTGTTCGGCTCTTGAAACTGGGTATCTACCCATTTGGGTTGGTACAAACTACTAGTGTGCCAATAGTTTCTGTGACTTACACATTAGAGAGCAAAATGATACTCCGTATTTGAGAACTTAGAAATGCAGTTAGCTTGTTGAACGGTATCTGTACTATGCTCTGCTAATCATTTTGCATTTTTGAACAGAGGGCAAAAATATTTTTGGACTTACGGGGCAATGGAGTGCTCATGTCATTATCGAAAGACAGTTTGCTTTGGTCTGCACATATAATTGCAGATCAAATTCACTTTGTGTGGAATGTGTTTCTTAACTTTCACAGGTTTGTTCTGTTATCTTTCTTTATGGCCTCAAAATCTGTTGTTTACAAATGTAGAAAGGCTCAGCCTCCTCCCTGCTTCGAAGAACTATATATGGATTATGGACAAGACCAAGGGAGTGGTTAGAGAATTTTCTCATAGCTTTTCTTTTTGACGGAATGATTATTTACCATCAGAGTGCTATGATGCTGACTATCTCTTTTAGTCGAAACTGCTAATTCAATTTAAGGTAGAGAAGGCACTGAAAACTACATTATGTATAAACAATTAGACTTTGTACGTAACAGCAAAATCCGGACACATGTAGTTTAACCTTTGCCCAGGGTCCTCCATTCCTGCTAGTAGATCAAATATCACCCTTTGTGTAAGAAGAATGCCTCACCCCTCTGAAATTTAATCCTTCGGCATTGGGTACCTCTGTAACCATGATAAAGGTGAATTAGGAATAGTGAATGTGATTGTTTCCAATATTGACTGTTGTATGTCTCGAGTAAGGGGTGTCCGCTTAGACACCGAACCTGAGTAAAATACATTCCCAAACCATTTCCTGAGTTGGACTTTCATATTATTGTCTGCATTGACCTTTTACTATGACAGTGGTTGTTTGGTTGACGGTGTAGGATGATAGACTCACCCAACTTTTCTCATTGCATGCCTAAATGCTCCTTTGGATACTTAAATCCATCTATGGACTTTGATATTTATTGCACATGATGCAAAGCTGTAATTAATTGTAAGAGATGACATTATCGGGGAAGAGAATATGCAGACCTTGTAATTGTATTTTGAACCAACTTGTTCGCTCGAATTATAATTTTCTCTTTCTGTTATTTTTTCTTACACACTAGATCAAAGCCTCTTCAAGTTTTGTATTCCTATCTTAGTTTTTATCTTGCAAGATGCTTTATCTTCAATTGTCTGGCTCACTAAAGTTGGATATACTATTCAGGGCTAACAAAATGAAGGTCACAGAGTACTTACGGGATTTGTGGGCCACTGATCGGAAAACGGAGTGGTCAATATGGATGGTATACTCTAAAGTGGAGATGCCCCACCATTTCATCAGCAGCAGAGGTGATGAGACTTCTCACCATGGTGGCTTACGGGGGAAAGTATCAGTACTAAAAAAGCTAATTGATGATGTAATTAGCTCTAAAACCAGATGTGATTATATTCTTTTTCAAAATTCTCTCATTACTCTTTTCAAACGCTCTGTGCCGCAGAAAAGTACTTCAGTAGTAAGCATTTAAGACCCTCTCATTGTATCTTTGCAGCCTGCTCAAGTTGCCGCTGCACGTGCTGAGCTACATCGTCGAAGTATTGCACAAATGAGTGTGGGTGCTTTGATCACTTTTGGATAATTCTTTGCGTACTTGAACGGTTGACTGAAGCCGTAGTTAATACTTTGCTTTGGATTGCAGATCAACAGTTGTTCAGTTCAAGATATGCAGATGTTTGGAGACCCTTCACATGTTCCTATTGTCATTGTAGAGCGCATAGTTAATGCCCCAAGGCGGTCCTGCAGTGGTATATCATATTTCGATCATGTTGATCAAATAGCAAACTTGCTCACTGAACCCAAGACTGCTGGCAAGATATGTGGTGCTGAACAACAAGCAACTGGTCGCGTTTTGAAGGTTGCGGTCTTTGTTCATGGATTTCAGGTGCGTTCTCAGATGTGAATGAATTATCTTGTTTTATACACCGTGTCTTTCTTTGTGATCAGGGGCATGTTATGCGAAGCTCTTTTTGTTGCCAGAGTTTTCCGTTTATTAAATGTCATTTACACTGCTTTGAGTCTGTAAGTCCCAAGAGATAAGGACCATGACTGTTGGACTGTTACATGTATACTGTTCATGAGCCTTAGGTATCTAAATCTGCAGTCAAAGTTTATAAATCTTATATTATCTGCTACTATTATATATCCAGGTAGTTGCCTAAGCTCTTCATCCCTTTGCAAAAAATAGTTGCATTGATTTTTTCATCCAAAGGAAAGAGCTGTTCTAATATTGTTACATGTTTAAACTTGATTCTAAATCTGCTTAGTAAGAAATGCATCTGATAGATTAGCATTAGTGACTATTCATTCCAAAACGGGATTCCTTTTCGCGAAAATAAGTAAATCAGAAACGAGAATGACATCATAATCAATATGGAAAGGCATCATCCTGGATGTCATTGTTTATTTGATTTGTGTTTGCAGTTGATTTGTAATGCTGATAACAAATAAATGTGCGGCAGAAATAGTGCTATTTCTTCTTTTTCTTTGATATTCATATCTATTAATGATGCATATGTGCAGGGACATCATTTGGATTTGCGACTTGTTCGTAACCAGTGGCTTTTAATTGATCCAAAAGTTGAGTTTCTTATGTCGGAAGCAAATGAAGATAAAACATCCGGCGACTTCAGAGAAATGGGGAACCGCCTAGCAAAGGAAGTTGTGTCATTTGTCAAGAAGAAAACCGACAAATATTCGAGATCTGGAGGCTTGAGAACTATTAAGCTTAGTTTTGTGGGGCATTCTATTGGAAATGTGATTATTAGAACAGCATTGGCTGGTATGAACATGTAGCTTACAATCATTAGCCATTCTCTTCTGAAGCATAATGTCCTTTCCTAATAATTTTCTTTAGAATTGCAGATTCTATAATGGAGCCCTACCTCAAGTTCTTGAACACTTACGTCTCTGTATCTGGTCCACATTTGGGATACCTGTACAGTTCAAACTCTCTGTTTAATTCTGGGTTGTGGCTGCTGAAGAAGCTCAAAAGCACACAATGTATTCATCAGCTTACTTTTACGGATGATCCAGAACTGCAGAACACTTTCTTCTTCAAGCTTTGTCAGGTGTAGTTTAAAAGCGTCTTTATGAGTTAGCGTGTACCCGCTCACCAAAAAAAATTGAAACCAAATAATAGAACCATATTGGTCAACTAAAAACTATTGCTAGTTGCTGTAAAAATTCTAAACCAATCAGAACAAACAAAGTCGCCTTGCTTATTTTGCATATGTTTTACTCCGTATCAGTCAAGCACTCCCCTTGGAATGTTCAAACTTCAAAGTTATGTCACTGCTTGGCTTAAAATATTCAAGTGCTTAGCTCACACGTCTTTTAAGTTTGTTTTGACAATTTGTTTCCTACTATTCCAGCAAAAGACATTGGAGTATTTCAAGAATGTCATCCTGCTGTCTTCTCCCCAGGTAATTATATTTTGTTTTTCTTCAAAATTACAGGACTATACTTCTGACTACTTGTGTTGTACATTGTCCGGACTTGTACAGAATAGAATTGATCTTAGGTTACATACATTATCATTGACTTAAATTAGGCACTGTTTGACATATTCATATAATTTGACCGCTAGCTCGTAAATCTGAAAACTATGATATTTCTTATTCGTCTTCGGTCATGCAGTTAGCTAATCGTATTGAGTAAACATCCTTATTCTTCCTTTTGGTCATTCATCCTTGTCAATCTATTAATTAACAACTGGTTGTCTTTTCGAGACGGTTTTGTATTATGACATTGCCATTAACTAACTAGTTATCCTTTCCAGGATGGCTATGTACCATATCATTCTGCAAGAATCGAACTATGCCCTGGATCTTCAACAGACTTCTCAAAAAGGGGCAAAATTTTCTTAGAGATGCTGAACAATTGCTTAGACCAGATACGGTCTCCTTCAATAGAACACCGGGTATTCATGCGTTGTGATGTGAACTTCAACATGTCTTCTCATGGCAAGAACTTGAACACGTTCATAGGACGAGCAGCCCATATCGAATTTCTGGAGACTGATATTTTTGCTAAACTCATAATGTGGTCCTTCCCAGAATTATTCCAATAAATATTTTGAATATTTTGGAAAGTTGGGTAAAGATGGTCCTGTCAACTCGTGAAGCACTTTTTCCAAGTGTCCGCAACATGAGCACATGGATGCTCCCGGATCTGCAGGTTGCTACGGAATTGGTCAGAGACAGGACTTAGTTCTCCACAAGCATGAGAACAACCAGAAAATGTATCATTTTCTAGGCTAGCTAGCTTCTGTTTCGATACTTTAGTGAGGTTATTGTCTAGGATTATAGTTTGGAAATCTCTTAGGATTTAGGAACCTTAGAGGATCATACCATGTACAGTTTACGAATCCTAGGAAATTTCTGAACGCTTTCAAAGTTGCTCATAGTATGTCAGTGCATTCAACACAACTATTTTGGGGCATGAAACTAGCTTAAAAGTATTTGCCCTTTTTTATTCAATCCATCTTATAACTAGCCTAACTGGGGGGTATTGCTTATGTATCCTTTCCACATACTCAGTATTCATCAATTTAATACTCCGTATCTATTAAGCTTGTTTTGTTGCAAATTTGCATATGTTTGGTCAATTGTTTGGTTTTTGTTGATGATATTGATTGCAGGTAGCTGGATCACTGAGCGATTTGTTATGTGCTATGAGTGTATGAGGTACACTTCGTACTAATGCAAGAATTATGGCAGATCTTTCAAGCATGCAACAGAGGGGTGGCCCGCCAGAGGTTAAGAGTTTGAGATCTCTCAACCCGGAATACCCTTTTCCCGCTGACATTGCTTCCCTGTCTGCCTAGCAAAGTAGCAACTACACTATTTATGTTGCAAATCCAACCTTTTTAATGGAAGTAAAATTGTCAAATGGGTACAAACTACAACCTCAAACTACTTGAGAAATTTAAAACAATTATTTGGGAGTTAACCTAGAAACGACAATAAGGAACCTAAAGTTACTGACATAGCAGAAATCGGTGTATTCAAAGCCAAAAGAACATTATGGAGTACAAGACGCCACCCTTGAAAGACACTAATCACTAGCTTTGCCTGTGACAACTATTGATCATGTATGGAACAATTTTGAACAGTGGATGTGATGGAAGACTATTCCCTGAGACACTGTTAAACAAAAAAGCAAACTCTCAACTGAGCTACGAGTGAAAACTCCATGATGCCAGGAATAGTTTTAAGTCTTTAAGAAGGAGCACCAAGGTGAGAGGAGAGACGCAAGATGTCGCTAAAAACTCCAGCGGCTGTGACTTGGGCACCCGCTCCAGGTCCTCGAACAATCAGAGGTTGCTCCTTGTATCGTTCTGTAGTGAACAATATGATGTTATCTGATCCCGACAGCTGAGCAAATGGGTGATCCTTCTTGTAGCTCCTCAACTTCACCATTCCCTTTTTATCAGCCACGTCCACGACTCCAACATATCTTAGAACCTTCAATATTGAATCACATTTTATTAGAAATGAAAACTGCCAAAGATAGAAAGCTACAGAGTATCACTCTATCAGAGGTTCGGCAGACATCACCACATAATGCTCTGAACTTTGCTGGATTCAACCCAAAACAAAACCACCAAACCAGAAGTGACTGATTCTAAATAACCTGATTAGACTTAGTGACAAATTTTGATATCATAAATAATGTTACCTATATGAATAATACTCCGTAACAAAAAATTCAATAACCAAGAAAAATATCCTAGTCTTTAACAACTAATCCTAAATGATTCGTTCCCCCATAACAACTTGATAGTTGATAACGTTATCACTTGAAACATTGCAAGTTGTGCAATCATACCCAAAAAGACCTACAACTGACCCAACTATGACTAAACCGTATGACCCATTTGTTAAGTCTCGTGAGAGTGATGTATAGAGTGTACAGTAAGGGAAATTATAGGATTTAGAAGAGTTATAAGATTATTTACACTGAATGAAGAGAGAACAATGCTCCTTCCTATCTATCTTCCCATGACCCTCAAGGCCACAAATATAGAGTGAAATTTGAAATATAGGAAAGAGTGTATTAGATATGAAAGTCTACTAAATACTGACCTCGCCAGCATCCTCAGCAGCTTGCAATTTTTTCGCCCATTCCTGATCGAACTGAGGAAGTTGCTGCATATATTCTTCTGCGGATGCTGTAGCCTAATACAAAACAAAGACATCGAAAAATTGACAGAATAGCTACTAAACAGAACTTTTGATAGAGAGAATTAAAGGGTGTTCTTCTTATCCATCCAAAAGGAGAACTATATATGCACTACGTATAAAGGGACAGATATTGAGACACTAGTGCAAGAGAGTTCGATGTTTACAAAGATGCCGAATCTTTTTTTAAGAAAAAGTGATGCTTACCCTTAATGGTTGCGGTACAAGACTTTCCGTAGGGATATCCGAAAGTTCGAGCTTCAATCCACATTCTCTAGCTAGAATTATAACCTTCAAGATAAACAATTAATCAGAACGATAAACATCACTCAACTTACAAGCTAGTTGAAACATAGACGATGAGGGTGGTTACCTTTCTGGCAACATCAGTTCCAGAGAGATCATCTCTTGGATCAGGTTCTGTATAACCAGCCTGTTTTGCCTCTTCCACCACCTCACTGAAATTTATTTTACCTTTAAATTTGTTGAAAATGTAGCTCAAAGTCCCACTGCAAAGTAAATAGTGACTGAAAGTCATTAGAGAGAAATTGCAAAAGGTGTGAATCGTGACAGATTGGTAGATGCATCACTAAGAATGCAAGCTGCCTTTGCTATTAAAAAAAAAAGTTGCTTCATCATTTTTGTCAGCTCGTAACGATAAAGGGGTAAGTTGGACAAGAAGATGGAAACAGAAATTTTTACCTGAAAATTCCCTCGATACTCAAAATTTTGTCACCAGTTTCAAGAAGACCTCTCAAAGTGCTGATAATTGGAAGGCCCGCACCAACTGTAGCTTCATAAAAGTAGTGCGTATAGGATTGTCGTTGCAGATCTCTCAGTTTCAAATACTAACATGGAGGTTCAAAAAGAGAAGGTTAGCATCCCAATATTTGATGTGGTAAACAACATTAACTCCAAGCCTGGAGGCTCTCACTTATGGTGGGGTGAGTATCAAACACAATCTTATGGCTGCAAGTTGGATATGCGGCCAAAAATGAAACGTCAAGATTACATAATTATAGCCTGTACTGAAACTGCTGATACAGCACAAACTTCAGCCGGAAAGTTTAGTCTAAATTAATTCTTTACTATATACAGATAGCCAGCAGCATAGTAATTAGAAACAGCATTAGGCTGGATAAAACAGTATTACAGGACTACGCAGGATCATTGCGCAGATTTGATTTTCAAGTTTGTTCCACTGTAGAAACCGAGGTGAAAGCAATCATCTTTACACCCACAAAAAGGGAAAGACTGAGATGGGGAGAATGTGCATCAGCAGCTTACCCCGTATGAATGTAAAATTATGCCACAAACTATTCAATAAAGCAACTAATAGATCTTTTACCTGATCAAGCGGTCCTGAATTTGCCTTTTTGTTGGGTGTAACTATATGGATGCCTTTGCGTAACCAATCGTAATAATGGCTTGCAATGAAAGAGTCAGCTGTGCAGTCTACCAGCACAGTATTTGGGATGAAATTATTTCCATGGATGTGCTGTACAAATTTCTGCATATCAGCTACTTGTCCTTGCTCACTCTGGAGTTCTCTCCATTTGGACAAGTCCAAACCCCTAAACAAACGGAGCATATTAGTGGAAACTTCAACAAAATGAGGTTATGGTTTGGTTCAGAAAGCAAGATTTAAGATTACTGTCATCTCTTTGTACTCATATACTGTGCGAAAAGTCAAAAATATATGACAAACTTACAACTCAGACAGAACCATTTTCTTTGAGCTCATAATTCCCATAACGCGCAAATCAATGTTGAACTTTTCCTTCAATTCAGCTGCCTAAAACCAAGACTTTAGACTAGCAATTCAGGTTTAAGCTACATCGGAACAAGAAACTCAGAAAATCGTACCTGATCACGGAGTTGATCAAGCAAAGTGGCTCCAATCAATCCTGGTCCAATGATTCCCATCCCAAGTGTTGTTCTTGAAAGATAAAACCTAGAATGAGCAGCTCGTAATGCTTTTATGCAATCATCTCTCTTGATTACTACAGTAATGTTGTATTCAGAACAACCCTGTGCTATGGCACGGATATTGATATTGGCCTGTCATACAAAATATATTCTCACTTGCATAAATGTATTAAAAACGACAAAGACAACAAGATAGAAATGTAGAATATAGAAGGCTTTAGCAGGAGACATAACTTAATAAATTCAGTCACTAGAACATATAAGCCGGAGACCTAAAATTCTCACAAATTTTAAAAACGGGGCAGAGTTTGATTGACTAAAGCACAAGATTATACCATAGGAACGAAAAAATTGTTTCCTAACCTTTGCAAGTGCAGTGAAAAGAGTGGCACAAACTCCAGGTGTGCTGGCCATTTTCTGTCCAACTGCGGCCAAAACACTGCAATTTGGAATGATAGCAACCTGGAAATAGCTCTATTAACTTAAGAGACACAATGACGAGCAAAGGAAAATAACCATATATTCAAAATATAATGGATTGAGCAAACCGGGATAAGGACCTAAGAGCACAAAAAATTGACAAACCTGAGAAAGACGTCCTGCATCTAAAGCCTGTCGAAATCTAGCCCTCAGAGCTTCAGCCACAGCGTCTACTTCCTTTTCTGGTACAGCAAAGCACACTGAATGCTCACTACTAGCCTGCATCCGCAAGGACCGCAACAAACATGTAAGTCTGGCCCAATAGAGAGGGAACATCGTAAAAATATGAGCCACGTCTAGCTTTTTGAACCACATCAATAGGAAATCATCACCTGGGATATCATGATCACATTAGCCCCTACTTCTTTCACTGCGCCAAAAATGGCACTAGCAGTACCAGGAACACCAGCCATACCAGTTCTGACACCACATCACAAGGTTCCACCGATTAGCGAAGAACAAAACCAACGATTGGGGAATAAAACATGAGAGTTTGCCATCGACCAATATATCTTACCCTTCGACATTTACAAGGGCCAAATTGTCTATAGTTGCGAACCCTTTGACTGGAGCTTCCATATGGTCACTAGTCTCATCAGGCGAAGAGCAGCAGATTTTTGTTCCAGGAGCCGTAAGGTTAAATACGTTTCTGATTACGATTGGAATTTCGAACTGCATCACGGGAATGATAGTTCGAGGATGCAATACATTTGCTCCAAAGTATGACTGTAAGCACGTGGAATCAATTTTATTAGAAAACAGTATACAAAGGTACTACAGAAAAAACAAATTCTCAGTGAGAGTCAACTACACAATCGTTACAGGGGTCAATTAATAGTATGGCAACAGACTTTTCAGTTCTGTGAGTTATTGAGACTCAAACAATACGTATTACCAGCAGGAGTAAAAAGTACAGAGTGATAATTAAGTTACCATCTCCCAAGCCTCTTGATAAGATAATTTGGGAAGTATCACAGCTTCGCTAACTGCAAGAAAGATAAATTATACGGAGTACTTATAAGACCAATGGTACAAAACCATGCCCCACATGCACAAACATAAACACAGGGGAAGTGAATTGGCTAGGTAGATCAATTTCTGTGTAAAAGCATACCTTTTCTAGGGTCAGCACTATACACACCATCAACATCTGTCCATATCGTAACTTGGCGAGCTCTAAAAAGAGCGCCCATTATAGCTGCAGAAAAGTCACTACCATCCCTCTTCAATGTAGTTGGAATATTCTGGGGAGTACTAGCTATGAATCCAGTTGCTACAATTATCTTTGCTGGGTTATGAGAAAACCATTTGTCAAGTCGCCTTGCAGACTCCACATAATCTGGGTCAACCTGATTTGAATTAGTTGGGTTTACAACAAGTACGTCTCTTGTATCCATCCATGCGCAATCTAAACCTTTCTGGAAAACAACAAGTACAATTACATCAAGTTTAAGAGTAATCATTGCCATTACTTCTCGGAGAAGACAAAGCAGATGTGAAAAACCTGTTTGATGACTAACGATAGCATCTGTGCAGACCATAACTCCCCATGTCCAACAACAAAGTCGGAGAATGATTCAGTTACATGACCAGCTGTTCAAGCATGTATAAAAAGAATCATATGAGGAATTTAACTTGTAAACGCAAAGGGATGATACCATTGATGATACAAAACTGAAAAGGAGAGAGAGATCATATAACAGATGATACCTATGTATATAGCACGGAGCATAGCCTTAAGATTATTGATATCATCATGCAACTTTGACAGGAAACATAAGAGACCATCTCCTTCCAACATATCTTTTGCGGTTAGTGTGTGCTTTTCCAATACTGCATCCAAGGCAGACAAAAAGGACTCATCTCGTGACTCGGCCCTTTGGATTAAATCGTACATCATATCTGTCACCTTGGACATGGCAGATACAACCACCAACTTGCTCTCAGAGTTATCGTTTACTACTATTTCAGCAACATTCTTGATCCGATCGGAAGTCCCAACACAAGTTCCTCCGAATTTGTGGACAGACCACATGTCACCTTTAGGAAGCTCAACCTTTTCCACGGAGCTCTCCACAGCAGTAGCTGCACAGTAAAGACGAGTTACAGAGACAAGAAATTCGATCACCTCAGCTGCAAAATTCGAAATTCATAACTTTAGTGCTCATGCCACAAAGGAATACAGCGAACCTTTGAAAGAGCCGTTCGTGTGAATCGGATATGCACGGCATATCCCTAGTTGAGGTACCAAATACTTTCTGCAACACGAAAACAGAACGAGGAAAAATTGTCAATAGATTGAAAAGCACAGCCCAAAAACATAGGGAATAAACTACGAGAAGATTCATGCTTCTACGCTACGCTGGGATCAGTGCCTCCTAAGCTTATATCCGACCACTTTGGTCGGATTATTCCACACTAATATCTCACAATACATGGATGGAAACTATAAGGAGTCGTTTGGTTAAGTCGGCCAGTTTTTCAAGACAAACTAAGAATCAGTTACAAGTTTGCTCACAGAAATGAAGTATTACTGGAGTGAATTATGATCGAAACTACAGTTATAATATAATCCGCATTAACGTCTCTGAACAACAGAATGTTCAACTCAGAGTGATTCACCGTTGTATTACACAACTCAATGACAACAGCATTAATCAAGATAACTTAATTATAGGCAATTAGCAAATGATCACAATAACTTAAGATTATATTAAGGGGTGTCATCACTTATATAGCTATAAAATCACAGAATATGCAAAACCCATCAAAAACCCAACATCAAAAAAAATGATCAAATGACGCCCATCAGAGAATAAAATAAAGATAATATCAAAGCTCGAATCTTAAAATGAAAACATACAAAATGCGACAAAACCAAGTTCATAAAAGACCTAAAGTTGAAATCTTTACACAGGAAATGAACAAAATGAAGGTGAAAAATGAAGAAGAAACCTGGAGAGTTGAAAGGGGAGTAAAGAAGGGGATGAAATTGGGAATAATAATCGAGGGTGAGTGAATTGATTAGGCAAAACGCCATTTGATGTTATTGAAGAAGAAGACAACACCATCTCTGCTTTCACTTGTGCTTCTCTATTAACTTATTCTTCCTTGACTGCTCTCAATTTTTACAATCATCATGTCCTCCTCATTTTCATTTCAAAATCAATCTTTTATTAGAACTAAGTCATCATCCATTTTTACCATTAATCTTATTATATTTTGTTTGACCCATTTATACTCTCCCATCCAAAAAGTCACCACTTAAGTCACAAACCCAATCATTTTTAGATTCTAATCATTTTCAATCATTTTTTTCCTCATTTTCTACCCCACCACCTTTTATTTTATTGTTTCCATCCAATCTCGAGTCACACCCATGAAATAAGAGTTGGGTCATCCTTGGATGAGAAAGTCATCACTTGACTCAAGTTGGGGTGAGTCAAGCTAAATGTTGGGGTGAGTCAAGCTAAATGTTGGGGTGAGTCAAGCTAAATGATGTTGTTAATTGTAATTATCATGACCTAAGTAAGTCATGACTTAGGTCAATCCTTTGAATGGGAGTGGTCTTATACTAAACCACAGCTAGCTGACATGAGTGACATCATCAATGCCACATGTTGCGATTCTGTGCGTTTTTTTCCCACCAAAACCACATGCTTACATCATCCACCCTATTATACATCATTAAGTCTATACGGAGTATTCATTATCTATAATTTATAATTACCATTACTCAATAATCATGTCCACACGATTTTTCACAAAAAAATAAAAAATAAATAAAATCATGTTCATATTAATATTACTTCACTTTTAATTTCTATTATGTATCTTTAATATTTATTTTAGAATTTTCAAAAAAATATTTATCCTAAACTAAATATTTGCTAATTTAATATTTTTTACTTTTCATTCTATTTTTTCTAATCAAAAATTAATGTTTTACCAAAATTTTGTACAATAATAAATGTTTTTTACTTTTCATTCTATTTGTTAATTTTAATACTTTTTACTTTCATTCTGTTCAAAAATAATATTTTTTACTTTTTATTCTATTTACTTATTTTAATATTTTTTTTATTTTTCATTCTATTTTTTCATTCTATTATAATATATGAACTTCATATATGTTTGTGTTTAGAATTTATTTTTGTTCGCTACTAAATTTACACTTGAATATTATACAAATTAACAATTTTCTTATATTTCAATTGATTTATTACTTAGTATAATTTTATTAGTTAAAAACAATAATATCTATAGTTACCGTGCATTGATGCACGGGATCTAAACTAGTATGTATTGAAACGTAAAAACTTATTTTTTGTAAAAAAATTGTTTTAGGAATGTATGTACTACTCCGTATATGTAAGTTTCTATTTACTGAAATTTTGCTAGGTTTTTGAAGATTTTTATATTACTACGTATAAATTATCGATGTAATCCCAAAAAATACTAGGTATGGAATACGGAGTACAATACTATTAATTAAGTCAAAATGTCAAAGTTTTAATAGTATTGTGGCTTAAAATTATGATGGAACAAAGGAAAAAGCGGCACGAAAAAGATAAGTTGGATCAACCTTACTAACTAAAAGACAGTAATATTATTGCTGCTAATACTCACTGATTTACACAAGAGTTCGTGTCATATATAATCATAATAGGGAGACGACTGCTACCATAGTTGAGAAAAGAAAATACAGCCTAAGCACAATTCACAAACGTGTCTACAACTAAACAAACAGCGTACCAAAAGAACTACGAGTATCTTATTGGTCCTCATAACACTAAACCATAGCTAAAATTTGACCTTAGGGACCTCATATTCAAAAATCAGCTCCAGAATAAAACAGGATATATAGTTTTCCATAGGCCAATGCAGGACATGGATAAGAAAGCAACCGTAACAACATAAAGAACCGCGCGCCATCCAAGCCCCTTGTGAGTGACCGACGTTGATCTCTTAGGCAAACTAAGCTTCTGATCAGAATCATCAGTGATACATGTGCTCTGACCAACCTCCTCTGACAGCTTCCTTACCTCAGCAACCACGGATTTATCGCTGTCATCTTCAGCATTGAAGCTTTCAACAATCTGTTTCTGTAAACGTATTCTCCTAGTAGCCGTTCCATGGTTAACATAGCTATTAGTTTTAGGTTGGACTTTCTGAGGGCGGGTTCTAATCTTGATTCCAGTTTCAACAACTCGTCCATCCTTTACGCATGATTCTCTGTCATCGTCGGCAGCAGGAATGATCTCCCGAAGACGTGTTCTTATCTTGATTCCAGAGTCAACAGCTTGTCCGTCATTCATGACTGAATCTCCGTCATCAGCAGGGGGAGGGGAGTCGCTGAGTTCTGCTAAGCTTATTAGATCCTCGAGAGGATCTACGCTTCCAGTAGGCAACCAACCTTCTGTGACTGTTGATTCCGATTCATTTTCCTCGATCTTGCACGCAGGGCTCTTAAAGTCTGACACTAACCGTACTCTCCTGGGTGCAGTTCCCTGGTCCACAAAGTTTGTCGGCGGTAGCGTCCTTTGACTGTTGCTGGATCTTATCTGGATCTTGGCTTCAGCGTTGTTGATACCATATCCAGCCTTGACAAAGTTGTTTCCAGATATGAACTTGTCTTCTTCATCAGATAAATTGCAGAAACGGTCCACATTTGCATCAGAGAATACATTGTCATCATCTGTGTAGCTGTTATTCAGTACCGGTTGCTCGATGAACTTTGGTACACCACAATTCGAAGCTACGCCTCCGAAAGGACCAATATCATACTGTGAAGCAAAAGCAAGAGCACCAGAGAGTTAAATCACAGCTAAATCGCCATACTATACAATGGAAACCTTGCGTATAACTTTCTAAAATATGCCACTGTTATCCTAAATATTACAGGCTTAAGCTCTCATTACTTCGGCATTTGTTGGTACCTCATAGCACTTCAGGGTCAAGTTTGGTGGTTAAAACTTGAAGCGATCGGTTATCAATTTCGAAATACTTAATGACCATGAGATTACCAAAAACACTGAGATTGAAAACAAATAAATAAATAAATAAAATAAAGTAAGCAATACCTGCAATTGAGATACTTCCACATCAGATCCACTACACGATCCACTCTCATTGACAGAAGCTTTCTTCCAGCTCATCATGTCAACATCCTCACGCACATCTCTTTCAGTCAAAGATGGGCCTCGATTACCATACCCTAAGTAGTCCGGAAAATCTTGATCAATAATAACAGAATCAAGAAAATCAGAAATATGATCTCTTCCATAGTTGTTTGGAAACTGGAACTCAGTACCAACGTCACCATTATCGGGGATGAAAGAGGATTTTAGACCAGCTATATCCTGGTTCCCGTGCATCTGCTGCAAGGTTTGAGGTTTTGGAGGATAATCGTTATAAAATATCATAGGTGGGTTCAAAGGCTCATCTGTCTCATAAGGTGCACCGAAAACCATTTGTTCATTAAGACATGAATCTACCTGAAAACATGAAAAAAATAAATAAATAAATAAATAAAAAGTCAGCAAAAATTGAATGGCTATCAGACAGAAATTAGCAGTGGATTCAGAACACTTCATAGAATTTATCAACAAATAAGTAATCACCTCATGAGTAATTTCTTCATGCACCTCAGAGCCATGATGCATGTTATCATAACTAAAGCTATGAGATTGATAAGGCACTGTAGGTTTTGTAGCTTCAGATGTTATACTATCCGATGTCTTAACCTTGCGACTTTTTGGTAGCTTCTGCTGCTCTACAGTTTTCTCAACAAAGCCTGGAGAAGCCTGGACAACAGCTGGTTCAGACCGTGCATCCTCTTGTGAAATATTAGTTTGATTTGGAGATAAAACATTTGTTTCCACTTCGTCGATGTTGGAGCCATCATCATTGTCATCTTGCTTGAGATCATCAGTTTTTTTGAACAAGCGACAGATGACAAAAGCCTCCTGTAAAATTATATACTCAATCAACAAACTCACAAATCCAAGGATTGGAAGATTCAAGACTAACAATAAACTCAGCAGTAACTAGTATTGCTATACCCAAGTATCCAGAAAAGGGCAGATAACAAGTAACAACGCGTCTATTTTTCATGCACAGCTAAAGGAAACAATAGGTGACATAATATGCAGCACTAATGCACAGGTTAGCATCGACTACAGCCTGTGAACGTGTGTTAGATGACGAGGTTAAAGAGAGAGAAAAATGGAAGTATTATGTTAGCACAATGATATCCAAGGATTTTCATTTTAAACAACGTCAATAGCATACCTCCATTACACCAAGCAACTAAGATAAGCTACTAAGTTCTAAATATATACACCATAATGCCATACAACTAACAACCACATATAATACCACAAATTAATGGTGTATAGTCCCACCCCTCTATTCTATCTACTTCATAATCTTCAAGTAACGCGGAATTGCATAAAATCCCCAATACCCTAATAGAATTAGGCTCACTGTGCAAAACCAAGGCAGTGATCATGAATCCGAGCACCAATACTGTTCCAAAAGCGAGAAGTGCAGAAGGGCAGCCTTAAGAGAGAGTTATACAAGAGTAGATACGACACCAAAGTGCAAACTGTGGATGAGCGCTTAAGCATAAGCGAGAGCTACATAACTAAGGTAGCAGGAGATATACCTGTCCAGGATTTGTGCCATCGAGCTCCTGAAGAGTTGGACGATACTCATGGATGACCCAATTAGTACGCTGCCCCTTGGGAGCTCGGCCTGTATAAAAGACAAGAGTTTTCTTCATCCCAATTAAACCCATTTTCTTCGACTTTATAGTCCTGTCTTTGCCTGTAGCTTTCCAGTATCCTGCTCCAGTTGCACGGTTTGATCTCTGACCATTTGGGTACTTGCGGTCACGGGGACAGAAGAAAAACCATTCATGATCATATGTCTTGATGGCTGACAAATCTAAACCAAATCAACAATAAACATAATTACTTACTATCTCCAAAAGTAATTGATTTTAAACCTTGCTAAAGATCACCAGATTAACTAAAATAACACCTCATTAGTAAAGCAATTAAATAAAAGAGTGTTGATATACATGTTTAAGATGGTTTCCTAACAATGAATCAAAAGTTATAGTAAAGCAATAATCAGTGAGACTCATCTCAAAACCCTAACCCAATTTCGAAAATCATCTTCGAATTGACAAGAAGCAGCATTTTCACCCCCCACGACCCAGGTGAAGGTGATGAATAATCAGTCAGAAGTACTCCGTACATGATTCACACAGCTAAGAATTTTTGGTTAAAACAATGATCTTCTGATCAACCAAGCCCCTAACCTAAAAAAAAAAAAAAAAAAGAGAGAAACCCCACACAAAATATCCATCCATCCAATAATAATTACGGAGTATGAACAAAAACATGAAAGAGGGACAGAATACATACAAAATATACTAATAATCTATCAAAAGAAATTGTTTTTTTTTTTTTACCAGGAAGATCCCAAGGCTCAACCCTGCAAATATCAACCTCCTTGATACAAGCAACATCATCATGTCGGCCATTAACCTTTAAGCGAAGATAGTGATTAATAAGCTCAACATCAGTGGGTTTAAACCTAAACCCAAGTGGTAAATTCTCAAACATACTCAAAGCTCCCATTTTTACAACTTCCCTTATCAAAATATTCAAACTTTGCAACAGAAACTATGCTATAACATGGAAACAAGTTGAATTTTTTTTCTGGGTTTTTAACAAGAATCAGTCAATCAGTAGGTGGTTTTAGTAGAGATTTAGGATGTGATAGAGAATGAAAGGAGTTTGGGAAAGAAAAGAAGGAAGAAAATGGTGTGGGAGTTTGCTTAGTAAGGTGAATAAAGAGAAAGGAGAAAGAGAGAGAAAGTTGATTGGGACAAATATAAATAGTAGGAGTACTTCATGATGGATTACATTTACTTTCTCTCTCTATCTTTCTTTTTCATCGTATATCCCGCGTACCAAATGTCACCCAAACGCGTTAATTTCCCACGAAATTCCATTAATACCCTCTTGAAATGGAGTATTAGACAGGGAAATTGGGGGTAAGGTTGAGGGTAAAGTAGTAATTTCAGGATAATTATGGGAGATTGTAGAAGTCAGCAAACCAATAAGAGGAGGACATGTAGTGACTAGTGACTGTAGCCAAATCGGGTCCAAGGTGGAATACCCAAAATCTAGATTTTGTGCTCCTCGTTTTCAGATTCGGGTTTCCGCCCCCTGGATCAAAGATCAATCACACTACCGGACATGGACAAACCAATACTCATCTTTTCAATTTAATTGTTTTCAACATTTTATTTACGGAGTACAACATACTGATAGTCTCTCCGTTTTAACCTTTTAGAAACTCGTCTCTTACGGAGTACTTTGTTCGTTATAAACGCTCTGTCAAAAGAGTTCTACTTTTACGATTATATGTTTACTCATTATTCATAACTATATAGTACAAAGTATACCGAGTATTCTATTATGTAAAAAAAAGTCTTGATTATATCTAAGTAAGACTCCCAGATTTGGTGCATACATAAATAATGCTCCACCCAACTCTATATTGGACATTCTACACTTTGTAAATAAGTACTCGTAATATAAAAGCATTGATAACCAAATTAATTAAATTAGTGAGAAGAGAAGTACTCCGTATGTTAGAAATGAGCATTTTTATTTGAATACTCAAGTAGTCAAGTGTATAATAATGTGGACAAGAACGTGGAGAAAGCATAAAGTGAGAAAGGCAAGAGGAAGAGGCAGCTAGATAGCCAAACATATCATGAACAAGTCAGTGTTGAGCAGCACTATTAAAGAAATTACAAAACAACAAACGTACGGACGTTCAAAGAATATAAAAAACACAAGTCTCCATGATAATTTTGGCCACTACATACATTCATACGGAGTACATTATACATACATACATACATACGTGCTTCTTTACGTTTACGTTGTTTCATTTAATTAGCTACCTAGCCAAATTTGTATACATACGATAAATAATGAGCATATACTCTATCCTCTTCATAGTAATACTAGTTTATTCATAATCAGTACTCGTAATTCTTTTCATGAATTATATATATCTAAAATTTATGTCCTGTAGGCACATTAAAAACTACTCCGTAGCTTTATTTCTTTTATCAACTTTTTGATGCTTTTGTTTCTCAGTGAGCCGCTATCTTTTGTGCTTTAAATGTGCATGCATCAATTATTGGTAACTTTGTTATTTTATGTATTGGTACTCTCATGTGATGACTCATGATTTGAACCATCTCAATTTTACCCTTCTTCAATTCTGGGTTTCATGTTCCATGGAATTCAACATTATGCGGAGCTTACGTTTGTTTGTTTTTCACGGAATATAAGCAGTTGAACAGAGCTGGCTTGCTGCTGATCAACGACAACAAGATTGTAATTAATGAATAACGTATGCACTATACAGTATACACGCAGAGTCTATACAATGGCGGTCGACAAGAAACTATTAAGAGGCCTATATCACCTCTTATATAATGAGCTGCTTTTTTTCCTATGTAAAATGAGATGCAAACGATCATATATAGTCAGTCTATGGAGAAGTATTGATGCGCAGCAGCAACTGATACCGGCCGTTTCATTACATCTCGTGCAGACTATAAACACAAAAATTGGTAGGAATTATACCGTACAACTAACTACAATATCTGACATCACATAAATGATAAATCAGCCGGATATACAAATATACAACATGATGTCTTTTCCCTTAAATTTTCACCATATGCATACCCTCCTTGATTTTTCCTAGTATCTATTCACCCTCATATTTACTCGCGCCACAAAGCTGTCCTGGAACCCACAATATACGATTCTCAGCAACTTTGTGTCGGTCTTAGGTTACGCGTGTGTGTGCAGTCGTATTGCAGGGGTCCTTGGCTTGTAGCCTTGCGTCCCACAGATCGTCTGTAAAACTGGCAGCCAAGAACTCAAGAACCCCCTTCAATGTTGTTTAATTTTACATGTTCCACTCTTTTGAGCAGACAAAATCCTATGCCGAAACCTCTCTCTGTATGTGTGTGTGTGTCGTGCTGTGTCAGAAAATCAGCTGAGAGCATGGCATTCGTAGTGGCGAAAACACTACAGTGAGCCGAGCATGGTCAGATAACAAGTAGTCTTCAGGCCACAAGCCTTTCTCCACTTCAGTTGGAAAAAGCACTGCATTTTTCACACTGAAACCTATTGTTTGGACTGTATCCCCTGCTTCACCATCGTGGTCGCTTCCTTGTTCTGACTCGTCTGATCCAATTGGATTCCATATTCGCTGCTGAAATGATATGCTTGGAGTTTCAGCAAAATCAATTAGACGCCTAAAATTAAGAAACCAAAAAGTACACATGTTTACCTGAAATTCATTGAAGTCAAGTACCCCATTTCCATCCATATCTGCTTGAACCCACAAGTCCTTCATTTGTTCTTCACTAAGTCCATAACGATGGCCAGCTAAATTTAGCTGCGAAATTCACAAAATCAGTTAGATCATGTTGCAGAAATGAGATTCCTTGAGCCCCATTCATAAAGGTGATCATTTACCTGTCTAAGTGCTTCACAGAAACCTGTGTAGGTTATAAAATCACCGCCACTATCACCCCTTAGAAAGGCAAACGCATCACTTTCTGTCAGTGCAGCTCTTTGAAGTAGAGACTGAAAACAAGAAATTATTTTAGTAAACGAAATTATTTTTGATACGATTCTCAAGTAAACGAAACACTGGCATAATTATGATCATCCAATGGGTTCGTTCTTCCCTTAGAGGTAATTCAAACAGATAATTGAAATAAATGACTGAATTACACACATATATGGACTACCCACCTTGAATATGCTAAATACTGCCTCATTCCAGCTCGTCTTGAGAAGCTTTCTGTATTTATTTGGGTTGAGAAGCCATATGAAGTCAACGCCACAAATATTACCTCGGTGATTGCGGTGGCTAACCCACTGAGAGAAATAAAAAAATATAAACGTGCGTGAGAAAGCTTGAAAAACAAAGGCAGTTACAGTTTGATCCACATAAACTATGATAACATATGTACTAATGTCAGACTTTATAACCTTATGAGCATCGGCATCTGCATACTGGTGAGCAGTGTCATACGATGAGACAAAGCCTTGAGATCTTAGAAACTTGTAAACATGTCCACGTTTGCTGCCGTTCCAATCACTGGAGTACGAGAAATTCAAAGTCAATGAAACGTCATGAACTTTCGTAACACAACATGGAGCACAAACATATACGGAGCTTACCCACACAGGAGAACAGGCATGGGGCTCAACTTGTGCTCTTTCTGGTACGCTTCTACATTTTGTAAGATCTCATAGACCTGCAATAACGATAGATCACATTTGAGATACATAAGCAAAGAGATGGTAAACAAATAACAAAGCAAGATTAATAAAATAACACATACTTGGTGTAATCTCACAAGGCAGAGACTAGAATCATGAGGAAATAGCAAGTGGGTATTAACAATAAGAATCTCTTGTTGAACATTGTTGCCTCGAGTTTGAAAGGGGTTCAGTAATTCAACGTGTAGTAGCTGCGCAACACGGTCTCCAAAATCATTGAGTTTCAAGCCTCGATGATGAATGACTCGGAAATAATCTTTGTGCACAGCTGTCAACAAACCTACAAGTTTCAAGAGAAGCACCTATGTCAGACAAGGACAGAAATGGTTGTACATAATTAGCATAGTCATATGAAGCATTTTTTGTTTATTGAACTGATTGTAATTAAATAGTACAGCAAGACTGCATTTTAATAATTCTGCATTATATGATAATTAATTGGGCTGCACACCATTACCAGCTACTGTCTTGGCAGAATTCTAAATAAGTCTAAGTCTACACCCAAATGATGCCAACTAATTTCATTTTGACATTGACCACGCACATGTTCTGACGTTGCGAATCTAACCAAACTGAATTATGCAGCATAATGTTGTTTGTTCCGTCAATGCCCTCCTATGCTAAATGCAAAATATCTTCTATGTCCTTTCTCCAGTAGTCATTTCCTAAAGTTATATTGCTAGATTGGACGAAAGGTTGATAAAAAACGGGAAGCAGTACCAAATGACTAAATCAGAATTTTTTTTTTTTTTTTTTTTGGCGTTCGTAAAGCTAGTTACTACGACAAAATCAGCAAGTATTGCAATACAAGTTAGTAGAATAAAGCCTACCATCCCCTCGATTGTTGGTTCGAGCAAGTTGGAAGTTGATGTAACCAGCATCACCGAGCCTCTTTTCATACATGTTGACAAGCTCTTCATTTCCAACCCAAAACTCCTGATCATGGCACACAACTCAGAAGCATAAACATCTCGACAACAAGTGCTAAAAGCTTTAAAAGTATACACTAATTACTAAATGCAAGAGGCAATATAATGTCAACCTGAAGACATATAATGGTAGATCTTTCACAAAGCAACCAATCCAGTATCCTATGGTTTCGCGCAAGCCAATACGGCCTGTTATCACTTTCGCGGCACCCTTCATCCTGCTCCTTCCCAAGGGAAAACAGAACCATATCCATCATCAGTAATGTTAAAAACGCACATAGTTCCAATCGAATGAGCAAAATTTTGACATCACTAAATTACATTTCACCAAATTAAAAAGATTAAATAGGTAGCAAACCTCACGACCAAGTCTCTTGTAGATTGGAGCAAGGATGTTGAAGGTGGTACAAGTAACACATTGATCGGTTATCGATGAAGAAATAGCATAGCTACCGATTCTCGACACCCGTCCCTTCATCACACTGTTCTGCCTTACCATTACCTTTTTCTTTACTACTACTTCTTCTTCTTCTAGCATGAACATCTTATCAAATTCAATGCTTTTTGCCTAAGACACCACCCATATAAATACACCATCTTGCATTAGTTTTTATAATTGAAAAAATGCAGTCGTAATCATCAAAAGCATTAAGCAACCATCACAAACAAACAAACAAATCAATGAGCAAGACAAATAAGCAGAAAGACGTAAATTAAGCCTCGAATCATGGGTTTAAAATCAATCCCATACCTCATCAAAAGGGAAACAAAAAGCAAACGCAATTAAAAAAACATAAACTCCAACATTCTTCATCAGCTTGCTTCAAACACAAACTATATAAGATACCAATAAATCACCAACTATAGGATCAAATACAAGTATACAACGACTTTGACAGCAAATTATTAAAAACAAACACCTTATGGGCATTGCAGAAGCTTGAAAATCACGGTAAAAAGAATGAAACAAAAACAAACCCAAAAAACCCTTTTGGAAAATGACCTCAACCAACAAAAAAACAGAATTATATATATACAGTAAGTGTTATGAAATACAAACCTAAAGGGTTTATGAAAGTGGAAGCAAAGGTGAAGAGAAAAAAGGTGAAAGTGAAAATAGAGCCAGAAATATTACTCGTACTCCTTAATGAAATTTGAGGATATTTATTTAGTGGGAGAGAGAGAGAGAGAAATAGAGCATAAAAAAGAAAAGGAGGAAGAAAAAAGAGAATGGAAAAGGTGGGGTATATTGTTAACAGAAATACCGGTACGGTACCCCCAGAAAGCAACCATAATTGTGGCCTGTGGGCTGTGGGCATGTCCACACTCCACACCCATTGTCGACTCCGTATAATATTCGCTTTGGTTGGGGTTGGTAATTGCCAATTTTTTTTGGCAAGAGTAAAAGTATTTGATTTACGATAATTGTCCCTGACCGTTAGAGTCAGATGTTACAATCATGATACAAATCTATAAACGATGTACAAAAAGATACAAAGCAATTAGTACTATTACAATAATATAGTCACACCCGGTAGCAAAAATGGGCAGGTAGAGTACGGAAATTTGGGCTTGAACACTGTCATCCACAGTATACACGTCAATCATATCATCAAGAGGCCATCTCAACTTTTGAGTCAGTGTGTGACAAGAACAATATGTATTTACGCTATATAGGCGTACAATTGAAAGGGGGGACGCAAGGCAAAGTTTGCCTCCGGTTGAGTATAAACTCCTACATCTTGGTGATCGAACCCTATGACCAAAAGAACTGTAGACCAGAAAGAAAAACGACCAAAGATACATTGTAGAAAGATGCTCCTCAACCAAACTCCTGACAACTATCGGCCTGGAAAGTCTTTCAAGGACGAAGAATAACGACACCAGACATATAATTAGTACGGAGTACTATGCCTCACATTTATTTAAGGGATATTCTACATGGTGCCTCTCAATTTTTGACTTTCTACATGGTATCCCTACACTTTTTTAAACATACATGGTACCCCTAACTCTTGTCAGTATCCGCAAGTGTACCCCCGAACTTTGTTTTCTGTCAATTAAACTCAGTCGTTTTAGACATTACGTGATGACTTGAATGCAGAATCTGGCAGCGACATTTAAGATCTCACGACTTAAATTATACTTGTTCGTTAGATTGAGCGAATTAGTCGAGGCTTGACCCTAAATTAACGGGTCATTTCAAGTTATGAATCAAAATTTATGGGTTTTGACCCTTAAAAAACAGGTCGCCGAGTCGAGTTTGTGGGACAGGTCTAGCCATGCATAATACTCAGGAGTCAGGAAGCAAAGATATACGGAGTATATACCTTATTCATACTCGATGACTTTTTAGTTGTTAAAAAGGTTAAATAAGTGCGCCTCTTGTCTTTTGCTTTTAACCAAGCGATACATACAAGTCTTCAATTAATAGTTCCTTCTATTATTGTCCCAATTTAAAGATGTGTTCATTCATCATAATTTTGCTTTTAACAATTTTAGAGCGTAACAAATTAGTGACAATACTTTTTTTGCCACGTATGTATAACCATAGAGCAAGTATAATAATGAGATCCATTTTGGTGTTTTTTGTTTGGATTATTATACTCCCTCCATTCAAATCCAAATACATTTTTCGCTTTTTTATATTTGTCAAGACACGTTTTGTAACGATAATATCTATAGTTCTAAATTGTATAAAAATATAATAATTTGATATTAATATTGTACTTATCAAGACAAATAAAACAAGATCTCACATGACTATATTTTTATTTATACATTATAAATTATATCGAATATAATTCACTTACATACGTATAAAAATAAATGTAGGTCATTGTATTTGAGGAATTGAGAGAGCATGTTAATCCGGTAGAGGAGAGTAGTAGACAAATAGACAATGAATATGTGGGGTAAAGGGGACTGAAAGTTAAATCTGTGGCATAATAATACGGAGTACTCCGTATGAATTTAATTTAATTTAATTTAATTTAATTTAATTGTACGTACATGCAAATGTGCAATTGATAGCTTTAATTAATTAATTATATTTATTTATATGTGGATGTCGGCCAATGAAGTTAACATGGCCGGTGAGGTGAAGGCTTTGTTATCTCTATCAAGTCCATCTCACTATCTCACAACCTCTCAGCATCCCTTTACCCTACTTAATCCTTCTTTTTTATTATGAATTACGACCATGCATGCTAGCTTAGATTAAGGTTTCCATCTATTTATCTTGTTATTTGCTCATTTCACTAATTAATAAAACTATAATTATGAATTTACTCCACTATTAATAGACTGAACGTTACATTTCTTATTATGTAATCAATAAGTTTTAAAACAAAAAATGTAGTCAACGATTATTGTCAACATGTAAAACAATATTAAAGAGATA
Organism: Dianthus caryophyllus; assembly: GCA_023091065.1. NCBI lineage: Eukaryota > Viridiplantae > Streptophyta > Magnoliopsida > Caryophyllales > Caryophyllaceae > Dianthus > Dianthus caryophyllus. The sequence continues at coordinate 156,404 of CM041526.1, read as the reverse complement.
GGACTTCATAGGAGTAATGATTTGATATGCCTGGATTTTTATTTTTTATTTTTTATTTTTTTTGAGGTAATAATATGGAAATATTATTTATTACTTCGTAATTAATATTTTATTTTGTAATAATTATAAATTACGTTAAGTTTAGGTTATGTTTTTGTCGCTTTAATTCTAATAGAAGTTGACAATTTCTAAAATGAACGGCAAATATTAATAATTAATAAATACTCCGTATAGTATTTTAGAGTTTGGACGACAAAGAAGTACGTGTTAGTAGTGGGGGAGTAGTATTGTCGCATGCATGTACAAGGAGTAGGCAATTATTATACCATACACCCATGTGTATGGTACTACAAATACCCATGCATATGCAATTACATATTTACCCCTAAAATATTTACCCCATACTATTTCTTAAAAAAAAAAAAAAAAAAAAAAAAAAGAATAAGTGGAAGTTGGCAGCATTTACCCCCAAAAGAAAAAACCCTAATTATTATTCACCCATTCAAGTTTCTCATCTCAACCTTCAAATTACTCAAAAAACCATCAAAACTCTATTAAATCTGTAGCTATTTGCTGTCATACTCCATGAAAACATGTACAAGACGAAATTGGTAAGTTTTGATTTTGTTTTTTGGTTGTTTTTGTATGATTTTCGTTTTTTAATAAAAGTTCGATTTTTTTTTTTTAATTTTCGTTATCATTCTTGTTTCATTTCTTTATGGTTATAAATCTGAGCATGTTTTAATTTTATAATTGTAAAAAATAATTGATTTTTAAGTTAGGGTTTATGAATATATTAGGTTTTATGTATATAATTGGGCCAATATGATTATTATGAGAAACAAGTAATAAACTGACAATTATGTCCGGTTATGCAGGCATAGTATTAAATCTTTGAATATGAATCTATAAATCTGTAATTTTTTCAACTATAACGATGAATATTTTTTAAAATTCGTACATGATGAATATATTTTTGTTTAAAATTTACATGTGAGTTAGATATTGAATGTGTTTGTTTAAATTATGTATGTTTTAAAAATGAATATATAGTGTTTTAGAATTGAATATATAGTCTTTTCGAAATGATTATGTACGTACTGTTTTAGAAATGTATATTTTGTGTTTTAGAAATGAATATATTTTGTTTTAGATATGAATATGTATGTTTTATAAATGGATAAGTATGTACTAGATATGAATATTGTATTTAGAAATGAATATGTATATTTTAGAAATAAATATGGTGTTTTAAAAATGAATATATTGTATTTAAAATTTTAAAAATTAATATGAATTTTCTGAATTTATAGTGTATTGTAAATAAATATATAGTGTTTTTTAAATGAATATGTAGTGTTTTTAAAATGAATATATGGTGTTTTCATAATGAATTTTCTAAATTTATAGTGTATATATTGTAAAAATTAATATGAATTTTCTAAATTTATAGTGTATTGTAAAAATTAATATGAATTTTCTGAATTTATAGTGTATTGTAAATAAATATATAGTGTTTTTTAAATGAATACATATGTCGTACAAAATGAATATGTATGTCTTACAAAATCAAAATGAATATGTATATCGTACAAAATGAATACGTATGTTGTACAAAATGAATATGTATATTATATAAATATGAATATTTTAGAGGTTGCATTTGTTAATGTTAATTTATTTTTTAAAATGATTTATAGCAGTGGTCCAAGGATACTGAAGGGGATTCAACAAATGATCACCGACCCAAACTAAGAGAGCGAAAAGAGATATTGCGAAAACATCTAGTGAAGGAACAAGTCGGCAAAACACATCTAAATAGTTTAGGATATTTTGTTGTAAATACGTTACTTGTGAAAAAATGAATTTGCTTTATTTTGCTTATGAACATGTAACTTTTAGAAAATGAATATATAAGTCTAAAGATGTGTTGTATTCTTATATTGTGAAAAATAAGTATGCTTATTTTTTGTAATGAAAGTGCTCATTTAAGAAAATGAATACGAAGTATATAATTTTAATGATGTTTTATTTTCGTAAAATTTTTTTGAATATATGAGTTAAATCAATTCGAGAAAATTAAAACCCAAAATAGCTTTATGAGAAAACTGAAAAAAAAAATCATAATTATTCAAAAAAAAAAAAAAAAATTCAAAAATAAGGAAGTTGCAAAAAATAATGATAAAAATAATTAAATACAAAAAATAAAATAAAAATTAGTTCATATGTGTGGTAGAATGTAAGAGGTAAGGCAAGAGGGGGTAAAATAGTAAAATCAATACAATGGGTGTTTGAAGTAACATACACGTGGGTGTATGTTATAATTTACCAGGAGCCGGACTGTAGGAGAGTATGAAATAGCTTGGTGGACACTAAATTAAAACATAAATAACATCTTCTTTCTTAATTTCGTTTTCTTCGTCGAGTTTAATACTCTGAATAATAATACGTACTTGGCAGTGAAAGCGAATACATAAAATAATGTTGTGACAAGTGACGTATGTCAAAAAGGGTATTAAAAAAAATACTCCATCCCAAATAAGTGTCTCTTTTTCTATTAAAATTAAATAAAAATGCGAACACTTATTTTGAGATGGAGAAAGTATAAAAATAATGGGGTCTAACTAATTCAAAAGAGTAAATCTTGCATAAAACCGTTTCACGCATGCAACGGAGTTCTTATGAGTAAAATGTGACTATTTTAATGCTTAAAGTGACCACTTTAACGCTAAATGTGACCACTTTAACACTCCATAAATTGGTCACTTTAAACGTTAAAATAGTCACTTTAAACCTTAAAGTAGACACATTTTAGTTACAAATACCCCGTCGCACGCGTGAGACGGTTTTATGTAAGCATTTGTGAATTCAAAATTATGAAAGCATGAGCTAGGAATGCATGCATGCATGCATGTTTGGTGGTAATAGTTTGTAATGGAACATGGTTTACAGGCTTTGTGGGCTGTGCTTCCTGATTTCACATTACCTCACGTCTCATAACTCATAACCAACCTAATACTCTTGGTCTTTCAATCTTGCATGGTTTAATGTTTTTCTTTGGATTTTACCTTCTTCAATCAATATCTCATCAACAAAATTAATATTGGGTGTTTTATTTGAATTTGACTAAAACATAATATGGCGGTAGTTTAAAAAAAAATACATAACTCAGCTAATTGAAAGGTATTCCTATTTCAATTTAAATATGTTAATTTTATTCGTAATTCTTATCAAAGAAAATGTTCTACTTGGTGTATATTTGCATTTAATTATAGTTATAGTTATAGTTAGGACTGATAAAGGGTTTGCAATACTATTATCACATTACGGAGCGTGAGTACTAGTAGCTACTTTTTGAATCGACCTAATTAAATTGAAACTAGCTTAACACCCGTGAAAAATCACGGGGTTGCTTTACATTTTCTTATAAATTATCTATATTATTTAGAGATAAATATGACAGCTCAATTCGGCAAAATTAAATGAGACACTAATATGATCATTTAAATATATTTTATAAACTTAAATAGATTTGATTTTAATATCTAAATTATAAAATGCAATGTATTAGTTTTAATATTGTAAATTATAATTTTAAAAATGAATAATTGATAGGAATAATCTGAACCGATACTCTTATTACATAAATATTTCGAATTCAAATTAATCCACGAATATTCTCTACTACTGAAAAATCATATCAATAATGTACTTTGACCAATTTCTAATCCATTCTAACACGTAAAAATAATGGTGAAATTGAATCTAACTATACCTCACTCTTATTTTAAATAAAATTCAAACCAGTTTCACATATTTTTTCTATCGATTAAAGCAGGTTAAAATTGTCCAAAGTATATTATTGGAATGATTTTTCAATAGTTGGGATTATTCGTGGATTATTTCGAGTTCGGATTATTTGTGGAATAAGAAGATCAGTTTGGATTATTCTTGGCAATTAATTCTTAGAAATGCAGTGTACTCCCTCTATTTCACTCAATTAGCCTCACTTTCCTTTTTCGGAAATTTCATTCATTTAGCCCCATTACTATTTAGGATAACTTTATACAATCAAAGTTACACTTTTACCCCTATTAATATATTCATTTTACCAATATACCACACACTTTATTCTCTACAATGGACCCCACTTAACCAAACTACCAATACTACCCTTAACTTTTCAATCCCCTTAAAAATTGTGCAAAACCTCATGGGGCTTATTCATTGAAATAGAGGGAGTATTACTTATAGTATTTAAATTATAAAAGTAAAGAGGGCCACTTTTTAAAACTCTATTCATGCAAAATAATTTTAATATTTACATGTGTTGTAATATAATTACATTATGTATCTTGTTAGATTATTTTACTCTAAGATCGATTAAATTTATAGGAAAAGTTTGAAATAAGACGTTATATGCGAGTAATGTGCAGTGATGAAATTGCTCAATATAAATGACGTCATTATATTTATATCACGATCTCAAGGTAGATTTACATTGAATTGTTTTAAATTTTCATTTAAATTGTACAATATCAATATAAATCTAAAAATTGTTACGGAGTACAAAGTATAGACTTGTAACATCGTTTTATGCTTATAACCAGTGAAATTATAAAAGTTGAATTACCGAAGTTGAATGAATTAACTAAAGACGTGAAAGAAATAGTGTATATTTTTTAGGATTAATTGTCAGGAATAATTTATAACTGGCTCTCTTATTCAATAAATAATTCGAGCTCAAATTAAACCACGAATAATACCAACTACTCCCTCCGTTCCATAATGTTAGTCCCATTTCACTTTTAGAAAGTCGAAATTTTTAAACTTTGACCATATATAACTTAAAATATATAAATAATTGTTATACGATAATAAGATATTTACATTTGTTGTCAAAATATCTTTCACAAAATTTAATTTTCACTCAAAAAAATTCGTATATAAGCGATAAAAACAATGTCGAAAAGGAGCGTTGGAGACCGCATAAATTCGAGTTCGGATTATTTATGAAATAGAATGACCAGTTCGGATTATTCTTGAAAATTACTCCTATTTTTTATAGTTGGGTTCTTGCATAAATTGATTTTAAAATATATAGAGTAAATTTTTTTAACACAACGAAAAAACTTTTTAATTTTTAATTTGTTCTTAATTGGCCCCACTCCTATTTTTATTCACCAATAAATTATTTTAGTTTACATTGTAACTTGAAAAAACTTAGTTTTTAAATAAGAACTTATTTCTGTTTTCAACAAACCTAATAATCATCACAATGAAAAAAACTTTATTTATAAAATTCTTATTGAAAATTCCAATGCAAAAACTCACCATTGCACTTGCTCTAAACCGACTTTGTCAAGGAGTTAATTTTTTGGGAGATAAAACGACTTTGCCAAGTACTCCGTAGCATTATAATCCATCCATTAATTAATTACTCGTATGCTTTTATTTGCCTTGTAATTCTAAAGGGACTCTTTCACTCTATGCTTTTATTTGCTTTGTAATTATAGAACTTGTTGGTATTCCAAATGGGATATTAATTTGATCACTTTATTTAATTAAATGACTTATCACAATTTTTATTTACTCGTTGGTATTAGTAGTAGATGTATTTAATGATAAACATACGCCATTCTTTATTTATTATCATATTTATTTACATTTATATATTATTTTATTTTTTTAATTAAATAATATTGAAATAAGAGCTTTTAACGTGAGGCCTCCATTGTGTATTTTCTGCAAAATTACGCTTTTACGTCAACTTGTACAAACCTTTCTTTAATTAAATATATAGATATAAATAGATTGTCCAAACGTTAGGTCATCTACCAAATGAAAGATCAACTCGAGACGGTCTCACGATAATTATATTATGGTTCGTTAACACCCTCAGTCCTCACGCCTCACGTTATGTTAATGTGATAGGATTACAATGTAAAAACGTAATATCCCTCCTTGTAAGTTGTTTATTGAGTCCTGAATTCCTGATACTCATGACCATTAAGTACTCTTCAATATCTTTACGTCTCTTGTATTCTTTTATAATTATATAAAAACATTCATTAGTACAATAATTAGTAATTAATAATCTTAATTATACCTATATTTTCAATCTTTTATTGTGTTTTATTCAAATCAATTTTTTCGTATATTTTCAATCTCGTTAATTACAATCAATACAATTGTAAAGTTTTTTTTTTTTTTGGTAGAAATACAATTGTTCATATGAGTAAATATTCAGTATTTTCTTTGTTGCTAAGTTACTGTTCGGTTATAATTTGACATTACTTTGAACTCCGTATTTATTTACAGTTTTACACATAAAATCAACTTAATATATAAAAGTATAATTATGATACTTACAAAATCTTTAGCTTTAAATAGATATTTGTAAATAAAATTGATTTGATATAATAATGTCCAAATAGAAAATACAATTTATAAAAAATTTCGTGTTAGTATTTAATCTTTTTATATACCACATATTTTTGTTAAAAAATAAATAAATTATATACCATTGGTTCCTTCCCATTACTCAAAATGAAAATTAAAATTTAAACTATACGAAGTAGATAAAAAGGGGAAAAAAATTTAGAAACTACTTGTATCAATTAGGCAGTAGAATTGACTACAAAAAAAAAAAAAAAAAAAAAAAAAAAAAAAAAAAAATCAATTAGGCAGTAGAATGCCAAGTGCATACAAACTTGAAATCCTAAATTAATACCCGTTAATTATGCCCCTTAATTAGATTCTTCACAAAATAAAACTCCCTAATCTATCCCTTGATATTGATTCAATACCTCAATATTTCCATCTCCCTTGTTTTACCTCCTTAATTAAAGGAGAAGATAAGCACATCTAATGGCAGCGTTGAAGGACCGCCATATGTGAACACGTCTGGTGCTTATAGTGGTGTATTTGATTATTTTTTTTCAGTTTTATTTGAATGAATAATGATGTGTACGAAGAAGATGAAGAAATTGTTTGTTTGTTTTTTTTTTTTTTTTTTTTTTTAAGATGAAGATGAAAAAATCGGTAGTGGTAACTGGTAAATGAAGAGTGAATGTGAATGTGGTTTTATTTTATTGATGGGTTGTTGGGAAATGGTAAAAGACTAAAGTAAATGGACTATTCTACCCTTTTATTTTGTACTAAAAAATTAAATCATTGATTGTGCGGACCATTTTACCCAATTAATGTGAGGGCTTGAAAGTAGAAATGCTGGTTTCTCATGCTGCCACATCAGCATTAGAAAACCTTTCTTTAATATAATATATAGAATATAGATAGATTACAACTAACATTGAAATTAAAATGGGATGAATGATGATGAAAGTATAGTAAATATATATATATATATATATGGGGTAATATAATATGGATCTACTTCTCTCGACCCTCCGACTGTCGCCAATTCAATGGGCTTAATTAAACAAGCTACAACTTTTCATTAGGCCAAGCCCATTTAATTAAGCTCCCACACTAGGCAGGCCGCAGGAGGCACTCATATTCTAGACACAACTATGTTCTACTCCGTACCATATATAACTCCATACCGTTACCCATGTCGTCATGCCTTGCTTGGGAGTTGCTTCTGCTCCATCCACAAAATTTAACCGATTTAATTTAGCTAGTATCGTGTATGGTCTACATAAGCGCCGAGTCGTGTGTGCTAGCCTAATGGCCAGTATGTAGGTACTCCGTAGTGGTAATGGATCGATATGCGTAGGAAGTTAGGTTTTAGGATTTTGTAATTATTTAATACGCCATGCATGCATCTAATTAAGAAATTTATGTATGAGTTGCCTTTGACTTGTGGCTCTTCAAAAAAAGGCATTATGCCTTAATTATAGAGCTTATATTTGATGTTTGTTAGTTAGTTAGCTACTTCCTATGTCTCAGTCATTTATTTATATTTCTCTCAAATCCCCCTCACAAAAAAGTCAAACTGTAAGCAATTTACTAGAACGGAATGAGTAGTTAGAACTTAGATCAACAACTTATGAGCGCATGCATGCATCATATATTACGCCTCCTATGATATTACCCTTGATAATATATTACGAGTAGCTTATTTTGTTATCAAGTATGCAACCACATTCCGGCCCCAACGAAAAACTGATTAGCTTCATCATTCAATTCACGATGAGTAGAACCAGTACTGCACGCATTGACGTACAATTAAACTCACAATAAAGCGGAAATTTAATTTTAATTTAAGTTTTTAGAGTAAAATTGTACTCCGTATTATTGTAGTGTTTTGTATCTTTTATAAAACTACACATTCCGTATAACGAAGTATTTAACCAAACTATATACGGAGTACTATAAGAGTTTGATGGAGATATTTTAATTTTGAGTCATCAAAACTCAACCACATAGATTTTGTTATATGAAAGGTAGGATGGTATATACTTCATTCCTCCATTCCAAGAATTTTCGATATAATTTCAAACCTATAAAATAAAAAAATAGTCATGTGAGATTATGTTTTAATAGTCTTTTGGAGTGCAATATTAAAATCTATCTAATTTTTTTGTAATACGTAAAAAATTTGTGAACAAAATTGAAGAAAACGAGCATTAATACTATACGTACAAAAAATAAACGTATAAAATTGAATGAAACCTAGGAAATACGAAGTACGGAGTATATATTTGTTGTGGACTGTGGAGCAAGGAACAATGGAACATAAATGCAGACAGCTGTAGAGTATAGTGAGTTTATTATAGGATTAGTAGCAGACATTAGATTTATTTGGTTGTAGAGTTGTAGGCTCCTCCTCCCATACTTGAATACCTCGCCTTCTCCTTTCAAATTCAAGGACCACGTACATATATATGAATACATATATACGGAGTGGAGTATATATTTTACTTCCAAGTATATATATATATATATATATACATTATCAACTAACACTGCAACCACTATATATACTCCGTAACAATAATGGAAGGCTATTCAACTAGAAAACCATGCTACAAAGAGCAGATTAATAAGAGTAATCAAATGGTTTCCAGAAGTCCAAGTTCTCGAATTAGTTTCTCTGCTAAGTTGCCTTCTGATGTTTCTGCTGTTTGGGCTGATCACACCCTTTGCGCCGTCTTCAACTCTACTGATCCTTTCCTCGATTTGAAAGCCTCCATACTCGAAATGGTTAGAGTTTTCCGTCTTCGTGATTGGGATGACATTGAGGACCTTGTTTATTGCTACATTGCCCTCAATTCTTCTGAGGTTCATGGTTTCATTCTCCATGCTTTCCTTACTTTATTTGATGTCTAATCACTAATGTGATGCCATGAGGTTAATTACTACTGCTACCATGTACGGAGTAATGTAATTGTGATCTTTTGATATATTAGCTGATGAAGCTTAGACAGTTAAGAATAAAATTGATATTATCGCGTCTATTAGAGTATTATAAAATTGATCTTGAATGTATATCTTGATAGAATAATGGAAGAGTAAGAAATGTTTTATTAAATTCAGAATTGCATGGTTACAATATCAACAGATGATACATATATATGTGCTCATACGATAAATCTTAAATGTAATAAAATCTCTAATTACAAAGATATGATTTTATTTACTTCCTAATTACAATGTGAACACAATAATATTTATGAGTTGATTTACTTGATTGGGAGGTAAATAATATTTCCTTAACTAGAGTAATATGGCTAATATATCTTACTATGAGTATCGGTTTATTTATATCTTAATTTTTCGGTTGAGTCCAGTTCTAATATATTAGATACATACATACGTACGGTATATTAGATACATTAACATTGTGAATCAGATTAAAAGGTTATCGATTTGTAATTTGTAAATTTTGAATAATTTGTTGAATGTTACATATTCTATATACTTAATTGCTCAACCAACTCTGAAATTTGAAGCAAAATGTTATTCATTAAGGAGCATTTTTTTGTAAAAAGATACATGGAGTAAAAATGATATTTAATTAAAATGAAGGATTAAGTGAATTCAAAATAAAATAAAAATGAAGGGATAGATTAGGTAAAAGATTATTGGCACACCATAGTACGGAGTAGTATATTAAAGAGAATGTGATGAGAAGTAGTAGTATGAATTTATTAGCATAGTGCATGAGTTATGAATGTGGATCCTCTCCATTTCTTCACCCTCTCCATTTTCTATCAACAGTCTAGATGGAAGTCTCATACGATCTAACGGTTACTAATTTCATGAGTTATGTAGGAAATAATAATATTATACAAGTAGTTGTATTAGAGGAAATGGATAGGAAATGGAGAGAATCCTTACCCAGGAGTTATATAGGTCGATATTAGTGGGACCGTTGTTATCAATTGCTGCTCGGATTTGTTTTGCATAATAATGAAGACCCATGCCGTATGCAATGCTCCATTTTACAAATTATTGAATTGCTCAGAGTAACGTGTCTCACTGCCCGACACGATTTCTCATTCAGTGATTCTCACAGTCATACTCATCATACTTATATTTCACTGTTTACAATATTTATCACACTAATGTCGCTTAATAAACTGTTGGTCACCGTACCTTGTAAATGACTCGTAGACTCTAACTGAACTTTGATAAAAGTAGAATCCAAACAATTTTAAGTACAACATAATTATATTGTTAGTAATGTTTTATGGAATTAAGTGAAAGCAATACATAGAAGGTTATGATAAAAACATACTTCTTCCGTTTTAGTGAATTGTTTACATTATGACTTTTTTTGTGAGGGGAAAAAAGTCAAAATGTAAACAAATGGCGGAGACAGAGGGAGTAAAACAAATGGAAGATGAAAGAAGATATCGACAATGGAAGATGGGCGGTTAAAAGGCGAGTAAGGATAGTTGAGGCCCAAAATGAGGATTGGGCTGATGTAAAACTACAACCCTTTTTAAGTAAAACAAAGTCCAATAATAATAATAATAATAATAATAATAATAAGAAGCAAAACCCTAACACACACAGAGACATACAGACGCCCACCCACTCCCAGTGAGAATAAAAACCTAAGAAAACCGCCATTGCTAGGGTTTCCAAACGCACACACAAAGAAGGAAAAGAAGAAAAATGAAGACGGTGTTGTCGTCAGACTCAATGGAGATCCCAGAAGGGGTGACTATCAAAATTGATGCTAAGATGATCGAGGTTGAGGGTCCACGTGGTAAGCTTGTTAGGAACTTCAAGCATCTTAACCTTGATTTCCAACTCACAACAAACGAAGATGGTAAACATATTCTTAAAATAGATTCATGGTTTAGTAAGAGGAAAACTACTGCTGCTATTCGTACTGCCATTTCTCATGTTGACAATTTGATTACTGGTGTTACTAAGGGTTACCGCTACAAGATGCGTATGGTTTATGCTCATTTCCCCATCAATGCCAGCATCACCAACTCTAACAAGGGCATTGACATCCGTAACTTCCTTGGTGAAAAGCGGGTTTCTTTCTTTCTTTCTTTCCTTCCTTCTATTTTTCATTCTTTCCATTCTATCTCTTTGAATTCACCATCATTTCACCCTTTTATGCCTACCAAGTTTCTGCTGTCTACTGAATAACATGGCGTTATTAACTAATTGCTTCTCACTTTTGTTTTATAGAGCTTCCATTCTGATTATCACATTCTAATCACACTTTCATTCATACTTAAACTCGAGTTTTCATTCAATTTCACCCTCTTTGTTCTGTTTATCCATGCAGGCAGTATCTGTACGCACTATTTCAAACCCACCGTGTGTCTGTTTTGAATAGTGCACTGATTACCATTCATGTTGATATTTGCCAATGGATGACATGTACACCATTTCTACCCTTGTAATTCTTTACACATCATGACCTCCGTCAACCTTTGTTTTAGTCGTGTGGACCTATCAGAAACCTTGTTTCACATCCTCTTTTTTGGTCCTCAAAACTTAATCTACCTTGCCTTCTCGTCTTTGACCAATTGCCAAAAACGTTTCAAGTTATCAACTAAACTAAACAGCAGCGATTCATTTTGTAATGGTTGACTGTGATTTTTAACCTAAGTTCTGATCATTGGCTTGTCTTCAGGTCAGGAAAGTCGACATGCTTGATGGTGTTAGCATCTTGAGATCCGAGAAGGTCAAGGATGAACTCGTGTTGGACGGCAACGATATTGAACTTGTGTCTCGCTCAGCTGCTCTCATCAACCAGGTATGCTTTTGTTCGTGTGCTCCGTGCCATTTCCTTTGCTTTCGTATGGTATGAACCTGTTTGTGTTGATCTCTTATCTATTTGTGTGCAGAAATGCCATGTGAAGAACAAGGATATCCGAAAGTTTCTCGATGGTATCTACGTCAGCGAGAAGGGAAGGATCGAGGAGGAAGCTTAATTATTTTGATCGGACAGTAGAATGTGCTTGTGTGGCTTCATCTTTAGTGTTTGCCTCTTTTTTTTTTTTTTTCTTATCTTTATAATTGCCTAGACTTTTGGAGTTACGGTTTTGTGTGGTGTTATGTTGAGAACATGCCTCAATGAAAGAAATGTTTGGCCGATGATCATGTAATTGTCAAATTGGTTACCTACCTTTGTTCTGTCTTGGATTAGTATACAATTTTATCTAAAACTTTGTGTGGTTTATCAAAACCGGTTATCAAGTAAGTGAGTAAGATTTCTAGTGTTGTTGGCTAGCAACTTTTGAGCCACCGCAATTGTGATTCGTGATTATGTTGGATTGATTGTTGGGGTTTTACTTAAATGGTTGAGCCAACAACAGTTGATGGTATAGTTGAGCAATTTTTTCACGATTTTGTTTGATTCACTGTACTACTCCGTATTAAGTAGGATGACATCTATGATCTATGTATGGTATTGGATGGTTGAAAGCTGCTTGTAATTGAAAAGATTGATATTGTTGAAAAGTTACGTCAACAGAAGAAGCGAGTGGCGAGTGAATTCTACGGAACAAAAACCTTGGAAGGGCCGAATTAAATTCGTAGCAGTGAAGAGCATGTGATGTTCGAGGAGTGGAGTATGCATATTAGACATGTTATGTTAGTAATAGTAATAGTAATAGTGTAGAATGCGACAATATTGGTGGGTACTGCCCTCAACACAAAAGCTCTTGAATACCTAACTAACGTTAGGCTCAAAAAATCAATCAACTTGTAATCACAAATGATTGATTGACATGCATAAGTAAAGCTGTTCACTAATACGGAGTACTTCACTTCAACATTATCATCATCCTTTTCATAAGTAGACAAATCCAACCTTCTTGCATCTCATTCCGCCACGTAACCACTTCCATTGATAATTACAACTAGATTTCCATACAACCAAAACTCTCACTCACATCTTCCATTCTTCACATCTGTTGAGCTGACCACCACCACCACACACACACACACACACACACACACACACACCTGTTCTTTCTTGTATGGCTCTTAACAGGTTCTTCAGCAACACACTCTGCTGGTTTGCTCTTTTGTTGGTCTATTATTGTGGCCATATTGGTGTCGCTAAGCACTTGATTACCGTCAATAAAGTTATTTCATTCCCGGAGTTTAGCATTTCCATCGACCCAAGGCTTCAACATGATGTTAGGCTCCTAGGAAGTGCTAAGTTCTCTGAGAATAAACGGAGCATCCAAATACCAGACACGACTTATTCAGATGATATCCGTCACCAAGCTGGACGCGCTATTTACTCGTCTCCAATTCGGGTATTTGATCCTGATACCCAAACACCAGGTTCATTTGATACCACGTTCGCTTTCCAGTTCAGTAACCATAGTTTGTCAGCATATAACGATGACACCACTGGAGACACTCTTGGAGGTAAAAATCATCCTTCAAACTTGCATATTCAATCAAGTTTCTTAACTACCTAGGAGTAAGGACGCATGAATCTGAACAAATTTAAATAAATTAGAAAGCTATATATATTGAGAAATCTGCTTAATTAAAAACGTGCTGTGACTGTGCATGCAGGCAGCGGACTAACCTTCTTGATGACTCCTGATGAGTTCACAGTGGGCCGACCTGGGCCATGGCTAGGAATGCTGAACGATGCCTGTGACGACGATTACTACAAGTTTTTTGCCATTGAGTTCGATACACGCCAAAACCCAGAGATCAGTGATCCAAATGACAACCACATAGGCATCAACTTGGGCAGCATCATATCCACTTCTACAGTCAACGTTTCTGATTACGGCCTTGCTTTCAAGGATGGTTCTATCCACCATGCTCAAATCACCTATGACGGGTTAACTAAACGGATGGATATAAGGGTTGGTTCAGACCTTAAAAAACCACTAACATCAGTATTTTCTGATGATGTTGATCTTAGTCCATTCCTGAAAGAGTACATGTTTGTTGGGTTTTCAGCTTCTACAGGGAACTTTACCCAATTACACAACATTCTCTCTTGGAACTTCACCTCCAAAACCCCTGCAAATCTACGTTTTCCATCTACTGAAACCTGTCAGAGTAAGCTCTTAGTTGGGAGAAACCCGGTGGATGCACCATCCGCTGGTTTGCCTGTTAAAAATGAAAGACCAACTACCACCTTTCTAATATTCATCTGTGTCGTATTTCTATGTTTCGCGATGTTTGTTACCCTTTACTGCAACAGTAACAGACCAAGTGAGGAAAGTGGCTCTGCTTTCTTGGACATGCCGGAAAAGAAGTACCGTCCTCAGCCTCCAAACAAGCCACGACGGTTCACTGCAGCAGAGCTTTCATTAGCCACAAAAGGGTTTAATGACATGGAAGTTTTAGGGAACGACTTAAGTGGCGTTTTGTACAAAGGAACCTTGCCTAATGGTTGCCACGTGGCCGTGAAGCGACTCTCAGTTGAGTTTGTGACGTCTTCAGGTATCGACAGGAAGAAATTCTTGAAACGGGTTGGGTTGTTGAGCCGGGTTAGACACCCGGGTTTAGTCCCCATCCGAGGTTGGTGCTATGATAGGAAGGAATTGATGATTGTCTACGAGTACGTATTCAATGGGTGTCTTGATAAATGGTTATTTGGGGTAGGAGTATTACCGTGGAGTAGGCGGTTTAAGGTGATAAAAAATGTGGCAAACGGACTAAGCCATATGCATCAAAATGGAGTAGCTCATAATAAAGTCCAAGCAAGTAGTGTGTTTGTAGATGTAAGCTTTAAGGCCTTACTAGGTGACTTTGGGGTGAGTGATCCGGCAGATATTGAGCCCACATCGAGCAAGAGTGTGGATGTATTCAATTTTGGGATATTCGTGTTAGAAGTGGTGTCAGGAAGGAAGAGATGGATATACGAGATGGAGAATGACAAAAGAGGAAACGGGTATAGTTTAGAAGAGGCGGGAATGATGAAAATGGATATGTTGGATTATGCGTGGATGATGCACGAGGAAGACAAGAAGATGAAAATGGTGGATAGGAGGATGGGTAAAGGGGTGGAGACAGAAGAAGCTATACGGGTCGTCAATGTCGGGTTGATGTGTAGTTTGCCAGAGAAGAATGGGAGGCCTAAGATGGAGGAAGTAGTTGGATATTTGGTTGAACACAATAGCATTCCAGAACTGCCTCCAAATAGACCCATGGTCTTGTTTCCTTACAATAGTGGGCCTAAACTTTGTGGTGGTTATGTTTGTGCCCCCTTCTAATTCATTCTTTCACCTTTTGTTTGTGATTATTTAGGTATTTGCCTTTGATAAATGACAAACACTTAATGTTATCACAACAATTAAATTAAATTGTAAGTTGTAACTATGGCATGCGAGACTTATATGATGAAAGAGAACAAGTAGTAAGACAAAGATGAAGCGTAACATAAATTAAAGTGCATACATTGATCAAGTGAAGTTGATACATTCTACTGTAATAATCAAGAGACTAAACTAATAGTCTCCTTTTAATTTTAAGTCTTTATGACACACATGACACACCACACTAATAACAACAATAATAATTAATAATGCTACAACAAAAGCAAAACATACCAAAGATGATTCATTACACATTTACACATATTCATATTATTATGGATTATTTTTAAGACTTAATAGAGATAAAGTTGAAGTTGATGCATGGTGAAAGATGTAGGTGGGGATCAAGCGCAGTGTGTAAGGCAGAAACAACGACGACGGAAACCACGACAATGGCCGCCAGGGAAGCCCTCAGTTTTGCAAACATTAGCACAGTTACTCCTGCTTATACATGTTCCTTTGAACCTGTGACTTTGTGACTCACATGTCCTTGCCTCCCCCGTCTTTGTCCCTATTTCTTTTTTTTTTAAAAAAAGATAGATATCAACACAAAAACGAGTTAGTGATATTCTTCAATATGTTTACAAGGTTAATAGTACGTGTATATACACCGCTTACAAATTGCAATGTACTCCGTAGTCGATTACTTTATAAACAAAGCATTAAGCTCGCCTAAGTTATAACGAGTACTAATTTACGCATGTAATTAAATTAAATCTGTCGATTCATCATTGAACTTATTGCGAGTAATTAAAATCATTACCACGCACTATACCTCAGAATGCTATGCAATGCGTTGCGTATGTGCAATAATAGACGACGGATCGAGTATAACTAGCTCAACTTATTTCATAGTTTCATTCTATTATATGATATCACCTACAAAAGTTATTACTGTAGTAGCTAGAGGGGAAATATAATTAATAGAGGAAGAAAGTAGAACCTGTGGACATGACTAGTAAAAGCATGAGAAGAACTACGGAAAACACTCTAGTAGAACAAGTGCAGCGCTCCATTTCACTCTTTTCTTTCTTTATTTTACAAGTGAGTTACACATTACTTACTATCACAAGCTTCCCTTTTTATAGCACCGCACCATGTTAAAGATTTTTTTTTTTTTTTTTTTTTTATTTTTTTTTTAAATGTACGGAGTACTCCGTATTAAATTGGTGGGTGAAGCCGTGAAGTGGAGTCCTTCGTACTCCGTATTATTATTTGTGGTTTGCAATGTAAAGGGCCACCCAACGTAACTAGCCAATTCAAGTAAGGGTTACTGCTATTCACTATTCAGTATTACATTATTGATTCATGTCTTTTATTTTTACATTATTGCTCTGTCACATTGGCACATTGCCAACAATGTTACTTGGTCAAATTTTAAAAGATATTTTGCACTTTTCATTTAACACAAATTCTCATATAAAACGGATAATCCGTCTTAAGCTTAAGACGGGTCAAATAATTAGGATAAGACAAAAGTAAAAAGTGTAGGAAAAAGTAGGTTGTTTTGTCTTATGTGTGCAAGTGGATGAGTACTTGACCCGTTTTAAGTTTAAGACGGATAACCCGTTTTAAGAGAGACTTATTGTTCATTTAATGCAAATACTTAATAACAACTGAGTTATACTATAAGTTGTTTTTATAGCTAATTGCATTGTTAGCGATCTTAATTATGTCGATTGCTATTTAAATGGCTTTAGATCAAACATATGTTAAAAATAATATTACTCTCTTTGTCTCAATTATTTATTTACACTTTCTTAAATCTCCCTTACAAAAAAGTCAATGTATGTGTAAACAATCTACTGAAACGATGGGAGTATGTGTTATTCAATTATGAACAATTTTACTATTAGAGTTTGAAATCATTTTAATTTTCATTTAATAGACATTGGCTTAACTAAGACGAACATGACTCGAAGACTATTCATATGTATTCGGTAGTATCGACATAACACATAGGACTATGCATGCAAGTGGGTAGCCTACATAGGTCATACAATTGTATTTGTTCGTGAGTCACGTACGTGTTTTAATTTGGCAAAAACAAGGTGGATATTGCAGTATAATAATAGTGGAATAGTTGATAAATACGGAATATGAAAGTGATGGAAGTTTGTGGCTGCATTGTAGCGCCACGGCGACGATGACTGATAACTGATGACTGATGACTGATGACGATTCATAACACTACGCGTTTACACCCGGCCCACTAGTAAGTAGTAATCCTTTCTCACTTTGGCTTTACTAATTATGGAGTACTAGTAATTAATAACGTACATTGCATGTTCCATTCATAATTATTTGTTCACATTCATTTTTGAGTAGTGCGTTGTAAAGTTTTTGCCTGCCTTTACCCTTTTTTCTAGTGCTCTATACGTCGACATCTACTAGTGTTGTCTGTTGAAATTATTAATGAATACGGAGTATATATTTCTCTATTATTCAACTCTTTTTGCTGCATTGAGGCCCAAATAAACATCCACAGCGATAATAGACGACTATTTGTCAATCAAATCATAAGCCCATTCTCAGTTCAACATCGGCCCATCTTGTAAGGACCGTCATTGGGCCACAACTCTAACATCATTTTAGGTTTTAACTTCTTCTTAAACTCAAGCCCCATCCCTTTTCAACACCCATACTTATTTCTACTTACTATAGTTGGATATTGGATATACATTTTAGTGTAAAATAATTTCATTTTGTATGAGGGATCAATAAAATTACCCAACACTATTATTTGTGTGTAACTTTAATATTGTGTTGTAAATACTACTCCGTAACTTCTTTACTCCATTTATTTGTGAATAAAATCTTCAATACAACTCTTAGGGGTCGTTTGATTCGATGCAAGAAAATACAATTACTAGAAACTGTGAAATCACGTGAATTAAAAAGTGTAAAAACCTACTCCGTATTTGATTGGCATGGTAAAAATAAAGGAGTGTTGGTAAGTGAATTCTTATCTAACGGAAGAATTCAATTCCTATTTTCATGTAATGGGCAACCAAACAAGGTTAAACATTTACGGAGTATCATTTTATAGGAATTTTAACTTTTCATAAATTCAAATTAAAGGGCAACCAAATGACCCTTTAATATATTATTATATGAAATTTAACGATATAAATAAAAGGAAACGTACGTAAAATAAATGTATTTATTTATGCATTATTAAAGTAGAAGAAACAATCCCACAAAATATTAAAATTAATCCGTAATTAGAAAGGAAGGGTTATTTATTTTAGGGTTTTTAAAATTTGTATCACTGCATCTTATTGGGTTTTCTAACTGCACTCAGTATATCGTATTCCCAACTGTACCCCTGAGTTCTTTAATTACTCCCAATTGTACCCCTGAGTTTCTTTAATTTAACCAAAATCATACCTGAAATTGAACAGAGGAAGGAAGAACTGCAAAAGTTCAACGATGAAGATGTTGCAACGACGATGAACTGTAAAAGTTCAATAACAAAAGAAAGGAGATGAAGAGAACAGAGGAAGAAAGGTGAAAGGGTTTCAAAGGGTTTTAAAAAAATTGAATCAAAAGAAAGAAATGACGGTTAATAAATTGACTCAACTTCTAATTTACAACTAATCCTTCCACGTAGGCAAATTAGGCGCGCTCCACGTAGGCAAATTACGCGTCCTAATTGGCATTTAACGGTGATAATTGACTGCTTAAGCATAATTAGTTATGGTTGGGAGTAATTAAGGAAACTCAGAATGCAGATTGGGAATACGATATACAGAGTGCAGTTAGGAAACCCAGCGATTAAATGAAGCATCGGCCCAAGACCACCAAACCGGACATTGAGGACCAAATATTTTTAATGTGGACCGATGGCCGGATAAAAACTTAGTCTGCACTCAAACCTGGACCAAATAGATTTGGTCCAGTTCAAAACCCGGACCAAAGACCAAATCGAAGGGAAAAAGTGGACCGAGGACTGGACCGAAAATTCCTCGGTCCGGGTTCGGTCTGGACCAAATACACCGGTCCGGTCCAATTTTTCGGTCCGGACTAAATTTGAATAGTACAAGGACACAATTGGAAAAAACCCATTATTTTATTTTATCTTTTAAAATAAAAAAGGAAGGTTAAGAATAAGTAAACTCCCAAAAATAAAAAATCCTGCGAAAGGGGACTAAACTTGGGAAAGGGGAAACCCAAAAAAGAAAAATAAAGATAATCCTGGTGTCCGTCCATATAAGTAGTTGGAAATTAGGAGGGTTTAAGAATTAGCCCAAGTAATAAAATCAAAAATCAAAAATCAAAATCAAAAATCAAAATCTAGGGTTTAAGAAATCCCAGAAAAATCAATCAAGAAGAATGTCGATAGCAAGTTTAGTAAGGAATCCTGGAGGTGTAGAAAAAGCAATGAAGGCAATACCAGTTGCATATCGGTTAATAACAAGTGTTACAAATGGTGGTGGTGGTATGCATCATCAATCTCGTTCTCTTTCCAAACCACCATTGTTTTCTCAGATTTCTCCATCAATTGCTCCTCTTCCTCCTGCTTTAGCAATGAAGGCAATACCAGTTGCGTATCGGTTAATAACAACTGTTACAAATGGTGGTATGCATCATCAATCTCGTTCTCTTTCCAAACCACCATTGTTTTCTCAGATTTCTCCATCAATTGCTCCTCTTCCTCCTGCTTTAGCAATGAAGGCAATACCAGTTGCGTATCGGTTAATAACAACTGTTACAAATGGTGGTATGCATCATCAATCTCGTTCTCTTTCCAAACCACCATTGTTTTCTCAGATTTCTCCATCAATTGCTCCTCTTCCTCCTGCTTTTCGCAATGTTTCTCGCTCTTTTTCCACTGATCGTCACCTTGATCCCTATGTTAGGTTATACCTCTTCCTTCCTTCCTTCCTTCTTCTTTTATTGATTCAACCTTGTTGTTGTTGTTGTTGTTGTTGTTGTTGTTGTTGTTGTTGTTGTTGTTGTTGTTTGTTTCCATGGAAGCGGCTGCTTGTGTGTCAGATTTAACTTTTGGTTGTAAAACAATTAAAACTGTGCTTTCACATAGCAGGCCTATCAATAAGGCTTCTCTTTGTTGTTGTGCTTGCTAATTGCTATGAGTAGTTCTCGGAATATGTTTGTGTGTTTTGCAATGTCAAGCGTATTTTTGGGCTTGATGAGTGATTTTACCGAATCAATAGTATTTTCAATGGAATTTTTTTTATTGACATTAGTCTGATATCACTTGTGTTTACGTAACTGCAATGACAGTTGTTACTCAACTCTTGGAAATCATTAGTGAGACCTTTCACAGCGTGCCTTAGCAGATGATCAATATCTGCCAGCATTGCTAGCTCTTATAAGCGTGCTCTATGGTTCAGGGTATATGATCACAGTTGTTGTGTATGTAAACTTGAATGCATTTATGACTTTCAAATGGTGTCGGTAGGTTCACGAGGAGGACTGCTATGAATTGGGGGGTTCGCTTTGTGCCACAACATGAGGCGTATGTGATTGAGCGATTTGGAAAATTTCACAAAGTCCTAGAAGGTGGTTTGCATCTGTTGGTACCCGTTGTTGACCAGATAGCTTATATTCACTCACTGAAAGAGCAGACCATTGACATCACGGAGCAGCTAGCTGTTACAACTGACCATGTCAGCATCAAAGTGAATGGTCTTCTGTTGGTCAAGGTATCTTTGCCCTTCTTGTTGTTTCCATGTAATCTGTAATGCCTGAATACTGCATTTACTTAATTGTTTCTGTGACTTTCAGGTTATCGATGCAGAGAAAGCATCGTATGGTAATGACAATGTGATGCATTCAGTGATTCAGTTGGCACAAACAGTTATGCGTAGTGCTGTTGGTAAAATGCCTCTTGACAAAATATTCATGGAAAGAGAAAATCTGAATGCAAATATTGTGGTATGTTACCTTTCGTCTCCTATTTTTATTCTGCTATGCGTGGAAATTTGTTTCCTGTCCCAACAAGTATAACAATTGCTTTTATGAATCGTTATGTTTTGAAGTTGTTTTCTATGTGTACTACTCTTGCTGTGGCATATACATCGCCATGGATAATACTATGAGAGTATCAAACTTAACTAATTGCGTGACCAAAGCATTAATGGATTTCTTTTGCCGACTTCTGTTGGTTTTCCTTGAGATTTATTATCCTCAGTATGATTAATGGTATGTGTCATTTTGGTGTCATGGGCTCAAATTGCTCTGTGATATCTTATATGGGAGTGTGGCATTTTGTTTTCCATTGTTTTCGAGTTCCCAGACTAGGTTTCCGTCCTGTTTTGTTTATATTTATGACATTTTTGGTTCTAAGTCTGACCCTTCAATTTACCCCATGGATTTGTTTGCTATATTTCATGATCTTTATAAATTTGCAGGCTGCTATTAATGATGTTGCTACGCATTGGGGACTTGTCTGTCATCGCTATGAGATAAGTAAGCTCAGTTTCACCTTCTAATATTAAGTCTAGCTAATTGATTTAATCATTCTTCTTAATACCATTACCATCACCATCACTACTGAACTTAATCTTGGAACTCTATAGAGGAGATCATTCCACCTCCTGGAATAAGAGACAGCATGGTTATGCAAGCGGAAGCAGAGAGGAGAAAAAGAGCTGTAATTACTGAGGCAGAAGGTTGGTTTTTTTGCCCCTTTTACAATAATAATCATATACTCAACAATGGTCACAATAATTGAAACAATGGTCGGTCTCATTTTATCTCAATATCTTTACTTATGCTTTAAGTTAGTTGTTTCACACCTGAAGGTTGAAAATCCGTTCTGTTCTTCTAACATATTACCGCTCAACCTTTGGAATGGCCTATTCAACATCTGAAAAGCTTATTAGTTGCATTTCTCTGTGACAGGAAAGAGGGAAGCTGTCATTACTGAGGCAGAAGGTTGGTTTTTTTTGCCCCTTTTACAATTATAATCATATACTCAACAATGGTCACAATAATTGAAACAATGGTCGGTCTCATTTTATCTCAATATCTTTACTTATGCTTTAAGTTAGTTGTTTCACACCTGAAGGTTGAAAATCCGTTCTGTTCTTCTAACATATTACCGCTCAACCTTTGGAATGGCCTATTCAACATCTGAAAAGCTTATTAGTTGCATTTCTCTGTGACAGGAAAGAGGGAAGCTGTCATATTGACTTCTGAAGCGGCTAAGACGAACTCAATCAACCGAGCTACAGGTTGATATTTTTTATCTTTAGCTGATGTCATTTCTTTATTAGGCTGCAAATACCCTTTAGGCCTACTAGTTTGTGGTACTGATGTTATCGGTGTATGTAGGAGAAGCAGAGGCCATACGCATCATTGCAGAAGCCATTCAAGGAAATGGGGGACAAGCGGTAAATTTCCTACACTTTTTAGCTTTCTATATAAGATAGCAGGTTCCTGACTTGATATATTCACGGCTTTCTTTCTGCAATCTGCAGGCTGCAAGCCTTAAAGTGGCTCAGGACTATGTGCAGGCGTTCAACAAAATGGCTAAGGAGGTATAAACTGTCGTACTCTATTATGTCCCTGTTACTATTCGTTTTTTTTCCGTGAAGGAGGTTTAATAAATCAACTATCTTGCCGATGTTGCAGACTACAACAATGCTGCTTCCTGCGCCAGTTGGCGATCCGTCTAGTATGGTTGCATCTGCTCTGGCTCTATACAATAATATCGTAGTGGACAAACATGGGAAGAAGGTGTTTCAAGACAACTCCACTCCTGCACTATCTGAGGGACAAAGTGAGCATGATGAAGCAATTGAGACAGAGGAGAGACCTGTCTTTTCACTACAAAGCACAAAGAAGGATTGAATAGAGGACATAATAATACGTCACAGGAAAGAAGATGAATCATTGACTGTTAGTAGTTCTAGTTAGACTGATTTCAAATGCGGTTGAATGCAATTGCGTAGCGTAACTATATTTGACTGTTTTCATTCAGAGTTTTGAAATTTTGGTTGATACAATTGATCTGTTGATTGAACAGACTTGGTGTAAATGCCTAAATGGTACGGAGTACTTGTTATCGATTCGTAAATTTGAACCTGATCCACCTTCTCACTACTCTAGTACTACGTAGTGTGTACCAACACACACATTGTCTTTGTTAGAACCTGTTCTTTTGGACGTTTTAATGAATTAAATCAATTGAATTGAATTTGACGAAATAAAATGAAGTTAAGCGAAAGAAATTTGGCCAAGTGAAATTTGGCGAAGTGAAAATAAGCTGGAAAGAACAAGTCTTACTCTTTGTTTTGACGGAGAGGTTTGAGAACAAAATCAATGGTCTAGTTAGCAAGCTGAGTGCAGGGATTCTAAGGGATCAAAATCTTATTCACAAGGCACATCATCATTTGAAGCAAGTGTTAAACGAGCGTACATTTTTTGAACTTATTTCAATCTATATAGATAGATGTATTTTATTTAATCATGGGTAAAAATGTACAGATTCAGTCTTATTTACTTACACATGATCCTTTGAACTACTGTTGTTGTCATGCAGAACATTCTGGTAAATGCACTAACTAGTTAGGTAGAAGTACCAAACAAAAGAAAGTAAAAAAAAGAGATAAGTAACCCATGATGATGATTCAGTTCAACATTGTTTTGAACAATTCATTCGATTATCTCAAAGTTATAGTTCAAAGAAATGAACGATAGAGATCAAGGCAACCTAGCTTGTTCTTCGTCACTATGGTTGAGAACACGCTCATCATTAGCAATAGCGCGCAATTCAACAGTGAAATCGAGGAAGAAGAACAAGACAACCAAAGCTACACAGCAGCAAAACATAGGTATAGGACCAAAGATCCAAAGAAACAAAGGAAACGAAAAATAGAAGGCACGCAATCCGAGGGACCAAAAGTAACCGCCTTTGTTGACGATCCTACTAACATAATCAGCACTCAAGTAAGGGGACACAATGTTCTTCAAAGGGACATTGATGAGAATGCTTGCGTGGCTGTAGTACCTTATCGACTGAACATTTAGCAAAAACGCCAACAGAAAGCAGACCAGTATGCTGAAAAACTTAATGGAAAAGCCCATAGGGCTAGCGTCCCCTAAAACCAGGCCCAATACTCGACCGTTACTCTGGCTTGTCATTAGGACGGCTATGATGGAACTCAATGTTATAGCTGTTGAAGCCAACAGTGTGGACGCCATAATGTTATTCCTCAATGTTTGGACTGCCAATACTCCGTTCTTGGTGTCCTGCCATGCATTAGTTTTAATTTTACTGTCATTTGGCGTACGAATATGTCTTACAAGTATACGTAGGGGAGGGGAAATGCATGCAATGTTTGGGATTATAACTAAAACAGCTGTACGTACATACAACATAAATGCTTTGTGTATGTAGGCAAAAGCAAGAAGGAAGAAGAAAGAAAGGAAACCTCCATCATGGCTTGAACCCAAAAACGTCGATTGATAGCATGAATACCGACGACGGTTTTGGTGGGTTGGTGAATGATTTTAAGAAGAAGCCAAACGTGATAGGCTGCCATAATAAACAATCCAATTGGAACCAGTGAATAATCCAATATTTGCTCCTTCATTTTGTATAATACTCCGTAATTGAGATTTGAGAATGAATGAAAGAAAGAATGAATGAATGAATAATGGTTGATATTTGTTATGTGGGAGTATCAACAAATACAAATAAATTAGAAACCAAATTCCGAAACAAATGGAAGAAGGAAATGTGATAGAGATGAATGTAGAGATGAGATGAAATTCTAGTGTGAAACTGATGGTATATAAATGTTTGATTAAGTGGGGTATGAGTTGTAGTTTGATGATGCAATCAAATCAAATACAAAGCCACTTAATAAATAAATCTTAACAAATTTCCCCATTAACCCTCAACGCCGCTAACTTTTTTTTCTCATGTCTTTTCTGATATTCAACGTATAGCCCAAGTAACATTGCTTCCAATTGCGATTGTGATTTACTAAGGGCAAGTGCAATGGGAGAACTTTATAAAAAGTTCTTCCTTTGCCATGTCACATTTTTATTTCAAAATGAAAAACGTTAAGTTCTGATGGAAGAACTTTAAATAAGTTTTTTAATGGGACCCACACTATATATTAATATTTTCCATTTAATTGTCAATTTTAATTTTAATTAATTATTTATTGTTAGTTTTCTTGATTTTTGGAAGAACCAAGTTCTACTTTTCAAACTCATTTTGTATCTTAAAGGACAAACTTTATTTCACAATGGCAAAAACTTTTTTTTAGAGTTCTTATTTACAATCTCAATGCAAAAAACTACCCATTGTACATGCTCTAAAGGTAGTGTTTGGGAATAGTCATTTGATTTGAAAATTCACATTTTAAATCTTGATTGTAAAATGTGAAATTTGCAAATGACATGGGGTGAAGGTAGAATTTGAAATCACTAAATATAAGCTTGGGTTGGGGTAGGGATGGATTTTGTTCAAATCCAAATCCAAGTATTTGTATTTTGCCAAATAAGTCATTTGGATCAAATCCAAAATTTCAAATCAAGTCCACTTATCCAAACGCACCATAAAGGTAATCACTTTTATATTTGTCACATTATACTTAATAGTGACCACCTTAAAAATTGTCACATTTTATACATGAGTAAACCCATTTTGTTTAAGACTTGGCCCAAGTTATAATCTTTGAGCTAGCTTAAGTTGTAATAACTAATAACACCATAACTAAACATAAGAATACTAATAACACTCTTAACTCCCATAAGCCCAAGACATGACCTTAGTAATTAATATACACTTCATATTCATCCTTCACAATTGATAGAGTACTAACTCGCAATATTTCACAGCCCGCTCTAAATCACCAAATTCATGTTCATGGATGCATGTAATGTTTGTAGAGTCAGCGTAAACGACACAGAAAATTAGTCGGCTTGAATAATAATTTGTCTTCCAGTACAAGCAGTAGAACTAAAAATTAGTGCATTTTGGTAAAGGACAGATTAAAGGAGGGACATAGGTAATCAGGTAAGTTTTGATGGGTTGTGTCACAAAACAAAACAAAACAAAACAAAAAAGGTTGGGTTTGTTGCTTTCAATATTGACTCTCATCTCCCAAGCATTACTCAATCAAATCTACTCCAAAAGCATCAGTCATAATTCACAAGTATCTATGATGTTAATACCACTTTTCACATGATGTTCATTTTGGTAAAGTTAAATCACTGAATGCATATGACTCGAGTGCAACATGCTGCCAAACATAATGAAGCTCCTAAGAAAGCATAACAAACATTATACTGTAGGGTATATACTTGCTGATATACTCCGTACTACTTTAGGAGTATTGTGGAGGACTGCACTTACTAAAAGTGCAAACTTTTTCTCCTTAAAGTATCATGTAATCTCACAAATAAAACAAGGGTCAAGAATTAGCACATGCGGTGCATGAAGCTCCACAAAAAGTAGCAGCCAAGCATGAGTCTTTTTAATTGTAAAGAAGACTAGTCGACCAAAAGTGGCGATGTTGTAAGATTATAAAAATCACTACTTTGATAATAAAGATAACAAGTTGAGCACTCAGACAGCAGACAGCAGACAGAGTAGTTAAGTACTCCACTCCGTAGGTCTAATGTTGTAAACCCTTGATCTTATCAAGATTGTTGTGCATTTCCTGAAAGAAGTTATGAGTAGCAGAAACAGCCTTGAAAAGTTGATCATATTTGGCTTGCTCACAGGAAATGGCTGCCTTCCTACAGGCCCTAATGCTGCCTGGAAACATGATAATGGGTAAGAGTTATTATGGGTAGAAAAGCAGGGATGGATAAGTAAGAATAAAGAGATGTACTCCGTACCAGTTAAGTGAAGAAGAGTAAAAGAAGCAGGAAAAGTAGCAATGGTGGAGACCATGGTAAGGGCGGACCAAACTCTCTGGTAATCATCTCTTGAACTTCTAATGATGCACAATTTAGTTGTGGGGTTCAGATACTTGACTAGGGAGGGAGGAAACAGACAAACAAAGAAACAAAGTTAATCAAAGTAGTCGTAGTTCGTAGTTTAGGAAGGAAGTGAGGAAGGAAGGGTAGGCTTACCCTGGAGGGAAGCAAGTGAAGAAGCGAGACCACAGTCGCCGAAATTGATAAGAATGCTCTCTTTGATTGCTCTCAACACATTGCCTTGTACCTCATCAACATCAACTGTTGATGATGAATCAATGCTAATTTCTAACACCAAATAACGGTTTTTAAAACCCACCATTGTTTTGTTTCTACTTTCTACTTTCTACTTTCTACTTTCTACTTGTAGGTAGGGATGTTTTGCTAATCAATTTCTGGAGATAACAACAATTGAATTGGGGGGGAACTGGAAGTGAATAAAGAGTGGGCGGAGAATGATGGATGGATGGATGGATGATTTTATTGGAGTAGTTAATAGAGAGATGGGCTATTCATTGGCCCACTTAAGAGTTAGGAGTTAGGAGTTAGGCCTTATCCTCTCCTCATCCTCCTCACTATAGTCTATATATATAAATATCCATACTTAAGAGGTGGTAGTAGGTATATTTGGGTCAACGACTGACTGACTATTTCAGCAAACAAGTTAAGTAAGCATCGCATCTTCCCTTCTTGTTTTTTCATTCACATTACAAGTTTTTGGTTTAAGTTTTGTATGAATCCCATCACCATTATTTGTGTCTTTTCTTCTTTATTAATTAATGCCTCATTTCTCATGATTTCTTTTACTTCACTTATTCATATCTCTATCCCTACCAAACTCTGCTTCTAACACCCGCTCATCTTCATTCGCAAATTATTTGTACCATAATGTTTGCTGCAGTTGGGACGTCGAATCATGTTTAGATGCAATTCATGGGGGATTAACCGCCTAAATTGAACACCTTTACAATGTAACATTGGCTGACCATATGTTCTCAGTACAATGTTTGCAGTCTTGAATTTACTCGTATATTATGCTCACTCTGATTCAGCATTGCTGTTTTCGTCAGCTGCATTTCATGGGGCGCCTTTTGGATTATGGTCACACAAATATTTTAACTAATGTTTTGTAATTTTTGCCCTGATTCTGACATGCAAGGGTTTCAAAATTTGGTCGTTTAAGTTACAAGTGTTGTATGTATCCAAAATAAGATCAACCGACATGTACATATAGTTTCGGGGAGTCATTTGATAGAGAAGAAACATTGACGTTGCTGCTCTCTTCTATTGGGGTTCCGCAGACTATCAATGGAACCGCTCAAGATGGCTCTGATGGCGGCGGGATCTTCAAATGTTGTCTTCCTCGCCAGTATTCTTGGCCAAGATGGACCCAACCCTAGTCACAAGTGTGATTGCAAGTGTCAGAATGAGCCTATTTGCGGAAACATGTATCGCTGTAGGCTAACTGGCCTGACTCATATATGTGACAAAAACTGTAACCAGCGAATTTTGTATGGCAATCACGACTCTCTGTGCAGAGTCAGTGGGCAGGTCTTCCCCCTGTCGCCTGTCGAACAACAAGCAGTCAGAGGAATCCGCAGGAAGCTCGAGGCAGAATCTGAAAGCTGCTCTTTTAAGCGTCGCCGCAGTGCAGCAATACACCCTTCCCCTTTTGAGAGAACCTTTTCAGCTGTCAGCCCTATCTGCACTCCAATTGGAGATGGCATGGACCTGAACTAGATAACTAAATAAACTCAACGACTTCCTTTTTCGTACCTAACTTTTTTTAGTGCTTTTGACTTCTACGTTTGGTAAAACTCTGTGAGACTCTTACTGTGGAACCTAATCCCGCCCCTTATGTGTGGCGAAGACTATTATTTCTAAATCTAGTGGAAATGTAGAAGAATTAAGACATCATCTATTTGAGTATCTCTATTCTCTATAATGCCTTGATTTTTCTGAACATTAGCATCTGGTAGAAGGCCTACCTTATCAAAGTGTTCAATTACTTAACATTGATGATACTGTGAACGGCTCTTCTTGTCGGTTGTTGGCTGGATGTTGCCATAATTATTTCTTGTCCAATTAAGCATTTAAGCGAAAAATGTATATGTACTATATCTTCTGGTTGCAGCATGCGGAATCAGGTTTTCTAAAGATCAGCGGAGAATATCCCCCTTCCCTTTTGGGGAGTTGAATGTTTTAGTTTGCATCAACATTTCTATTCTATACCTCATCCTGTATTTTGACTTGTGCTTTTGCTGGTGCTATGTTCAACTTTTTGCAGGTTTAAAGGTTTTCCAGTTAAAGGGTTCAAACTTACTCATGTTTATATTGCAGCTAACGAATTTCATTGTTTTAAGTTGTAACTCAATTGCTCTAATTTATTTAATCTCCTGTTCTCTTTTCAGGAATTCAAAGATTCAATCGATCATGGTGTTGAGTGAAGCCGAAGGTGTCTTAAGGGAGTGTGTAAATAATGGATTTCCTGAAGCAAAGTCCTCTGATTAGATGATCTGTACTTAGGTGAGTGGAATATCATCATGCGGAATCAGATCTTCTGCAATTCAGCAAAATGAGTTGCTGGATTTCCTGAAGCGAAGTCCTCATTGAAACTATATATGCATCCTGTACTTCTGCTGTAAACTGATCTGAACCGCTACAAAGCTTGAGGTTGTGAGGTCCCTTGTTTACGCTAGCCAACTTACTGATTGGAGCTGCGTGATGGCCAACACTAGTCTTTGAGGTCATGCTATCTGTTTACACCGTTAATTACTTTGGTAGGGCTTTTCAAGGCTAGTTTTTGGGAACTGTTATGACGAATATCATACTTAGGTTGTATATGTAAAGATAATAGTAAAATGTAACAGGAACATGTTTAATGAAAATGCAGGAATTGACATGGTTTCTGTTACAAGTGGTGTACTGTGCGTTTGTCTAACTCTTGAATCCCCAGGTCTATGCATTTTCATAACAAGATGCAATCACTAATGATCTTGAATCCCCTGATGTACGGATTTTTCAGGCTAGTTTTTTTGGAACCCTTATAGTGGAAGCAGACATCACTCATCAGGCTTTGATATACTTCCTCCTATTTGAAGAGTTGGATGGAAGAGCTGATATAGATGGTAAAAAAGGTGTAAAAGAAATATTCAGAAAATTAAAGGGCGTCTTGCTCACATCGTCTACATCTAGACCATCCCGGATTGAGTTCCAATGAACAAGGATATCGGCACTCGCAGTGTACAAATTTTATAGCGCAATGGTATCAGAAACAGTTGAAATTCTGATTAATGTCAGTTTGAAGGACAAAAGAAACAGAAAGAGATACTGAAGATGTGCTGATGAAGTAGCAAGAGGGTTTCTCGAAACATTTAACGAAAAGAATGGAGAAGCTAATTAGAAAAGCACTTCATCATTGGAACACGGGATTAGTGTCTGAAATGAATTACTGACAACAAAATTACGATCTCAACAGTTACACTCTGAATGCCAACCATGGTTACTAATTGCCTTACATGACCTCAATTAATAAAAAATGTCTGTAATCTTGCTAAATGTTGAAATCGGAAATTAAACATGAAGAAAATCCCATGCCTTTCTTCAAACAAGTAGAAGTTCACTAAGTAATTGCTCAAATGATTCTGGGCTGTTTTGTTAGATGAATGGAAATTCAGTAACTTAATTTACTTCTTCACTTTGCTTTTCTTTGTGGCCTGAGGTTTCTTTTTCTTTGGCTGCTTGCCTGTTGTGGCTTTTCCTTTCTTTTGTGTTGCACCCTTCATCACATATTTCATTTGAATAAGATACTTTGCCATGCTTAAAATATGAGTACAGCTTAGCTACTAAAAAGAGTTCAACAGGATTACCAATTTTTTCTCCACTTTTCCTCCGTTCTTTTTGCCTGCCTGCTCCTCCGCCTCTTCGTTCTTATCAGTTTTAATATCTTTGGTCGTTTTATCTGCTTCATCTTCGGAGTCAAAGGAGAATCCCTCCAGTGTTCCTATCCAGTGAAAAGGATACAATACTTGAAAAAGTTCAACAATTAAACTTGTTTGCCAAATGAAAAACATTGAGTAGAGGCCTAAACCTTCAACCATGGTCTCAGCATCATAAACATTTGACTGCGCTTTCAGCTGAATAAAATCGTTCATGATGGCCTCTATCTGTTCAAGGTACACCAAAACAAATGAACTACTGTAATACAAACCAGAGCAATGCAATTGGTGTTTTGACGAAAACACAACACATGGCGGGACCAAAATGCAATGGCTACATCACCGATTTGCCGTCATAGATTAATGATAAAGCAGGCAGCCATACCTTGGCTTCTGATGGACCAATGCTGACCTGAAGAAAAGAATGAAAGATAATTCATACTGAATTAATCATAATTCTTGTGGCTAAAACATTTAGATATATAAGCTGTAGTAGATAATCAAATACATCATATAAGCTTTCAAATTCTATTTGCGTGCTTATCGATAGCATGATTTAAGCCGATAGCATAATGCTAAATAACTACATTTACGAAATAGAAAGCCAGATGAAGACAGTGGCATACCACACAGAAGGTCCTTGATGGAACTATTGCAGTTTTGTAAATGGTTCCTGAAATTAGAGATAGGAGGAAGTAAAAGATATAAGAAATGAGTCAGCAGAAGGCCCAATTGCCCACACTACACGAGGAAAAGGAATAATTGCGTTTGGACAGCATTCTTTTAAACCCATGGCTCTACCTACATGTAGCTGTGCAAGTTTTCATAATGGAAGAGATAGACATACAACATCCACTGATAAGTAGTACTATGTAAGCAAACTCAGCTAGCAATCCTATCATGCAATAAGACACAATGATTTTAGGACGCACCTTTTAAATCTAGAAACAGTTCATGTTCGCCAGAAGGATTCTCGGGAATAATTACCCTTCCGACGGCACCCATGTCACCGCTCAAATCAATTGATTCACCTTCACACTCAACAAGGGCCTACAAAACCATATACCACTTGTGAAACCATCGTGTCTATGGCAAGTTCATGAAGGCAAAATTCTTTGCGTACATATGTTAGATTTTGGTCCAAGAATGAATGAAAGTTGAAACTGAAATTCCCAACATCAAGTGCAACGACATGGGTAATCTACCTTGGAGCGAGATACTTTCTCAGGGAGTACTAGAGATAATGTAGAGGAGCTTACCTGCAATTAACACCACATCAAGTACAGCATAATCTGACAATAAGTGAAGCTTATAATTGAAACAGAAATGACACACACACGGGATTCAATATGCTTCTCGGGTAATCTTTCCTCCACAGCATCGTTCACTTCCCCTGTCAACAAACAACATGGATACACATCAAGACCAGAGCAATAACAATTCAAGAGACGCCAGTGGGTATGCTAAACTATCTTCTTCGTGGCACCCAAGCGGGTTGGCTGCGTACTTTTTCACTGCTCATACAGTTTTCATACTTTCTTAAAAATTAATCCACCCTCACATAAGAGATTCATTAGTTACCTTGTATTTTCAAAGGCTCTTGTGCTTGAATTTCGTCTGTAGATTCAACAACTCCCACCTCTGGCTTTTTCTTAGGAGATTTTCTCTTCCTAACCACCTTAGCGGTAGAATCCCCATTCAAATTTCCCTTGTCATCTTTCTTCATTGATTCTGATACTTGACGGATAGGTGATATTTCATCTGCTTCATTTTGTCTTAGTGCACTACCTACGCAAAAGTTACAACAAAGGCGTGTAAACAGATTAGTTTGGTGTCCTGTAAAGCGTAAGTAGAGAGAGGTGAATATCATGGCCAGGAGCTTATGAAGAAATTGACCATGACTGTTTGTTTTCTTCTTCTCCTTGGGTTTCAGCAGCTGGTTCTTAGGAGATTTTCCCTTTTTGGCCACCTTAGATGCAGCCTCATCTTGATTGGGTTGTAGTGCAACAGCAGCATTAGAGTGAGAGTCAGAATCTGAATCTGATGAGAGCGCCCAAACTGAATGGTTATGTTGCTGAGAAAGGAAGAATGGAAACGATGATGAATGTGATAGGCACTAGGCAGGCAACAATGAAAGAAAGGCATGGCAAGTTAGAGGTGAGAGATATACCTCAGGGTTGTGAAAAGAATCATCCATATTGACATCATGTTTAATACCTGAATGAAAAAGAGAGAAAAGATAGTAGGAGAAAAGCATGAGAAAGGGGGTTAGAGAGGGGGAAAAGAAAAGGGAGAATGAGTGAGAAAAAGAGAAGGTAAAACCTAGTTCCAAGTGTTTGTGGGTTTTACTCCTTTTGGCAGGAATGTCATGAGAGACGTTGGGTCGTTTAGTAGCAGCACTTGTGTTGGTGGATGATGACTTAATAATAACACTAACACTAGTGTGGTCATCGTAATCGATGTCGACAATTTTATCAGAGGAAGCCCCACCAGAGTCAGATGAGACAACAGTGGTTGAAGGAGCTGGAGGCTGTAGAAACACAAACAGCAAAACACCTAAGGAAGGAGGTAGGTGAAGGAAGCAGAGGCAAATAAACAAGGAGAAATGATAATGATAATGATAAACCCAGGTGAGAAGAGTAGTAAATGCAATAAAAGCAAGAAACTCAAGAGAGAGAGAGAGAGAGAGGAACCTGAAAAGAACGCAACCAATCAGGGGAATCTTCCCTATCAGAGGGAGGCATTGTTCTGTTGAGTTGAACCCAATAATCACAATCAAATCAGAAAGCTTTATCGGAGACGATACACAGCAAACCCTAATACAAACTTTCTTCAATCTCACCAATAATTTCTTTCACTCCTAATTTTCAATCTCAATTTTAACCTCTCTATTCCTTTTTCTCCCTAATACACTAAGGAGTGGACTACCTTTTTTGCTCTTTTTC
This sequence comes from Dianthus caryophyllus, assembly GCA_023091065.1. Lineage (NCBI taxonomy): Eukaryota > Viridiplantae > Streptophyta > Magnoliopsida > Caryophyllales > Caryophyllaceae > Dianthus > Dianthus caryophyllus. The sequence goes on along the minus strand of CM041526.1, from coordinate 121,874 downwards.
TTTTACTTCTTCCTTTTTCTTTTCTTTTTTTAATTTTTTTTCCCTTTCACTCTCTATTTTTTAGATGAATTGTTGTTTCTATAACAATCAATCCTTTTATTCAAGCTCTCCACATATCAAATACTCATGTCATGTCATGTCTTGTCTGGTACAATACCAATTTGTATAGTCAGTCACCCAATTTTACGAATAGGTGCAGTCTGCAAATTCAATACTTGGTTTCATATATAGGCAATACGCAATTCACAAGTAATTCATGTTAGGTTACAATAAAATGCATTCTATTGGTATTGGTTTTGGTATTGTTACAACTTACAACTTACAAATGATATGATATGATAGATTTTACAACTAAACAGTAAACACCCATGGGCATACAGTGAGTGAGTGAGTGAGTGAGACTGGTATTTAAATCATCTAATGAATAATGAGTGCATCGGTGGATTGCACTTGCAGGAGGAGGCGAGCGTGATGAAGCTGGTTGGTGAGGTGGGAGATTTGAGAGTGAAAATGGCGCGCTTGTTCAACAGCCTCAGCTTCAAGGTCACCCAACTGTGAGCATAGCATTTCCTCAGCCTCCTCGGCAACACGAAGTCTATCCAAAGCCTTGTTGAGTTGGTGCATCAGGTGTTGTTCCCTTGATTCTCTTTCCCTTAACTCCCTCTCTAAAGCTGCGTTCCTCTTCTTCAACTCCTCCATTTCATCATCCTTTTCTACTGATGTTTTCTTGTTGTTATTAGTTAAAGCCCTCTCAACCCCCTGTGCTTCTTGGTAGTTTGACGATGGTATTGGTATGGCTATGGTTGGTGCCATTTAAAATGTTAGTTTCCGTTTGGTAGTTTGTTAAAACGGAAAATTGAATTGGTGAAATGAGATGGTGGAAGATGATGAGTTTGGACTTTGGAGGAAATGAGGGCAGCTAGCTAATTATAGGAGGAGGAGGAGGAGGAGGAGGAGGAGGAGTAGCTAATTATGTCCAGGTTCAATGTATCTTGTTTTCACTTCATTTCATTTCACTACGTCTGTATAGTGTCTTGGGTGCCTTCCTATTCACTTTTCACTCATTCACCCTCAGTGGTCAGGTGTGCATCCATTCTACTTTCCCACTCAATTTACCACTTTTTGTCTCATTCTTTCATTCATCAAGTTTTGTCCTTTTTAATGCTCACTTCAACTCTACTCCATATTACTCCCTCCATCCCAATTTATTTGTCCCCTTTGAAAAAATTACTTAATTATCCTGAGGTCATTCTTATTGTGGGAATATGTATTTGCTCTAATTGGTATACCATGCAATCTCACCCATATTTTAAGGGTAAAATTGAAATTATATGTAACTATTGTGAAAATTAGTAACTATTTTCTAAATTTCTTAAATCTAACATTTTAGTAAAATGGGAGAATTAAATTGGGATGGAAGGAGTAATAATAATCGACTTAATTCATTTACCCAATACTTTTTTTTTTTTTTTAATCAATGAATATCAACGTTTTATTTTACTTTGATTAACTTCAATACACCTAAATGTCTAGCCTTGCAAGTTACAAACACCAATTATAATATGTACCACCAATTATAATCATAATCATAATCATAATCATAATCAAATGAGCAAGACTTACAAGTTACAAACACCCTTTATCCAAACAAAGTATGAATGCACAATTGTATAACGTCCAAAATATGCCAAAACCAAAACACTTTTGACTTTTTTTTTTTTTTTTTTAATAATTTTATTTATCCAACTAAACCAAATGTCACCACACAAATTTTGTTCACCATACATAGTTGAACAAAAAAGCAAGTTTCTTGCTCCGGATTTGACTGCTCTGATAAGTTTATGAATGAATCAAACTCAACAATTCAATTTCAAGATTGCGTGAGGTATTACGTCAACACAAATTCTTGTTTGAGACGGCGAAACCCGTTTCTAGCTTAAAACGGGTCGGGTATGACCCGTTTTAATCTTTTTTTTTTTTTTTTTTTTTTTTTTTTTAAGACCAAAATTTTTTTTTTTTAATCTTTTATCGAAAATCGTTTTTATAGGGTAATTAAAAATGGTAACAAAGTAGACAAAAATGGTAACATATTATATTATATTGGTAACATATTATCAAACCTCGCTTTTAAATGGGTTTGTTTTTCCTTAAAAGATAATATTGTCTTTTCTACAAACAGTGAACTATTTAGTATAATAATATTACCATGTTAGCTTTTCAAGAGACCACAAAGCGGGTGGTCGGGTCGAGTTCGGGTTCGGGTTATACGGTCGGGTCAAAATACGGTCGGGTCAATACGGGTTCGTCTCAAATACGGTCGGGTCGGGTTCGTCGGTCGGTTTCGGTCAAAATACGGTCAAAAATACATTTTTCGCGCTTTTTATTTATTAATTTTTAATTAAAAATTCTTTTATTGTTATTTTACATCAGACATATTTTATCAGACATATGTAATACTAAAGATGATATATATTCATTCTTGTAATTTATAAAATTAAAATAGTCTATTTATGAATATATTCATAATATTTCAATCATAATTTTCATCATCATTTTGATATTTCAACTTATAATATTGAGGTTGTAATAATTATTAATATTAGATTATTTTTTTTCATGAAATATTAATTTTGTAGGTTCAAAAAGTCTTCTTACACGAAATTACACTTGACCCATCGGGTCGAATCGGTAAGTGGTCTTGACCCTAAATTAAGTGGGTCATTTCGGGTTGGGTCATTTCGGTCACGGTCAAATTTACTGGTCTTGACCCTAAAAACAGCCTGGTCGAATTCGGTTTTTCGGGTCGGGTCAAATTTTGACAGGTCTAGCTTTCAGGGTTTGTATTCCTTAAAAGATAATGTTGTCCTTTTATATATACAGGTCACCCTTTACTACAACAATGTTACCATCTCATTTTTCAGTTTCAATGAGTTTGTTTTCCTTGAAAGAAAATGTTACCCTTTTATACAAACAGGTCACCCTTTAGAAAAACAATGTTACCATCTTATTTCTCAGCTAAACTAATGTTTCAATGGGTTTTTTGTCCTGCAAATATAATGTTATCCTTTATTACAAACAGGTCACCATTTAGTACAACAATGTTACCGTCTTTCCATGGGTTTGTTTTACTTGAAAGAAAAAGTTACCCATTTATGCAAACAGGTCACCATTTACAACAATAATGTTACCATCAAATTTTACCACTTTCTTCTTCCCCAAATCCCAGCAAAAAAAAAAAAAAAAAAAACCCAAATTTAATTTAATCTCCCCCAAAACGGGTCATACAACAACAACAATAAAATTAGGTTTTGGAAAACTGAAAGGTTGTACAACAAAAGAAAAAATTAAATTAATTGCTGCTTTACTTGTTGTTGTTGTTGTTGTTTTTGCTATGGATTCTTCAGTTCGTCTTGATTATGTTCTCTTTCACTTCACTCCTACTCGAACTAGGTATTCTTTTTTTCCTGCTGCTTTTGTTTTAATGAATTTGAATCTGTGTTGATGATTGTGTTTGATTTCGGTGATTTTGATTTTAGTGCTTTGAATCAGTGTTGATTGCTGGAAATTTTGGATGAATTTACTTGGATTGAGAGTGATTAATGATAATTTTGGTTTATTTTCAGTGATTTGAACAACAAGAGAGAGAGAGAAACAAAAAAACAAAAAAAATGAGAGGGCAACAAAAATGAGGCGGCAGAGAGAGAGAGAGGAGAGGAGAGGAGAGGAGAGGAGAGGGGTATTTAAGCAACCCTAATTTGGGTCCGACCCGTTTCTCTTGTAAGACGGGTTGACCTGTCTTACAAGAGACCTATTGTTACGTCAAACTGGAACCTGGAACTTGGAAGTTGGAAGTCTTAGAACCCTATGCAAGCAACATACCTCCCTCCTCTTAAAATAATTGTCCCTTTTAATTTTTAAAAAATCTTAAAATAATTGTTCCCTAAAAAAAATTACTTAATTACTTTAGGTCATCCTTATGGGAATATTAAGTTCTCTCACCCATATTAGTTTAAGGGTAAAATTAGAATTATAAAAAAATATTGTCAAGAATAAGAGAGAAAAGTGACATTTTTCTAAATTCATTAAATCCAAGGTTTAGGTAAAAGGGACAATTATTTTGGGATGGAGGGAGTACAATACTCCTTTTAACAATTTTCATTTGTCTACCAACGAGGTCTTGGTCTAGTGGTGCTGAAATTTAGACTTGGTAGGAGTACTGTGTTCGATCCCATGGCCGTTGGGAGGAGTTTAAAACCTTAACCCCGGGACACGCTCCGAAACCGAATTAGTCGACCCAAATGGGTTCGGATATCGGTTGGGAAACCAAAAAAAAAAAAAACAATTTTCACTTGTCTAACACTTTAACAAGATACCGCATCACTATATTTGACTCCATCCATTTTTTTCATTTAACCTCATAGAGTTAGTCTCCCATAAAACGGATTATCCGTTTCATATGTAAAACGGGTCAAATAGTTAGACATTTGAATAGAAAAGACAAATCTTTTGTTAATTTCAAGGCTTTTAACTTTTGTCTTATTCAATTATTTGACTCATTTCCTGTGTGAAACGGATATTACCCGTTTTATACAAGAATTTGTGAACCTCATATATATTTCCTCCATTCATATCTATTTGCATCATAATGTCATGGTCCATATGTCGAGACACATTTTGCGACGAATAAAACAAAATCTCATAGGACTATATTCTCAATTATATCTCAACTACAATATCAAAAATTGTCTGAGTATATGAATAGTGGCAAATAGTGTAAGGATGTCAATGATTATAAATAGAGGGAGTATCTTTTATGCAAATATTTTCCAATTAGCCAGCCTCATTTTTCACATACTCTACTTTTTCTCATCTATTCAATCTATCTATATTAATTATATATAACAAAAACCATCCTACACAAATTTTCCCTCCAACTTTTTTTTATTCCTTTTATTTTATTTTTTTATTCCCTTTTATTTTATTTTATTTTATTTTATTTTATTTTATTTCCTATTGAAATTATGTCATATGTAAGTCAATATCTTTTATGACAACATAATATTTTTTTATTTTTATCTCTTAAACTATCCATTTTTATTTAATGTGTTTTTCAATATAACATTTTAAGCGCATTTTACCATATTATTATAATAACTAATGAATTTTAAGACAATGTATTGCGATACTTTGATCGGTTTTTGCCACATTATGATATATTTTAAAAATAAATTTATAACTATATCTATAAATAAAAAAATAGATGTTCTATTATTATAATTGTTTTGTTACAATTTTCAACGATTCTATTATCTAAATTTTGATAGTTAATTTAGAAAAAAAAAATCAAAATTAACACTTTTAAACCTATTAAACGGGTTAATTATAAGATAATTACGGGTCGAATAAATGGGTTACATGTTAAATAAATACGCGGTCGGGTAAAATACAGTTTATTGTATTTTGGGTCTAAGAATACATGTTTATTTAGGTTGCGTTTATATTATTACTACGAAGTATTCTTATTTTAATTTAATATTTAATTCAATTATCAAAATTTTCAATTAACTATTAACTTATTTTTATATATCCCGTGCATCTATGCACGGGTATTATGCTAGTTTTAATAGAAAATGAGACATACGGAGTCTTAAACTATTCTACTTTTTTTTTTCTTTTTTCTATTTTATCCTACTTTTTTCACTTTTTCTTAATAATTGTGAAAACATAAGGTGACCAAATGGAAAAAAAAAAATAGAGGGAGTATGTGATGCAAGTATATATATGAATTTATTTTGATGATTTCACATTTTTTTTTATATTAAAAATGTAAATATAATATACTTCCTCCGTTTCACCATGTTTTCCCATTTTATTTTGGGTCAAAATTAAGGGAGTGAATTGTGTTGGTGAGATTAAAATATAAAAATAATACATAATTTTGTTGTTTCAAGCGTTTTTCAAGAATACATATACATATTTAATCTGATCATTTTAAAAGATATTTTAATTAAACCTTTTATATAGCAACTTTATTATTCGTACATTTCTATTTAAATTTTATAAAGAACATACTCCCGTGCAATTTTACACGGGCATAACACTAGTAATTATTGAAAGCAACTTATGGGGCATGAATAACATGATAGTTGAACAAGTGTTTGTTTTCTTTGTCTTGCTTAAATTCTATAATTTGAATTCTTTTTCAAAATTTTGTGTATTTTTAGTGTTAAGATTTCTATAACGGAGAAAATACGTGTTAAATACGGAGTATAATTTAAGACGTATGATGTAAAATGAGATGTTGTACGTTCGCTTAGAAATGGAGTTTTAAGCCTCAGTTGTTGTTAATCTTGTTATCAGTTCCGGAATAAAATAATCGGTACAATTTAAATCGTGAAATGAGTTTCGTTTGTTATAATAATAATAACAATAATAATAAAAAAACAATAATAATTATGATTATTTTCATACTATTTAAAAAATGGTTTTTGTATGGTGTACCCTCGAGGTTTCCGTTTTCTATGTTGTACCCTTACCTTTTTTATATTTGATGGTGTGCCTCTATACTTCAAAAATTGTCTATAATGTACCCATGAACTTCACATATACTCTTTATTCTCTAAATTAACCATCCTTAAACCCTCTTTAGCTATTCTTTTCTTACCAATTAACGCCCAAATGATCCTAGTACATAGAAGTTTTCGAAAGCCACTCTTAATAACACTTTTTTTTAGCAAAATAGCGTTTGTTTCATAAATTGTTAAATAACTTTATGAGTGATTTTTTTATCATCTAATATATCATTTGATCAGTTAACGTGTAATTGAATGCTATTATAAGCAAATGAATTGGTTAATAAGCAATCGGTTGGATTTAAGAGTAAGTTAGTAGCTTTAAATAAACGACTAAGTCAATGATGACTAATAATTTGGCAATAACATAAACAAATTTTGAAGTTTAGGGACGCACGATAAAATATAAAAATGGTAAGGGTACAACCTAAAAGACAAAAAACCTCGAATATACATCACAGAAAAACTCTTTAAAAAAAATTCAAAAAACTTCCAATAACCAAGAAGATTTCAAATACCTTTAAATTAGTTCACAACTTCACATTACTCCAAACGCCCGAATTAAAAGTTAAATTTATAAGAAAAAAAAAAAAAAATTTAGTAAAGTGTGGAATAAAAAAGGGAGAGAGTATAAATAAGGAGAGCATAGGAGTGGGAAGTGTAGGAAAATAAAGTTGAAATGGAAACGGAGAGGAGATGGTGCCCTGTATGTGAGAATCCAATACCAAGCCATGAAATTGAGAGGTACTTTATTACCCTACTCACTCTACTTTGTCATTCTTTCTGTAATTTCAGTGAATGAATTGAGTAGTAGTATTGAAATTATTGTATGAATTATACGCAGGCATGTCAACAGTCACTTTGACGATGACGATGACGATCATCAATTATTCGCCGGAGATTTGGAGTTGGCCCACCACATTGCTGTTTCCCCTCCTTCCCCACAACCACCACCACCACCACCGCCACCACCTCCCACTGTCCGTCTTTTCTCTACTTTTCCTTTCATTTTATTTATGCTTTCTTTACCAATGGCAATTACCACTGTCTCTCTGACTGAAACCCTAATTTCATCTTCAGGCCAACTTCAACTGCAACAACATGGATGATACTAAAGACATTGATTTCCAGATTTGCTACGTTTTAAGCTTACAAACCCCCGCTGTCTTCCATAAAATTGAATCTGGACTTATTAACTTGCTTCATACCTGTTTGCGCCGTGAAAACTATACCACTTCCCTACTTTCTGGTTATGTTGACCATTTTCAATCCACTTTCAAAGAGGACATGGGTTGGGGTTGTGGTTGGCGTAACATTCAGATGCTTTCCTCCCACTTACTCACCCGTACACCCCAACCTAGCCAACTTCTTTTTGGCGGTTCTGGCTTTGTCCCTGACATTTCTTCCCTTCAAAGGTGGCTTGAAATTGCTTGGCTCAGGGGTTTTGACCCCCTTGGCTCCCTTTATTTTAATGGAAATATTTACGGTTCTACCAAGTGGATTGGAACTACTGAATGTGCTGCACTTCTCCGTTCTTTTGGTCTTCGTGCTAACATTGTTGACTTTGATAGTAGCAATGCTGCCAAAAAACACGTCAGTAGGGTTTATGGCCCCATGGATAAGTTCGTTGTAAGGAGTAATGTTAACACTGACGAAAGTCCTTCTAAGCCCCCCGATGATGCGTCATCCCAAAATAGTAAAGGCTATCAACTTCTTATTGACTGGGTTTGGAATTATTTTTCTAAAGACAAGCCCAAAGAATCAGTCAACCAAAATGTCGTCGTTACAAACAAGATGTGAGTATCTGCAGCCTTACTAAAATTTCTGTTCTGTCACCGGTCACCACCACATCGTTCCTTGTTATCTTTCCCTATCTATGTCACTATTCTTCTGCTTGACTTCACTACCAGGCCATTATATTTTCAGCATCAAGGCCATTCGAGGACCATTGTTGGAATTCAAGTCAAGCATCAAAAGAACGGAATGAAGCAGTACAACTTACTGGTCTTGGATCCTGGCCATGTAAGAATAACCCTTCTGCTTTCAAGCTTTTGGTCACTCTTCCTTAGTATGTCACACTATTACTTACAAAGTATCTGCTCAAAATTGCATGCACTATTATAGTGCTGTAGCTGGGTGACCTCCACCTACATTATGGCCCGAAGGAATGTAGATAGTATAGTGAATAATCTTTACCGTTAATGATTATTTTCACGATATCGTATTACTGATAAATTATTACTATTGTGAACTGTGAACATGGAACGTTATTCCAGAGAACAGAAGCTTTGGAGAAGTCGTTGAGAGAAAATTGCGGATGGCAGAAGTTTCTGAAAAGAGGACTTCATACCTTACGGAAGCCTCAATACCAGGTACAATGACATTGATTGTTGCGTTAGATAAAAACCCTCATATGATTAGTCAGCTTATGAAGTGTTTGTATGTAGCTATGCTACGTTGATCCTGGAATCGTGGATGGAGAGGAGGTGGAACAACTCAAGACTTTGCAGAGTGTTTGTCTTCAATAGTTGAGGTCAGCCCATTCAGTGTGCTGCTTCTGGCAGGTTTTGCCTTTATGTACTTTCTGTTATTTTTGTGTTGTCTCTCCCTTTTTCTTTTGCTGTGTTTTCTTGATGAAGCAAACACAATAGTGGATCATCTTGATGGTCACTGCTACATGTCCTTTGCTATGCCTCCGTAAGGATTATTTAGTGATGGAGAAGATAAGTTGTGAGTCTAAGTTGTTAACCTTAAATATTACGGAGTATTTCAGTGTCTAGTCATGTACTCCATAGTGATAACTTCTTTTATCGTGGTAGTACACATGATTGTTGGCTGATTATCCTGCACCACTGGCCATTGTCTCCTTGACTTGTGAAAAGCTGACCCCTACGCTTACTCGACTCGTAAACGTTGTTTCCTGATTTTTATATAGAAATTTTGAAAACTATTCAAGTGGTCCTTATATTTCATTAAGGCTTTGCCCCCTCCCTACCAAAACGACAATGCGTCCAAGCCCATCCTTTTATTAGGTTTTGTTTCATCCTTTGAATACCGAATGGATGCAGATACCGTTGTTGAGTGGTGTTTCCAAACAGCTGCAAACCATTGGAATCGGTAGATGCTAAGGATGTGGACGGCGTTATGATGCAGCTTTAGGTGGTGGTGACTGGTGAGCCAGTTGGGTCCTATGTAGGTAGGGAGTGAAGGGCTTTCATTGAGTTAGATTGTGAGCCCCATAGTTAATAATGTATGACTAGTATCGTCAGGTTATGGACGTGAAATCAAGCACGGCAATGGTACAATTACGAGTATATTACTTGATTGTTTGATAGAGGTCCATATTACTGTAGTTGTTAGGTTTTTGAGATGGTAATGAAGGATTTGTAGGCAGTTTGTTTGCTGTCCTTTTGGTTGGTTTGGGTAGACCATGTTTATTGGTAGGTTTGCAACTAGGTTTACAACTAGGTTAAGAAAAAAAAAAGTTAGAAAAAAAAGGAAAACTAAAATAAAATTCTAAACCTACTTTCAACTAGGTCCAATTTAGACCTACCTCAAAAGTTCTAAACCTAGTATAAATGGCATGATTTGATTGGTTCTAGCATTAAAACATTTTGTATATTCTTAAAAATTGCTTATATTTTCAAATTTGTAAAACAAAATAATACAAAATATATATAAATGTTCATATTAAATCATTCTCTACGATTAGAGACCAATCTTGACATACTTTCGTTACCTTATTAATTTTAGCAATGTTTTTTTTTTTTTTTTTTTTTTTTGGAAATCATGTAAATATCATTAAGTTCCAACAAACATTTACAACCTACAATCGAGTTTCATTTTCCCTCTTTACACTATACTCTCCAACCATACTCGATCCTCATATTTGAGATCCTTTACAATGTGTCGAACTCGCCTAACTATACTATCTCGTACTTGTCTAAAACAAACATCAGGCCGTAACAGCATATTAGCCTTACAACAGACATTTCTCGCATTCCAAATTGTGTAAATCAATCCACATATCATTGCAAAGCAAACTTGCCGCTTGAAAGTCGACAACCTTCTACGATGAAACGCTTGCTGCCACCCCCTTATGTCCCCGATTTCATCTCCTAACCAACACATCAGCAAATCCCCATATTTCCTGCTGTACCGACACTCGAAAAACAAATGATCCCTCGTTTCGTCCTCCTCCTGGCACATCAAACATGTGGTATCTCCAACACATCCTATCCTCCTCATTCTTGCAAAAGTATACAATCTATCTTTGACACAGAGCCACGAAATAAACGAATGTTTGGGGATATTATACCTCGACCAGATGATCTTTGTCCATGGCAGCCGTGGATTAGTATCACCAAGCCAATCATATCCTCCTTTGATAGTATAATCCGTGTCAGCCCAATGTCCAGTAGCATATCCTGTCGACATCTTGTTTTTCACAGCACACACCTTCCTCCAACTCCAGCTCGAGTTTAGAGAAGGAGTGTACCCAAGCCAATCTTGACCCTTCAGATAAACATGGTGAATCCACTTCACCCACAAGTGGTCGCTTTTGGATTGAATCCACCAAACCAATTTCCCCACAGCAGCTATGTTCCATCGCTTGTTATCTCGGACTCCCAGCCCTCCTGCTCTCTGCTCCTTGCACACCTCCTCCCACGCAACTGGACACCCTCGACTATAGTGTTCATGTCCTTCCCAGAGGAAATTTCTACAAATGGCATCCACCTTCTTGATGATCGTTGTTGGTATAATGAAAATTTGGGCCCAAAATTGATGTAACGTATTAACAACCGACTTTACCAAGGTCAATCTCCCCATATAAGATAGCTTCCTAGCCCCCACACTTCTCACTTTGGCTACTATCTTGTCAACCAGAACGTGACAGTCCAAAACTGATAGTTTCTTTGGCGACACAGGAACGCCAAGATATTTGAAGGGTAATCTCCCTTCACGTAATCCAAATTTCTGACCAATCAGGTTTTTGACACCATCTGTCACCCCATTGACGTAGTATTCGGACTTGGATGCATTCATCTCCAAACCAGAACATTGTGAGAACTCTTCAAAACCCCACATCAACCAACTGATAGCCTTTATCTCTCCTTTACAAAACATGACCAAATCGTCTGCAAAACACAAATGGGTTAATTTCAAAGGCTTGCACAAGGAATGGAATCTGAATTCTTCCATATCCCCAACCATTTTCAAAGTTCGACTCAAATAATCCATACACAGTGTAAACAACAGAGGTGAAAGTGGATCCCCTTGTCAAAGCCCTCTTCCGCCTTTAAAAAAACCAAAGGTATTGCCATTCAAGACCAAAGAATAAACAGGTGTTGTAACACACTGTAAGATCAGCCTAACGAAATGAGCTGGGAACTGATATGCATACAACATTTTCTCCACGAATCTCCATTCCACTGAATCATACGCTTTCTTCAGATCAACCTTAACCAGAAAACGAGGGGAGCAAGTTTTCCTATGATAAAGTCTAACCAAGTCTTGACAAATTAGTATGTTGTCAAGGATAGACCTGCCTCTTGTGAAGGCACTCTGATTCTCGCATAACACCTGTGGTAGCACCACTGCCAATCGCTCACAAATCACCTTTGACACCACCTTGTAGATGACATTGCAACACGCTATAGGTCGAAAGTCCAAAACAGATTGTGGGTTCGTCTTCTTGGGAATCAAAGTAATATTTGTTGCATTTATTTGTTTCAACAGACTGCCATTTTTAAAGAACTCTTGCACTGCTTCTGTCACTTCTTTCCCCACTATGTGCCAGGACTTTTTGTAGAAAGCGCTTGTGTAACCATCAGGTCCAGGGGACTTGATGTCAGGTATCGAGAACATTGCATGCTTCACTTCCTCTTCCTTCACAGGCTGCATTAGCCCATTCATCTGCTCTTCAGTAACCACGTTCCCCTCCATCACCACATCCATATCTATATCCTTGCAAGGGTTTGATGATCCTAGCAAGCTGATATAATACTTCAGAAACGCATTCTCAACATCCCGAGGATGCTCACACAAATTACCCTCCACATCTCTGATGCTCAGGACTCTATTTCTCGCTCTCTTCTCCCGGATACAGCTATGAAAGTAAGATGAATTAGTATCCCCCTCAAACAGCCATTCCACTTTTGCTTTCTGTCTTAAGAAGTTATCCCTTCGCTCTTGTAACTCCCTGCAAGCCTCCCCTGCCTCTCTTTCCCTTCTTCTCAATTCCATGTCACTGGGATGTTTGTTCAGTTTCATCTGTAGATCAAACAACCAATGACGTGCTATTTCATAGGCCTGTTCAAGATCAGAGAATTTCTTTTTATGTAAACCCTTAAGAGCATTCTTCATCTCCTTAAGTTTCCTCACCACTCTATACATTGTCACCCCCATGACATTAAGTCTCCATCCAGCCTCCACAATCTGCTCAAATTCGCCATCCCTAGTCCACGCATTGATGAACTTGAAGCTTTTCCTCCCCTTCAGAGGCTGCCCATGTAAATGAATCACACAAGGAGAGTGATCATACACACCCTCTGCCTGAAATTCAGCATACGAATTAGGATACATAGAACCCCATTCTTCATTAACCAGTGCCCTGTCAATTTTACTCATGACCCTTTTGTCGCCATCCTGTTTATTTGACCATGTGAAAAACTTCCCTATCATCTTCAAGTCTTTCAAATCACAGTAATGCATACAATCCTGGAATTTGACAAACTCAAACAAGTGCACTGGGGCTCCCAATCTTTCATTAGGGAATAAAATGTTGTTGAAATCCCCAAGTACTACCCAAGGCTCATCTGTGTAAACAGACCGTAATCCATCCCACAGTGCCCCTCTTTCTGCTCCATCATTGAAGCCATACACCATCGTAAACCAAAATTTCTGACACTTCCCTCGCATTTCCACTTCACAGTGAAGAAATTGAGCTGAAACCTTCCTCACTTGTAATGTAGCTACCTTTGGATCCCAAAGAATCCAAATCCTCCCTCCATCATGCCACCCATAGTTAGTAACCACAGACCAATTATTTAGAAACATATCTATTATTTTAGTACTTGCACTAGGTTTTACCCTAGTCTCTAGAAGTCCAAATAAGCTAACTCCTTGGCTATACAAGAATCCTTGTATCTCCTTTTGTTTAGCTAGCTTATTTAGACCCCTGACATTCCAAAAGCCCACCCTATCCATTTCCAAACTGGGTATTAGGTCCCAGTTTAGAAACTGACTGCTGGATGGCTGAATTCAATACTTCCAAGAATGTTCCCTGACCTCTTGATCCACCTCCATCATATCCCCTTGAGCTAGACCCTTCACCAACTCGTTGCCCTTCTCTTTCACTGACTGACTCTTTCTCATTACTCATCACTTTTTTCCCCTTATCCATCGGTTCTGGTGGCGGTGGAGCTGGTTTCCACAGCACTTTTGGGGGCTGGGTAACCTTACTCCTACATTTTGTGGTCTCATGACCATAGCCAGCGCACTTCTCACACTTCACAGGCTTCCATTCATACTCCACTCGAGCCTCCTGCACTTGTCCAAGCTCATCCAAAAAGGTAATAGCATCTGGAAGTTCCTGGCCCACTTCCACCTCTACCAGGTACCTTACAAATCCCAGCCGAGTCTTCAAGCTTGTTGCAGCGTCAGGCTTAAGTGGCCGTCCAATCAACTCTACAATCTTCCTTAAACAACCTTCTCCCCAAAACTTCAAATCAAGGCCAAAAACCCTCACCCATGTAGGAACTTCCTTGACAGCCTCCTTCACCATCTTACAATCTGGTGTCCAAGGCTTGATAATCATCGGCCTCCCATCAAAGAGCTGATATCCCTGATCCAAAGCTTCTTTCATTTTGTCTACCTCCTTGAAGTGAACCATAAACACCACATTTGGTAGGAAAGAGATCCTATCAAACTCAAACTTGTTCCAGACCCGCTTAATGAAACCACCAACAATCTCTGGAGGGGGATTCGCTCCCAGAATAAAACACATCAGAGAATTTTGCCAATACCTAATTTCATCAGCCACATCCTCTACACCCAATTGAAGCCGAAAGCGTGGGCTATGAGTTTCAGTCTCATTCCCAGAATCAAGCTTAGATAAATCAATTGGTATCACTGTAGACTCCGGCCCTCTCTCACCAGATTTAGTATTTCCTCCCTTTGTATTATGTGTCATAGTATTTTGTGACTTAGTAGTAGATGATCTAATATTTGTATTAATTGTGGAATTAGCAGGTGAAATTCGTACCTTCGAGATGTTGATTTCAGTCGCCGGACCCTGGTTTTCGAGCCCCATTCTTCTTCTTTGCCATCGCGAAGAGAGGTCTGAGGAAAAAAGGTGAAAGAAGCTCAGATCGCTTCTCTCTAGCTTCTCTCTCTAGGTATTTTTAATTTTAGCAATGTTTGTTTTTTATTTATAATTTAAATTTAATTAATCCAAATATATTATGTAAAATTTTTTTAATATCATTTTTTTTTCAAAATTTTACTAAAGCTCAAAATTAAAAAAGTAAGTTTTTAGAATATGATTAAATGTGAATAAAAATAAGTTAGATATGTATATTTTGTAAACCTACCAGTAAAGTGTTACAAAAGTGAAGTAGGTTTGAGGTAGGTTTAGAAAATAAAAATTAATATTTTAATTCTAAACCTAGTTGAAGGTAGGTTAACCAAACCTACCAATAAACATAGTCGTAGGCAATCATTAATTTGTTTCCACATGCAATCATATGTTTGACATGTGATTCACGCTACTCATCGCCTCACACTATGCTTCCTGCGTCCTTTACACATTCTTCTGCTCTTTTGTTTTCCTTCTAATCTTGTGGGAGACGGATGAAATTATGGTTGTTATAGCTTTTCATTTTGTTCTTTTATATTTTAATTAAGATCAATTTTATTGCAGTGTATAATTTTTTTATTATGTAAAACCGTAGATATTATCGTTGCAAAACGCGTATCGACAACTGTGTCATGGCCGTTTTATCTCATCTCATGACAGTTTTTCATTGAAAATATAATACGGAGTACTAGGTAAGATACTTTTGACGATGAATGTGAATACCCTTATATTTATATTTTCATTATTTATACATCTTAAAATATTTTAACGGTAAAAAATATAAATGAGATTAACAAAATGATAAGCATCGGTTACGGTGCACCATAAAATGAAAGGAACTTGTTTGTATTCCCTCCGTCCCGGTCATTTGTTTCCATTTTCTATTTTGAGGGGTACGGGTCATTTGTTTACACTTTCCATAAATGTTCATGGGTGACCCATGTGGGAGGTGAGCCCTTACTCCCTTAACCAATTACATTTCATAATTTTAAGCAAGCGGGACCCCCTTTGTACTTATATTATTATTTTATTAGTTTTTTCTATACCTCTCTCCTCACATTGATAAATGTGTATAAAGTAAACGTAAACAAATCACCGAGACGGAGGGAGTAATAAAAATGACAAAAAATATTGAGTAAAATGAACACACATACGGAGTAGAATATTGAAAGAAAGTACTCCGTAATTACTAATTAGTTGCTATACTTCCTAACCATAATGTAGATCTAATAATATTGCCTGCCAAAATAGAATATAATAATCGGGTTTCACATTGATGCCTTACAAATAATACGGAGTAGAGTAGGTCAAGGACCGGGTAGGGCTGGCCTTGGGCTAGCCCGTCAAGGGCCAGACTCCAAAGTTGAAGTCTGGGCACGACCCGTTTGAGGCAAGGGTCGAGCCCCGGTCCTGAAGTTGAGGCCCTAGGCTGGCCCTTAAGTGGGCCTGAGAGGACCGGGATAAACTTGGCCCTTCCAATGTAACATTTTATTTTTTATTTTCTAAATAAGTGTGCTTCAAAAGGGCTGAGCTTTAAAAATTGGACCTGAGCTCTGCCCTTCAAAAATACGGGCCCCATCAGGCTTAGGGAGGGCCGGTCTCAACTCAAATTTTAAGGCCCAAAGTGCGGGTTCAAACAGGCCGGGCCGGGCCAACCCGCGCATTTGGCCTGCTCTACTACGGAGTAATAAATAAATAATTAATCCTTGAAACAATAGAACAGTCAATAAAAATAGATGACACGCAGGCAGAGAAGTAGGTGAAGGTTGGCCAACACAGTCTTGAATGAGACCATGATCAAACCATGCTCAACATAGTACTAATAATAATAAAATAGTGAAAATATAATTAGAGTCACATGGCAGCTAAAACATGGAATGAACATGAGGATAATAATAAATTAATAATAAAGATACTAATAATAATAAAATAGTGAAAATATAATTAGAGTCACATGGCAGCTAAAACATGGAATGAACATGAGGATAATAATAAAATAATAATAAAGATAAGTTGATAAAGTCAATATGGAAGAGATGTGAAAATGGCGAGATATAAAATGAAGAAGACTTAAGAGTAAAGGAAAGATAGAAAAAAGAAACACAAGTTGGAGTATCATCAACCTGGTTGAGGTTGAAACTTGAGAAACATGGAGGAGGAGGAGGTTGGTGCCGAGGCGTATGAGAGAGTAGAAATGATGAATAATAGCAGCAAGACAAGCAAGCCTTTGAGTCCAACTACAAGTGATTCTAGCTGTGTTTCTAATGACTCTTCTGCTGATTCTAATTTTGAGTATTTTGCCAAACAATCTAATGCTCAAGCTCAAGCTGCTTACAATATTACTAATAATGTTACTGCTTATGCAAATGGTGTACATGGTGATGTCCTTATAACACCTCTCCTTCAAGACCCTCTTCCTCTTACTCATGGTACGGTACCCTACTTTTCTTCTTTTTCCTTTGCTTTCTTTGTTGCTGGGTTTTCCTTCTAATATTACGGAGTAATAATCTCAGTTTCCAAGGTTAAAACTGTAAAAAAAAAAAAAAAAAAAAAAAAAAAAAAAAAAAGTCAACTTTGCGTATACTGATCTATGAACTTATGAAGTATCCTCCTCAAAGATTTGATATTTAATTATTTATCATCTGATTTTGTTGGGTCTGAGTTGGGGTTGTTCTACGGTTTGCTGTCACTGTTACAACAAATTGCAGGCTACTGTTACATCCATATCTAATGTTTTGTCTCTAGATTCATGTCTGTACTGTTGCACTTTTTAGTTCACCAAATCACTTGCTCCCTCTACTGTCTCCGCAACTCTCTCTCTCTCTCAGCCAAATTGTTCCATAACATAGGGTTTGTTGTTGCTTGCAGGAGCAAGTAGCTTTTTTGCTCATGAAAATGGCAGCACTCTTCAAGAAAGCAATGGTGGAGTTGACGTACTTGATGTCAGATCAAACGCTTCTAACCCTGTTGGCCTCAAATATATTGACAGTTTCTTGCAAGAGACTTCCACCGCCGTCGTGTCAACTGAAACAGTTATTGTGCAAAATGGAATACTGAACCAAAACAAAAATGCTGCCGTACACAAACCTGAAGAAGAAATACAACCACAAGTCGAAGAATATGATGTAGAGAGGGTGATACGAACGCAGGAGACCCACGATTTGATCTGTCCTACCTGTCGCTCACGTATTACCAAAAGGGTCATTTTACGTAGAAGGAAGAGGAAATTTCCAGATATTTCTGCTGCTGAAGAAGCTTCTGGGTCAGAACATGATCAAAGCGGTGCTTCTGATGATGTAGCTCAAGAAAGTCAGCAGTCTCCGCAAGTTGGCAAGCCTCCAGATTCCCGGCTTGATGCGATATCTTGCTTCTCGTGTTTCAGCATATTTATCCCTAGTGGTAAAGTGTAATATCCACTTAGCAGCCCGCTTTTTCATAAAATACTAATTTAATAGCTAAGATAGTCCTGTATTGAACTTAACAGGAGAGGGGTTTCTGTGCTGGAGATTCAAACCAAAGGCAGATACTACTTTGCGGCCAGGTAATCTATCTATGTCAACTGTTCCCATACAGTTTCCGTTGAACAGTACAAACTTTTGCTGGTTCTGAAAGACCTAATCATGCTGCTTTAGCAAACGGATAGTCATGCTAATCATTTTTTTTTATCACATCATATACTCTGCATTTTGCTGATTTTCGTGAATAGTTTTGATACCATCGTCTTGAAGCCTACTTACATACTACCATCAGCAAAGGGGAACATTGAAAAACTATGTCAATTTTTAGCTCTATGGAATTTGTCAATAGTTCATCCTCTAGGCATATACTAAACATCATGTATCTAACGGTATTGTTTGATGGTACCACAGATGGCACATCAATTGGCATTGGACATGATGAAGATTCCAGCACTAATAGCAAAGGTATAGATCATAGGTTGAGTCGATAGAAAGTCCTTGTAGCCTCTTGCTGGCTATAAAAGTGTCGGATGGTCCGATCTTCCCAGTTTTTCGGTGACTGTAAAGTATATGCGGATAGATACGAGGGAAGGAAGTTTTTGTAGAATTTTGCATTTCTTGTTAGTTTATCTTGCAAGGGCTCCTTTTTTCACAACGGTTTGTGTCAGAATGTCTCTGTTCAGTGACTCACTGTATACAGGACTGCAAGAGTCATGCATTCATGCCATTGTATGAATAAAATTGTATGCCTGACACGAATGCTCTGATCATTGTTTCATTGTCAGGAACAATTTTCCCTCTGTGGGTTGTGACCTGCTGTCAGCCCGCTGAAAGAGAGAAGCCAGGTATAGTATTGACATAAAACCTTACCTCTACGGAAACAATTCTTTTACTCCGTAAGACTTAATTTTTTGACGTTTCTAATCTGTTGATACAGAGGCCTCACCTCATCAAACAGAACCTCCTTTACCGTCATCTGATGGTAAGGTTCATCCCATGATCTATCAGCACAAGTTCATTATCTCATGTCTTCGACTTTCATTCCAATCAGACTATTTTCAGTAGCGTTATATACTTATATATATTCAACTTATCACTTAATGGTTGAATAGTGTTCTTTTTATATTGATCAAATGCAGCTATACCAGTGTCTTCTACACCTGAAAGTCTTTTGCCTGAGCACATTGAAGGTACGCCAATACCTAATATCAGTTATATCTCTCTGCCAGTTACTTTACAAAATGTTCTAGTTTCAACTTTTCCAGATTTGTGTAGAGTTATAAAGAGGCTTATCACCTCTCACTTCTCGAATTTGTTCTTTTTTTCTTTTCCTTTTTGCCCTTAGCTACAGGTCGCCCAAGTACCGAGGGAAATCAACAAGGTACCTCTCTTTTCTATGGCCCCTTAATTTATTGGCTTGATCCGGTTTCTAGATATAGAGTGATTAAAATGAGTACACCCTTCATTCCAGAGTTCAAACCAAACTTCCCTCCCGATTTTGCTTAAGTTTTAAGGTAAAAGTAAAAGTGTAGAGTAAAATGGGTAAACGACTTAACCCATAGGAAAAAGAATCAAGAGTTTAATGCATTTTTGGAGAAGTAATAAGATCTATGAGGGCATATTTGTCATTTTCATTACCTGAAAAGCTACGGGAAGTTGGGATTCGATCGTACAAATAAGGAAAGTGGGAAGTTTGGTTTGGATAGGAGAGAATATAACTTAAAAATTTTCTGAAACTGTGATGATGCAGATGCCCCATCCTCTGAGATTCCATCTAAAATAACAGCTGATGAAGGTAATGACTCTTTTTTGCAAGTTCCAGTCATCAAAGAAATGATTTTGATGCGGGAAAATTTCACTTCATAGATCTTTTTTAGTTTTTTGTTGACTTAATTGGACAAGTAGAGCCCATTTGTCCATTATTGGATTTTTAATTAGTAGGCCATTGTAGTGCTGCATGAGTGGATTGTTGGCAACACCATTTTGACTGCTGTCGTATTCTCCAAATTTTCTTGAGTAGATTCACTAATTTCAACAGGGGGCAATTTTCCACTGTGGTTCCTAACATGCTGCCAACCATCTACAGTGGGAACTAAACCGGACCATTCGGTGAAGCTAGGTATTGTTTGAAAGTGCTGAGCTCAAAGTAATACTAATTTTTTTTATTGATGAGTAACATAATAGTCTTTCTCTTTTCATGATTTTAAGCCTCCTGTTCTATGCAGATGAGAATGAACCACCACCACAGGGACTTCCATCAGCAACATCTGACCACTCAAAACCTAACCATCTAGTGAAGCCAGGTAAATTGTTCAAGTGTTCAGTTTGGGAACATTTATTTTGTACTCCGTAAAAGATAAGATATCACCAGAGCATTGAAGTTTCATTAATTCTTTGTTTCAAGGTTTTTCGCTCAATGAAGATGAGACAATGCTACCTAAGGAAACTTCATCAGCACCTGGTGGCACAGAATCTGATTATCTAACAAAGCCTGGTACAGTGCTAAAGGCCAAATTCTATCACTTCCAATCTGTTGAAGGAACATTATTTTTGAGACAGTTTAACTCGTCTTATTGCTAGTTTTAAGGCATTTTATTCTATGCAGACAAGACTGTATCCCAAGAGGTAAATAGGCCAGCTCCATCTGTTGATGCCAGACCTTCATTAGTTCCGTCTGATGGTAAATTTCATCTTTTGTTGAGCTCCATAAAATCCTTGATATTTTACAGTAGTTAATGACATACTTAACTGGTAAACATTTTGAGGCCTGTGAATTATATGATGGGTGATAGACCTTTAGGTAATTCTTTAATTGATGCATTGTTGCAGATAATCCAACACCCGTCTTTAATCCTGAATCTCCTGCGATATTTGTTCCAGGTACAGCAAGTTTTCCTTTTTATGACTTTCTCCATTCTTTCTCGTTCGCTTTAATTAATTATAGTATGATAATTTTCCTTTCTAATCATAATTTTCTTATATTTCAGGCACATCCTCGCCTACAAAGCCCATAACTGCTGTAATACCTACTGATAATGGTAATCCTTATACCTGCAAAATTCACATTCCTGCTCTTATTTTACTAGTGATGAATCCTATTTACTCCTTTACAATGCAGACATTCCATTACTGACACCGATAAGATCTCCTGCTCTCCCTGCAAATGGTAAGTTTCTCTCTTTCTTTCTCATTTAGAGCCTAATTGGTTCCCGTGCAAATGCATGGCTCATATAGATGACGTAATATGAAGTTAGTTTATAAATTACCGTATAATTAATATTTGGGGTAGTTCAATTAATATTATCTACGAGTAATTTTTTACGAGTCTTTTCCTACAGATATATATTGTTGAAATATTAAAAAAAAAACTATCCATCTATATAATGTTACTTTACATGGTTTTAAGTATTTTATGACATGCAAAGAAATACTAAGTATGATGCATTTATATTGCAAATTTTCAATTTTTTTTACTTTTATGCTGCTTCTTAAAATACGTATGAGGATTTGAAAAGTGAAGAGAAAACAAAGATAAGAAATTATTAGGATATTTAAGCTTGGAGTGAAGACGATTGGAGGTAAAATCTAATGGACTAGATAACAACACACGTGAAGTAGACCAACACTCATAGTATTAAATCTTGTTAACCGAATAACCGCCACGGTCGAGGCAACAACCGATGCGGCTTTATATAGCTAAATACGGTCAATCCCGCTTCAATATGCTGCAACATAACGTTCTGGTGATGTTTAAAACCTTTATAATACGGTCACGTTTCAGTGTGACGGCCCTTATTTAAAACCATGGCAACGCATGTGTTGACCAAAAACGAGCTGAAGTTTATGACAAAAGCAATGACCCTACCCAAACTGAACTGACAACTACACCAACCAAAATGACCAACACATGTAGTGACAGCCATGAAGCAGCACCATTGGTAGATTGATAGATAATGTACGGAGAGATTAAGTTTTATCTAATTCCCAAAAGTTTACATATTTCAGCTGTATTGCCTATGCCGCCAGTTATACCATCCGACAGCCATGAAGCAGCACCATTGGTAGATGCTGAACTAGGTCTTCCACGGGAATCTCGTAGACATGGAGTGTCTGGGTTGGATATTATTAAAGCAATTGTGTATGGTGGTCTCCTTGAATCCATCACCAGTCTTAGTGTCATTACTTCTGCAGCAGGTGGAGATGCAACTACATGTAAGTTTCTGTTGTCTCGTTACATGTGAATACATTCTGGTGTCGATAGATTACATAAAATTTGCAGTTATGGGAAAGATTAGTGAATGTGCTGCCGTGCAAATTCATTGTTTGTACTCTTCTCACTCTTAATCCTTCCTTGTAATGTGCTGCAGTGAACATTGTAGCTTTGGGACTAGCCAACGTTTTTGGCGGATTAGTAGTTCTTATTCATAATGTAAGTGAAAAATTTCTTTTTCAATCAATAGTGTGGTGCACTTCTTACTCATGTCTAAGTATCTCATCCGCCTAATAGGTTAGTTGGGTGCTATTGAAACATAAGTTTGACCTTAACACGGAGTACTCTATAGTACTTTTGCTATAAATCATTGACTGAACTTACTTGGAGCTGAATTAATTTGTTCATCAATTACATACATATTAACAAAAAAACATGACCTATTATGTGATTTGTGAATCTTATAGAGAAGAGTATATGAATCTTATATCAGAGAAAAACATTGATGCCAAGATAGTGTCATGACTAACTCTAATCTGAATTGACATGCAGCTGAGGGTGCTGAAACATGAACATACCACAGAGCATTATGAAGCGCAACTTGGTAGGCCAGGACATTACATGCTTCATGCTATTGTTGCCATTGTATCCTACCTTGTTTTTGGCCTTATGTCACCCATCATTTATGGGTTTGCTTTCCGCAAGAGTGATAATAAGGACTACAAGATGGCAACGCTGGCAGCTGCGGCTTTTGCATGTATCACACTTCTCTCTGTAGCCAAGTCATATGTTCGAAATCCTCCAAAAGCATACATCAAAACTGTCTTCTACTATGTTAGCCTAGGGGTTATGGTTTCGGGACTTGGATATGTAGCAGGGGATGTCATAAACACCCTACTGAAGAAGTTTGGTGTATTTGACTCGAGAGCTGCTGATAATGTGTCTGTTCTTGCAGTTGGGATGACAAATGGGGCATGGTCATCTTTTTGATCGTTGTATTTAAATTTTGGTTTGTTTTGCGGCGTTAAGTACTGCTCAGAATTGAAATTGAAAAGAGGATGATGGAAATGAATGGCATTTTATCGTTGAATTGTCTCTTCTGTATCTCAGTTCATGCTTCCAGCAAGTTTGGAAGATAAACTTTGATTCCCTTATTGTATCCAATAAATACTTCTTAAGTTGAGAGCAACATGAATGTTTTTTTGTTCTGTAAAGGAGCAAGTGGACAGTGTGTTTTTGATTGTTACTAGTGTTCCATACAACATGATGTTTACCCAAAATGTTACAAGACTCCTGTTACATTTGGCTAGAAGTATGAGGCAGTTAAAACGTGGAAAAAGTGTAAATCACACTTTGGTACATTGGTAAAATGCTATATGCATTTACAAATTTCGTACTATAGGTTGTTGAAGATTTGTTGCTTACTCCAGTGACGCCTCAAAATTAATGTTGGGGATGTTTGCTATGGCGTGACTTCCCTCTTGTGCTGATTTTCTATTTATCCTTTCTTTTAGTACGCTGCAAAATGTTTCCGGCATGTCCAGAATCTCCAGCTGTTGAATGTGGAGGGAACCCAACCCCTCAGGAAGCCTTTTTAATTTCTTGCAATTAAATATTGACAATTGCTTCAGTTTTGGCAATGCACCTTCTTCAATTATCCAATCTTCTAAATTTGGCAGGTGCGACATCTGGAGCTCCTCCAGTTCTGGGAATGATTCTGAGCAGCAAATCCACTGACTCCCCTCGTACGAGTTCCACAGAATAAGAATCCTTAAGCGTGGAAGACGGCCCAATTTTGTTGTCAGATCGTACTTTTTAAGATGGGAGAAGAACAGTTCTAGCTTCACAACTGACGTTATGAGGGTGAAGTCATACTCGTCTTTGAGCCTTCCAATTAATGCTAGTTTGTGGAGGCATTCAAAGCTGTTCAGATTTTCTGGAAATTGTAGCCTGCCTTGATTTGCTGTATGCCAATCTAGTTTCAATACTCGAAGCTGTTTGGATAGAATTGTTAGCCTATATAGTATGGCCTTCAACTCTTTTTCACTACAAATTCTCACTATTCCCAGTTTCACCAAACTTGGATTGAAACCTACAAGATATTTTGTTATCCAATCACCTCCAGCCACTCCCCAGAGTGTCTGCAGGTTGTGCATTTCGCTCAAGTCCAATGGTTTCGTGCATTCGATAGCACATTCTGGTAAAAATAGATGTCTTAGTTGTGTCATATGTGGTAGAATATTGGGTAGTGGTGCACAAACATTGGGTTCCAAGGTCCCCCTGTAGTCTAGAGTCACTAGTTTTCTTAGATTACTTATGGTCTCTGGAAGTACTTGTATGTTGGTTGCCTTTAATCCTAGGTATGTTAAGAATATCAAATACCCTATGCCTTTTGGAAGTTTATTACTTGTTCTTATCCCAGAAAGGATCAAAACTCTGAGAAGCTTGAAATGTTCCTGAATTGGTTCCAACCTCAGATTCAAAGTTTCATGCTGGAAATAATAATGTTTGCCTGCTGCTCCATGCTTCCCAAATTGTACAAAAGATCGGAGATTTGAACTTTTTGTTGGGTACACATTTTGTTCCCTGCAATCATTCATGTTTTTGATATAAGTGACAGAAGATAGACGTGTTTGATCGTATCTCATTGTGCGATCTCTTGACTCTTGAATTTCTTGAAACACTGCATAATATTTATTTGCGAGATCTTGATATCAGATAACCCTAATATTTAACTTGAAACTTATATGTGCTGGCCACTTCTGTTTTGAATTATTTATATGCTCAATTGTCTCTTGTTATTATGAGTTATTTAGATAAGCTTACTTGTGTGAATTATAATGCATTTATGCACCTGATCTCTAGAATTCAAAAATAAGAGCTCATACCCGTATTGAATTGTGGTCCTTCTCAACAACTTTTCCCTGGCACGAAGTGCATCCTCCCGGTAACGGATGCCAGCTGAGTGCAATGGTCTTTCACTCAACTCTGTGGATAGATATTTTTGGAGAAAGCCTAGTTCTGCTGAAGTTTTTAGTAAAAGCTCGTGAATCTGATCATGTAGTTTGATGTGCTTCATTTTTCCCATGTGATTTCTTCTGACTACTTTTATCATGCACCTATGAGCTAATTCCTCTAAATAATTTGATGCCGTGTCTTCCAAAGTTTGCAGTGCGATAAGTGAAGAATCTGATGTGACCAGACCCTCAGCTATCCACATTCTCACTAGCATGCCTGTTGGGATCTCAGAGTGTTTTGGGAAGAGGCTCAAGTAAAGGAAGCATGGTACTATGTCAGCCGGAAGATCATCGTAACATAATTGCAGAATGTCTTCTGATGATTCTACTGATCTCAAGTAGGAAAATACTGATTTCCATTCTTGAGCAGTTCCCTTTGTACTCAAAAGCCCTCCCAACGCAATGATAGCCAAGGGAATTCCTTTACATTTGGTTAATGTTTTGTATCTCTGCAACCTATTTTCTAGTGATTCTCTGTCAAATTGGTCGGTAATCATCTGTGTGGTTCTACTATTTGCTGCATGATTGACAGCGATGCGGCAGAGCAACTCCCAACTTTCATCTTCAGTTAAGGGTCGCATTGTATAGAAGATGCTTTTCAAAGTTGACTGCTGTATGGTTCGAGGATTATCAGCTGTGATTATCAACCTACTTTTATGAATATCTTTCCTTTTCTGACTTGTGCGACTAATCTCAGCCAGCAACTCAAACACAAGGTCTTCTGCATCACCTATGTCATCCAGAACAATAAGATACATTTTACGTGCCAGCGTGCTAAGCAATAACTTTGCCAGATCTTCTGTGCTTGAGTTTTCCACCTGCTGATCGTTACCAGTGATTTGTCTGATAATCTGACACAGTGCTACATTAGCGTCCCAATCTTTGCTAATAGGGATCCAAACCTTGGCATCATCAAAGTGCTGGCTTACCCTTGGGTGATTGTATAGTTTTCTGGCAAGAACTGTTTTATGACCTGAATGATCCATGTCTATGATGGAAAACAAAATAGGTTGGTCCCTCTCCCCTGTCAATCTTTTAGCTAGACTGTCGGCATCTAAGAGCTCTTGACCTGCTATATCACTATTTTGTAGCTGGCTTGGAGGGTTGTTGGTGACCAATATAGCCTTGCTTTTATGTTCTGCTGTTGCAAGTATGGGATGCAAAACGTCCACTACTTGTTCTGCGTTGTCCACTCGGTCTAGTACAATCAAGTAAGTATTTGTTTGGAGACTGTCTTGTAGGTGCTTCACCAGTGTTTCCATGCTTTCTTTCGCTAAGCTCTCATTGTTGAGTACCTCTAAAACCTTGAGCAAGACAGTTTTGGTATCCCGAACATCCACTACTGGTTGCTGTATATCCACTTGCTCCTGTATAATCAGGTACTTTTTTTTCTGAAGACTGGATTTTATGTGCTCTACCAGTGTTTGAATGCTTTCTTTCGCCAAGCTCTTATCGTTGAGTACTTCCAAAATCTGGAGTTGGACCGTTCGGGTATTCCAAAAATTTGATGCTTCCTGTCGTCGATCCATCCGCTGGTTGGGTGCAATGAGGTACTTTTCTGTTCGTAGACCGGTTTGTAGGTGCTCCACCAGTGTTACAATGCTTTTTTTGGCTAAGGTCTCATTGTTGATGACTTTTAGGACCTTGAGCAAGACAGTTTTGGTATCCCGTTCATCCTGTACATCCACGCATGTCCTGAATTCAAAGTGTTTGCTCACTCTTGGATTCTCAAAGAGCCCTTCAAGGAGCAGTTTCGTGGCCTGAGTTTTTGGTGTGTGGAAGATGCTTGTTTCGTAGGGATCTTTCATGACAAGATTTTTGGCTAAAGAATCAATGTCCTCATCTGAGCCAACTATGTATTCTTCATGCTTGTAAGGATGCTGGGGAAAGAGACGAGTGGTGATTACTATCTTGCTATTGTTTCGCGAGTTTCGTATCACAGGTGACAAATATGTAGCAAGGTCTTCTGGATCCTTCAAGTCATCAAGGATGATCAGGTATGACCTTTGTTTAATTATATTGCTTAATTTGTTCACTATCTCCTTGATGCTGTCACCACGGTGTAGAACTTCATCCCCGCGTGTTTGCCTTATCATCTCAAGCAAGATATCTTTAGCATCCTTCAACTGCGACACGTCAGCCCAAACGAGCGATGCAAAGTGTTGCCTAATGGCTGGATGATTATACACTACAGATGCCATGGTGGTTTTTCCGGAGCCATCTACTCCAACCACGTATAGAACTTGGGCAAGGTGTCCTTTCCTCGTTAACTTTTGTATTAGAATATCAGCATCTTTCCAAATACCGACCGGGTTGAGGGGTGTGATGGGAGTTAGTGGCAGTCCCTGCGTCAGTCTCTCATCCCGAGGTCTAAGTTCGTTATATAATCCCGCCTTCTTTATATCCTGCCATTGGAATGCATTGATCTCCTTTAGAGCTTTGTCCATTCTTGTCAATAGGCTGCTTATCCTTGGAATTTCTTGTGACTGTATTTGGAAGCAGTGTTTGCAAACCTTATTTCTAAGAAGGCTACAGCCTTGCGTTCCTTCATAAAAGTTCTTATAGATGATAGTATCAACTACATCTTCACACTCATAAGCAATTTCCATGACAAACCTGCATGACATATGTAAGATTCATTTGACTTGAGAGGGTATGAAAACAATGTTGAACTTTTATTTGATCTCCCCCACTAGTCTTTAAGAACAGCGTCCTTAGATAGACCTTAATAAGTCGATTTACTCTATATATTCATTGCCTCACATTTAGTGGGTGATAATGACTCAAGTGACTAACCTTTGTAACGGCTTTTTGTTGACCCTGCTTTCTGATCCGTCTTTGAGGATGAAGTTAGGAACGTCATCCTCAGATTCGTTGTTCGATTCATCAAGCAATATCTCTTCATCTTTTTCTTTGCCCAACTGCTCTAGATATCTTGCAACATTTTCGATATGGAAAAGCAAACCATGAATTTGATCTTCAACTTGCTGCAAAATTTCTGCATGTTCCTTTAGTACAGAGCGAATCCGTTTGATTACCACAATGACTATGGGGCTTGATGACATGTTCACAGGCTTGTCTCCCACTTGATTTTTCTGAAAGTTTCTATCTGTAGCTACAATTACACTTTTTAGTGAATCTTATATGTAAAATATGTGCGGTTCAATTTTGTGTTTGTTTCTTAGCTACTGTAAAAAACTTTGGAGAAGGACAAGAAAGAAAGATTTTCAGCAGTGTGGAATTTGATTCTTCTGGCGTTGTCCTACGTCACACTCAAAGGTAAACTAGATTGCTTTGGGTTTACAATATGCTATATTCTTTCTCATTTCATGTCACTAATGTGGATCGACAATAAAATTATACTCCGTTCTATGTAGATAAAAGCTTAAGCTTCTTCGTGATTCTGGTATTGCTGGACCAAACATTTGAGTAACTTTAAAGGACTAGAATTCAAAACCTCATTCTGTTGTTTGACTTGACTTGCTAGACAATATAATTTGGTGTATGTGATTCGAGTTAACAATCTGGAACCGCAATTTGGCACTGCTCTTTGAAAACAACAACATAAGTTTATGGATGTCAACAATTAGTTGTACATATATTCCATTTTCTTAGTTGTGGACATTCAGAATTTACTACTGAATTCAAACAGTGGAACTTTTTTACTTTGGTGCTTGGAAACCTGTCATTAGTTGAAGTCCTCATTGATTAGGTAGAGATGGGGAGGTCAGAAGAGCTGTTAGCCTAGGAGCTTATGATTTTCTTCTTGTTGAGCAAAATTCATACTCCAAAAATATTTTCACTCGATAATCTCTTCTTTTTTCAACGGGGTGTCAGTTTTTGTTTTAGCAACAATTGTGTTGAAGCTTCTGACATTCGATCTTTTGTAGGAATATTTTTTTGCGCAATTTTCGACAAATTCTCCAACCCTTGCAGTATGGCTATTAGCTTCTCCTTAACACCCAAAACCATAGGACTTGAGAGGAAAGAAATCCCTTTACTATGACTTCAACATTACTTGCCTTCTGCACGACATCTTGTATGTGCAGTTATAAAATCCAACAATGAAATTTATGCTCTCAAATTTGTACAACATTGCATCTTGTTTCGGCTTTTTTAAGCAAATGTCTGCTGGCGCTGCCATCATTGTGATTGGTGATCACAGAATGTTATACAGCATATTTTTTTTTTATAACATCAATAAAATACAGTCACCTTTTTAGAACTTTAAGGTGATGTTAACATTATCAACTTCACAATCCCAGGCTGTTCTGTCTCAACTTGCGAAAGCAGAAAGGCCTCTCACAGTCTGTGAATTCGATGATTTGGTTTTACCCAAATTGTTGAATATACTGGAAAATGTTATCAAAGAGTGCAAGTGTAGCAAGGTGACTTTGCAGCGGTTAGATAAATTCAAGATGGATGTCATGTACATTAGGAACTGCTCCAACAAGGCTACAGTTTTGGATTCCCATGCTTCCAACCTTATCAAAGAGGTCTTACGTCAAATCCTGGACGTTCCGTTTACTGTTGCTGTTTTTACTGACAAGATTCGGTACAAGCAACTGGATGAAGTTCTTTCAAAGCTCAAGAACTGCAAACCTTCTCCTGCTGATGGTAGACTTTCGCCTGGTTTTGTAAATCATACTCTAAGTCATAATGAATCTCCCAGGAAACTGAAAAATGAAACCTCTAGGATAAGCCTGAACCCTTTCTTTCAAAGTCCAGCTGCTTTTAGAAGGATCAATCAAAGCTACGAGTTGCTTGAGCCTCTACACAAGGCTTGTTTACTGTGTTTCTCCGCATTTCCAGAGGATGCAGAGATTAATAAGAGGACAATTATTTACTGGTGGATAGGTGAGGAGCTGATACCGGCATCAGAGGGTGAAAATGGTGAAGAGATTGGACACAGGATACTCGAAACTCTAATGCAACATGGTTTTATCGAAGATGTTATCGTGAAAGAAAGGGCAACAAGTAGGTGCAGGGTTCGTCCTTTAATTCGTGCAGTGTTAATATATCTGGCGAATGCTGCTAGCTTCTGTGATTACCTGGAAAATAGAGAGCATAACGATGATAGTCTGAGTTATGGAAGCAAGCGCAGGGTATGTTTGGTAAAGCTCCAAGAAGAAAATTCAGGCTCAGCAGCATTTTCGTCGTTTCAGCAGCTAAGGAGGGGTCGTAACTCAGATCTGGAATGCATTCAAACACTTTTTAATGTGAATAAGTGCTACCTGGATATCAAGCTTCACTGGTTCTGGCAAATGAAAGGTATAAGAGCTCTGTATTTAGGGAGGTGCAATTCAAAGGCCGTCCAACATATTGAGGTTAAGTCCACCAAGTTCCTTACCGGGGTGACATACATGAAGGAGCTAAGGCTTCTTAGCCTTCAGGGTATATCGAAAATTGTTAAACTCCCCGATTCAATTGCTATGGCTAGGAATTTAAGGATTCTAGATTTAAGAGATTGCAACGACATGGAAGAACTTCCTGAGGCCGTGAAATCCCTTGAAAAGCTCACACACCTGGATCTGTCTGGGTGTTATTCTCTTCATCGCTTACCCAAGGGAATAACCAGCTTGTCTGAGCTTCAAGTGCTGAAAGGATTCCTTGTCCAAGAAGACCACCAAAAGGACCGAGATACTTGCTCTTTCCAAGATCTATCGAGGCTGAAAAAGCTGGTAAAGTTGACCGTCTCCACAAGCGTCAGGAGTTTCCCTACGGAGGAACATCTCAAAATTTTCAAGGAGATGGAGAAGCTACGCAAGCTAACCATTGCATGGCGAGGGTTATACAGAAAAGAATCCGGAGGGCAGCTCAATAAAACAGGATCACTTCCTGGAGCACTAGAAAAAATAGACCTTCAACATTTCCCTTATGCAACAGCTCCATTATGGTTGGTTCCCGACAAGTTACAAAACTTGAGCAAACTCTATATCAAAGGAGGTAAGTTCCTTTCAAATTTGAGTCTAGTGCAATTTCCTCGGTGGCAAGTAAAAACTTTACGTTTCATGTATTTGCCTCAACTGATGTTAACGTGGTTAGAATTGCACTCCTTATTTCCCCAACTTAGTTATTTAGAGCAAGTTAAATGCCCGATGCTCACCTCCTTCCCATGCAACGATGAAGGAGTCTGGCGTAAGCCCCTCTAGCAACTTTTATCAGTATTTGACTATTTGACTTCCTCTGTAATTGGCAGTAATATCTTCTTTAATGCAATATTATTTCTCTGTGTTAATTAATTTCTTGAATGATATTTGGAATACTTAATCTATTGTATGAATCCTTTTAAAATTATTTGACTCTGCAATGAGATCATGTTAAATTTTAAGTTGACACTGCAAGCTTAAATACTGTTGTAGCAGATTGTCTGGTAGAGTGGTGTTCTCGAGTTAACTTATGATTAAGAGTTACTTGATGTCCATCAAATTTTGTTTTGTTTCTCACCGCTATCAACAACTGCTAAAGTACACAGATTGTTTACATATAGAAAATACTAAGCTAATCATACATCTACGATTCTCGGTCAATCTAGCCACAACCCTAGTCTATCCTATGTCCGCTATCCAAACCTTAGGCCCATTACTCTGAAGACAATCACATGAGTATATGATATGCAAGCTTAATATTCCCCTATAAATTAGTAATGGAAACGCGACTGAGAACGAGGCTAAATCCCTACTTATCTCACAGACTTTATATTCACTTTCTTGATGACAAAAGGTATAACTAAACACACAAGTTTCCTATTTTTGTCGCTTACAAGAATAGCAGCATGAGAATGAGGCAATAATAGAACTTGTGTGTTCTTCCATCTGATTGCTTCCTTACTTATCATCTAGGAAATCTGATATGCTTGTAGAATAGAATCTCAAGTCACTGTGTGTGGATATTGTTCAACAAAATTGCTTTACCCTTCTTTTCCCAGCTGAGTTATTTCTAATAACTTTTCAGTAAGCATCTACTTAACTTGATTAGATGGACATGTAGAGGTATTGGGGTAATGGTATAGAGTGTCTCATAAGAGAGGAATCTAGGAAGGATTACGGCACGAGCGAGGGTGAGTCATGGGATTTTCAATAATACTGGTGTTGGGTGAACTTTGGAAAAACTGGGATGTTCAACTATTTGTTCTGTTGAGCCTCTTCCTTCAATTATTTCTGATATGGTTTGCTGCACTTAGAAAGAGAGCGAGTAGTCAATTGTTGCATATTTCAATTTGGGTAGCTTATTTGATGGCTGATTGGGCGGCTGCCTTCGCAATTGGGCTCATCCAT
Source organism: Dianthus caryophyllus (assembly GCA_023091065.1). Lineage (NCBI taxonomy): Eukaryota > Viridiplantae > Streptophyta > Magnoliopsida > Caryophyllales > Caryophyllaceae > Dianthus > Dianthus caryophyllus. Next base: position 88,981 of record CM041526.1, on the reverse strand, counting down.
TTCCAAGGCAGCAGTGAAAGAGCTGACGAGAATCAGAGTAGCTTGTACTCATTCTGGGCACCCTTTCTTGTTTTGCATATGGGTGGGCCTGACACAATCACCGCCTTTTCAATGGAAGACAATGAGCTGTGGCGCCGCCACATGCTTCGTTTCGTTGTTCAGGCTGTTGCAACAGGCAATATAATTTACCACAAACCTCCTCCAGATAAATGGCTGTGGTTACCAACAATTTTGGTATTTTTATGCGGGTTGATCAGGTATGGTGAGAGGGTGTGGGCTCTTTACTGCGGTTGTATGGACAAGTTCCGTAGATCTATACTGAGGGATCCAGACCCTGGCCCCAACTATGCTATGTTCATGGAGCAGTATGCCCAGATGGTGGAAGACGGTTATCCCACAAGAATTGAGACAATTGAGGAGCCTGAGTTGGAGCAAGATCTTCACAGCTTTGAAGTGGGTCAGAAAGGTCAGCTTCAGGGTAAACAGGTGATCAAGGATGCCTACCGCTTCTACCAGAGGTTCAAAGGCTTGATTGTTGACTTTGAGTACGGCTTCCGTGATCGCAATAAAAGCGTCCAGTATTTTCACAGGTCTGTTCTCAAACCTTTGCTTATGTTTTAATTGTTGAAAACTTGAAATCAGCAACTAAGTTTTAAATTCTTCATTCCTTCAGTTTGGAAGAAGATGATGCCTTCAGGGTCGTGGAGACCGAGCTTAACTTCATCTATGACACCTTCTACACAAAGGCAGCTGTCTTGCATCACGGCAAGGGATACTTCACCCGCTACCTCTGCCTTAGTTTTGCTCTCATATCCTTCGGTATCTTCTATGTTTGGGATAAGGTGAACAATAAATCAAAAGGGATGCATATTCAGTCCCGTGATATAAAAATCTCATACGCTTTACTTCTGGGCGCCATAGCCCTGGATGCCATCTCAATTTTGATGTTTATCTCTTCTAAATGGACTGTTGCCTTTCTGGTGAAAGATTACGAATCAAAAGATCCCCCCTTCTCCAAGAAAGTAGCAGAAAAGTTACTGGCTTTGAAGACGCGATGGTTGTCTGCCTTCCCAGAGGCTCCTGCAACGTCACAGTTCATGTTCCGCCCATGGTCCAGATCCATAGGAAGGATTAGCCTATTGAATTACTATCTGCACCAAAGGCACCCTAAGTGCAATGAACTCCTTGACTCATTGGGTCTTAGGCTGCTCTTTGATGGTATAACATATGTGGATACATATATGTTTAACCAAAACATGAGGAAACTCATTTTAACTGAGATCAAACAGAAGTCAAATGCCGCTGATGATCCAAAAAAGATCAAGAACCTTTGCTCTGCTCGAGGAGATTGGGTTCTCTATTCTTATGGTTAGATTACGCTCCATCCCGAGTTGCATGCACTTTTCTAGCCTTGTCACCTTTTATACATAGAAATGTTAACTGCCCTATGTTCTTATCATTGAATAGGTGTAGAAGAGGTGCTAGAATTACGAACTTGGATAGTGGAGGTTGAGTATGATGAGAGCTTGCTGCTATGGCACATTGCAACTGAACTGTGCTACAACACAGATAGAAGGTGGTACGATGAGAACCGCAACATAAGCAAGGCGCTGTCAGACTACATGGTGTACCTGCTGGTAATGAAGCCATTGATGATCTCAAACATAGCTGGGATCAGTGACCTGAGGCTACGAGACACGGAAGCAGAGGCGTTAAGGTTCATACGAGGGGCCATGCCAAATCCCAATGATCCTGAAAACATCTTCCCAAGGCTTGATATGCTATGTCAAAGAATGATGAGTGTGTTGATAACAGATGTAAGGCCCAAGGATGTGAAGGGGACAAGGAGCAAGTCGGTGTTATTTGAGGCGTGTAGGCTAGCAAACAGGCTGCTCAACTTGCCAAAGGAGGTGAATAGGTGGGAGGTCATGAGTAGGGTGTGGGTTGAGTTGCTTTGTTACGCTGCATGCCATTGTAGGCCACCAAACCATGTTCAGCAGTTGAGTAAGGGCGGAGAGCTTATAACTGTCGTCTGGTTGTTGATGACGCATCTTGGGTTAGGGGAACAATTCCACCTTGAAGACGGACCTACCAGAACTAAACTCATAGTACAACACTGATTTATCTTTCCGTTCCAACTGTAAATACTTAAGCAATTGTCCTTTGACTAGTTAAGTTGATGATGTTTTCAAATGGGATGTCAAATTACAGCCTTAGACAGCTCACCGCTGAATCTTCCTGCATGGCTGCATGTTATTTCAGCTTGCAGGAACACTTGTTCAAACTTTTGCCAAACAACAGATATTCGTTCTTTGTAAAAATTAGAAACATTTGTTTTACTTTCCAGAATGAAAAAAGTGCTATGACATTCACGATCTAGCAAAACAAGAATAAAAGGCGGAGAAAGTTGTCAGCAATAAAATGAAGTTTTCTGTGTCTTGTTTTTCAATTCAACAACGCTAATCATCTGCCAGGCGATCAAACGAAATGTTGAACACCATAATGATTATCAATACACACTTCTACTTAGATAATGCAGCTGACTGACTGATCTGCACTTGTCACAGATTTGTAACAAAATCTGCAGGCCAGGGTAGCTGAAGGAATCAAATCCAAGCCTCAGCTCAAAATAAAAAACCAAATTGTCGGAAAATGATCAAATTGGTGACAGACGTCAAAACAAGATAAATGGAGCGTCATTCTTTGGGTTGAATGATAACCCCTTTGATGATTAATCCAGGCCACTCGAAAGACATGGAGAATTCAATGTGAGTACCATTCTGAAAGGATGTCTCAAATTCACCTATGACAACTTGTGTCCATTCATTTAATGGCTTCTCATCCAACCGCGCTCCTTGCTTGTTAACGCTCCCATCAGGTAGTGTTAGCCTGCACTCAGTTTGCATCTCAAACCCAGATCCCGCTTCTTCTAACTTGACTTCATAAACTACTTCATATGTCGTTTCCAGTGACAAATTATCACAGTCGAATTTCCCGATTAACTCTGCAAAGTTCACGTCAGGAGCCAGCTTGCCCACTTTTAACAACACCCCATCTCTGCATCTGAATGAAAGGGAAAACGTTATATCAAAAGAAGGTATATACAATGATAAGAAACCAACTAGTTAGTTAAACATTGTCAGCAGAAAATTAATAATCATACCTTTCTGTCTCATCCTGCCATATCCATGGACAATCTCCCAAAGATTCTGCTGAATCGCTACACGTGAAGTCATACCCGTGGCCATTTTTGTACCATCTTGTGGTGAGGTTTGTTGCATATACCATGAAGCAATTTTTGTACCTACCATCTTGCTTCTTCACCCAGTACTTCTGGTAATATATAGTGTTTGTCAGTGTGATAGATTAGTAACAATATTCCCTAAATTTACTACACAATTGGTAACATTAAAATTGCATCAACACTTCAAAAAATAAAAGCGCGGGAATTTGAAGCCTTGAATCATAGGCATATAAAAAACTTGCCTGTTTTTGGTTGTTGAGGAAGATTCCAGCCACAAGCTGCTCACAGATGTTGTGGATAGAAGAACGATTGATAGGTGAGTCCGACTGCTTGATTATCTCTCGACAATTATACGGTAGACCAAGGCTTTTTTCAGACCACCCGCATTTCATAGCTTTTTCTCTGAACAGGCTTGGCATTTCAAAGAATTCAAATTGCTTCAGTGTTGTAACGAATTCGAAACCTTGAGGGAATTCCTGAAGCTGCCAACAGCTCACAATTTCTAGCTTTTTTAGACATGGCATTGCCCCTTTCTCAATTGTCCAATTCTCTAAATTACGAAGTGACTCCACGTAAAACTCTTCTAGCCTAGGAAATGAGCTACTCATGCAAGCAAATGACGTTCCCAAGTAAGCGTTTGTCAGCTTGAGCAACTTTAAGTGCACCAATGTCCCAAGAGTCTTTCCGAGATCCACATCACATTTCAACATGCTATCCTTCAATTCCAGCTTAACCAGTTTCTCTGGGAGGAGGTTTGATAATTCCATTTGTATCTCGGCTACCAATACTAACTTATGCAATTGCTGTTGTGAGAAGAGAGGTCGGACATCGCGCACTATAGCACCACTATTTAGCTCACAGTGGAGTGAGTGGAGTCCATCAGACAAGAGACTCGGGCAATTCAAGGCAGCCTCCATATCCTCTATTCTCGGAACCACAATTTTGAGCTTCTTTAGATTCATGCTTAGTTCAATAGCTTCTCTGGACAACCAGCTGGTATTACAATGTCTTTCTTGCTTTATCCCCCACAATGTCTGCAAGCACCTTAAACTGGTCAGCTCCAAATCTTCAATGCTCCAAGGGTGATCAACAGGCAGAAACAGATGCCTAAGCAACACAAGCTTGCACAAGACATTGGGGATTTTTATCATTACACCAGCCTCACAATCGACATTCCTGTAATCTAAAGTCAACAAATTCCTCAAATTCCCAATTGATGAAGGAAGCTCTACAATATTTGTGGCACGTATCTCAAGATATCTTAGGTGAATCAAGTACCCGATCCTGGCCGGTAGAGTGCCACTTTCAGTCTGAATACCCCAAAGAGTCAATAGCCTAAGCAATTTGAAATTGTGCTGCACGATTCCCAAGTCCAACTTATGTTTGCTGATGTAGGCAGAATGTGTGACACTAGATTCTGTCAGTAATACAAGGGACCTCAAATGCGCAGCTTTATTAGGAAGGCAAGTACTGCAAAAGTCGGATACAATAGAGTGAGGGAGAAAAACATACGAACAACTTACTATTGTCTACTTCTATAAGACTATTAGTAATGGACATAAAAAGTTATAAACATCCAGATTCAATATCTTGACTTATCCTTATTCATTAATTAAAATCTTAATACCTTGAATGAAGAGCTAACCGGCGTGGTTGGCTGGCAAAGGGGACGTTATGTAGATTTTTAGCTTGGTCATGACCAGGCGAATTAAAAATGTCAAGAAAACACTGCTCTTTTGCCTTTTTAATGCAGAGTTCACGCAGCAAATCATGCAAGCGGACAACTTTAATAAGTCCTTTATAATTGTACTTTGAGACCTGAACCATGAAGCGTTGGCTTAACTCCTCCAAGTACTGCATTGCCACATCTTCCGGGCACATCTGTTGGATGGCAGGGGCAAAACCTTCAGCTATCCACATTCGAGTGAGCATTCCTGCTGGAATTTCGCAGTCTTCTGGAAACAGACCTAGATAAAGAAAACAAGGCTTGAGGTGATAAGGAAGATCATCGTAGCTCAATGCCAAAAGATCCTTGACTCTGCTGTATTTGTTTGCGCTTGTGTCCTCCATCACTTTGAGCCGCACAACCTTATTCACCATTTGCCATTGCCCAATGTTGTTTTGTTTTCCGCTCAAAATTCCAGCTAAGGCTCTTATTGCCAAAGGAAGTCCATCACATTTTTGTAGCATTTCTTTGCCCAACCTTTGAAAACTTTGGTTGTCGTTATTTGGGACATTGTTGAGGGCAATTTTGTTCAGTAACTCCCATCCCTCCTCCTCACTTAGAGGTTGTGGCTCGTGTATATGCATGTACTGATGGTATTTGTGAGACTGAATGATATCTCTATTACGTGTGGTGATGATGATGTTGCCTCTTACATTACTACCTCCGCAAGGGAGAGCGGGGAGTATCTCGTCCAGAGCCTCTCGGTCCCACACATCATCTAGAACCACTAAGTACGATTTATCTTTCAGAACATGGCGGAGCTCGTCCACTAGTCCCTCAACACTCAACGTGCTCCAATCTCTGTCTTTGGATCCGTTCACCACATTTCTCAATATCTCAGACAAGATATGCTTGATGTTCCATTCTTGAGAGACGAAAACCCATGCCATACAGTCCAAACATTCTTTGGAATATGGATGATTGTACAGCTTCTTGGCAAGTGTGGTTTTCCCGCATCCACCCATCCCAACGATAGAGATTACATTTACTCGTTGTGTTTGACCCTGATCACCCATAAGCAATCCTACCAAGTTTTGGATGTCTTTCTCTAAGCCAACTACATACCCACCCTCATTATCATCATCATGCGAGTAGCTTCTTTGCTTTTTTCTGCCATCATTAGATCGTCTGCTACTACCTTCTCTTCCATCAGCAACTCTTCTCATGCCATGCCTCTCTAATTTAGTGGTAACTTGTTTTAGTTTCTTTTGGATGTCTTGTATGTTCTTCCCAACTTTGTGGGTGCTGTGTAGACCATACAGAGCTTGGGCGGGGCGGGAGATCCTGGATATCCCATCTCCAGGTTGACCACCACCACCAGTAGGTTGCACTTTTAGGATGTAAGTGTCAATAGTATCCTCTGCATCATTGGCAATTTTCCTCAATTGATTTACCAAAATGGGGATTTCTGTCGTGTCTGTTTGTGCATCAGCACCTTGAAGATAGTGGTGTATCAGCTGTAAGTCCGTTTGGAGGCTCTCTACCTGTGTGTCCAAGAACCAAGTATAGACATTTGAGAGTTAATCACTCACACGTAATAGGCAGGCATGCTCATACAAGAAGGCTAACTTGTTCGGAATGATGCGTGAAACGTAGAATAATACCCATTTCGTATGTAACCATACTCCTTACATAAACACAGATACTAGAACATAAAAAGCTTCATGTATGATAAATGTTGAAAACTATTGACATAAAGAAGAGAGTGATAGTGTGGAAAGAGAGTACCTGATTTTTGACATCTTGCAGCAATTGAAGTTCCTGGATCAACAAATTACCAATCCACTGGGCAGCTGTTAAGACAATTTCGTCTGACATGTCTGAGTTGTTTGAAGTTAAGAGTAGATAAATTTTAGAGAAGGAGACTAGAGTAAGTAGTCCGAGAGCAATAAGACTGGACAAAAAGGCGTAAGCTACGTACATTATAAGACTGGACAAAAAGGCGTAAGCTACATACGTGCTGCCCAGTAAAGTACGGCCAACATTGATAGTAGTGGTAAAGCAATCCTTGATGTAATATAATACGGAGTACTACTCCTAGTGGATACTGCAACAGCTAATAGAATAGAGTAATCCAGAGAGACTAGTACAAAATACAATTTCTGCAATGTCAACTCAAAGACAAAGTTGCTACTTTGCTTTTAAATAATACGGAGTAATAATAATAATAATAATAATAATAACAATAATAATAATAATAATAAGGGCAACCAATGTTCCAATTTGGTTCTTGATTGTATTTGCTGTTTATTGCCATTTCAACACCAATCTCAAAGTAGCCAGGAAGACAATTTGAAGACATGTAAGATGCAATCAATCCAAATATCCAATTGAAGGTATCATAATACTACTTCAGCGCTGTTAAACCCGAGTTAGTCTATTGTACGACGGTTTCACGTGTACGAGGGGATATTTGTGACTACTTAACGATTAAACTGACCATTTTAACACTTTTTCAGGTCTTAAAGTGGTCACTTTAAACGTTAAAGTAGGCACATTCAGCGTTTAAGTAGTCGCATTTTAACCACTTATAACCCAATCGTACGCGTAAAACGGTTGTATTCTAGAATTTGACGTTAGACCCAAATTTTGAGATTCTCGCCATTTGACAATCGACATTATCTCCTAACATAGAAGTATTAAGGTATATGATTATATGAACCAATTATCAAACCTCAACAACAAAGCTTAGCTACTGCCTACTGGTAGTCCCCAGCGGATGACAACCTCCTATACTTGTTACATCAGACTCCATATGCATTACATGGTATCCTCATAACTCGTTTTTTACCTTAATAACTTTATATGAGAAAATTTCGATTAAAACTTTGAATCAAGAATATATTATTTCTAAAAATGAAACATAACTTGTCCGATTGTCCCATACATGTCTTAGCCAGGCATAAGTAAAAATATGAGGAGTATGATAAGGTAATTAGGTGTGAGTGAAAGAGTTTCATACAATATCATTGTTATTGTTATCAAAATCGCAATTCAATATACAATTATAGTACAACTTTACAATCCAAAAAGGGCTTGACTGATTCTGATTTTTACAATCCTGTTAATGGTTGTATAATATTACAATCTTGATAATAATACTTTTTAATTATTCTAGTGTCAAATTTCTGAGTAAGTTGCAGAAACATGTGGGTATTAATTTTTCATATACGGATTTTACTCAAGTTATATACTTTTTGTCATTATTTTTCCCACCCTACCCTTTTTTACTCCATGAATATACAGAATTCTCTCTTTCTTTTTTATGAAAAACCTAAATCAATTTTATTCAAGTTTACAATTTTTCAATTATGAACTCCAATCATAAATTTAATGAGGTAATACTCGTCTTTTAATTTCAATCTTGTGTTTTAATAATAAAAATTTGAACAAGAAAATAAAAATTAAAAAAAAAAATAAACAAAAAAATATATAGAAACCACGTTAAAGTGGTTAAACCCAAACAAAAAAAAAAAAAAAAAACCAGCCACCAGCCACCGCCGACCACCCAAGCCACCTGCCCTACCGCCACCTGCTCCACCGCCGTGCCACCGCCAACTTATATCTACCCACCCATCCCCACCTTCTACCACCATTAAACAACCACCCCAACCTTAACAATCACCCTAAATTTTCCACCTCACCACCCACCTCGCCACTCCACGGCCGCCTGCCGCCTACCCCGCCGGCGGCCCGCCGCCAGATTCCTCACCGCCACCTGCCCCACCGCCACCTGCTCCACCACCCTTCCCTTCTACCCCTACAAACCCTAATTAAAAATTGTAATTAAATTTATTAAAAATTAATAAAATTCAATAATTTAAACACAAAATTAAAATTAAAGGACGATTATTACTCGTTGAATTTATGATTGAAGTTTATGATGGAGAAATTTAGAAATTTTAATGAAATTGATTTAAGATTTTTTAGGGGAAAAAAAAAAAAAAAGAATTGTATATTCTTTGAGTAAAAAAGGGTAGGATGGGAAAAATAATGACAAAAAGTATATAACTTGAGTAAAATCCGTATATGAAAAATCATATGTAAAACATGTTTATGTAATGAAATTTATTAGAGAATAATATATTCTATATATGTAATCAAGATATTAGTTGTGTTCACAACACAACTAATATCTTGATTACATATATAGAATATATTATTCTCAGGACCTCTAAAGCATGCTACTTCTGGCTCAGTCGAAGCGTCCGCACATCTCCCGCTACGACTGCGGGGGAGTATTAGAGAATAATATATTCTATATATGTAATCAAGATATTAGTTGTGATGAACAGAATATATTGAGAAGGTTCTAGGTTCTATCTATCTAATGTATCTATAAATAGTGGTTGAATGTTTCAATAATAGACAACTGATTCATTTCTAATAAAATTAATGATACAAACATTATGGATCGTTGATAGTTTTAGAGTAAATATTTGTACTCCCTCTTTCTCAGTCATTTGTTTACGGTTTGACTTTTTTCCCCTCACAAAAAAGTCAAACTGTAAACAATTCACTGAAACGGAGGGAGTAAGTAATTGTTTGTGATCTTGAGATATACTGAGTACATATAGTAAATTTTTACCCCAAAAAAAACTATACATACGATTAGAGCTGGCCAAACGTAAGGGAGTAGTAATGTGTCACTCACTTGAAGGCCACAATTGAAGCCCGGGCCCGGCCCTCCAGGGAATAGAAATTGAGCAGTCATTAGTTAAGCAGTAGTATGACATAATGATATGAAACATGATAGGGAGCAGTCAAAGGGAATAGAAAGGGAGCAGTCATACGATACATACGGTTATGTCATACGATACATACGATTATGTATCGTATGACTTTAACTTTCGCAAGTAATTTCAAAACTTTAACTTTCGCAAGTTAAGTTTTAAGGATTTTCTTTTTTTGAAAACACTCTAGTAGCCCCTTTATATAGCACCATGTTAAGGATTTTTTTTTTTTTTTTTTTTCCGTGTCTTTCCTCTTTAATTTTAATAAACAAAAGTTAAAGTTTTTTATGTATTAAATTGGTGGGTGAAGTGGAGTCCTCCATATTACTCCCTCCATCCCAAATTAATTGTCTCCTTTCTATTTTGGGATGATTTAAGGGATGGTAATGAAAATGAGAAAATTATGAAAATCATTTATTAAAACATACTAAAAATAGAAAGGGGACAAGTAATTTGAGAAAAAATTTAGTGAAAAGGGGACAAGTAATTTGGGATAGAGGGAGTATTATTTGTGGTTTGCGTGGTAAAGGGCCAGCCAACTGGCCAAAAAACCCCCTCATCCTTTCGGATGAGTGAGGTAAGCGGGAGCCAAATGCTCTCAACCCACCTCGAGGAAGTAGGACACGAATGTCCTATATTAGCCATAAAGTCGGCGACTTTATTGGCCTCGCGAAAGCAATGATTAAAACTAAAACTAAAAAAATAGAGTTTAATTTTAACATTTTCAATGAATTATCAATTATGGAGTACAAATTTGCATTTATTTCTCATGGATCCTTCAAACGTCACTCCAATTTTATTGGCACATACTACTTCTATCATTACTGCGTTACTGCTTAACTAATGACTGCTCAATTTCTATACCCTGAAGGCCAGAAGGTTGTGGCAACTTACGCTGCAATTATACGGTTAGTATCATGTTTCATATCATTATGTCATACGATACATAATCGTATGTATAGTTTGGGCAATTTCTATTCCCTGGAGGGCCAGTAATTTAACTTTAACTTTGGCAAGTAATTTCAAAACTTTAACTTTCGCAAGTAATTTCAAAAAAAAGAAAATCCTTAATCAGTAAGTAATGTGTCACTCACTTGTAAAATAAAGGAAGAAAATTAAAGAGTGAAATGGAGCGTTCTACTTGTTCTACTAGAGTGTTTTCCGTAGTTCTTCTCATGCTTTTACTAGTCATGTCCACAGGTTCTACTTTCTTCCTCTATTAATTATATTTCCCCTCTAGCTACTACAGTAATAACTTTTGTAGGTGATATCTATTCATGCTACCTCTTCACCTTCCTGTAATCCTTACTCCCTATAAAACCACATAACATTAACATTCCCATTTCCATGCCAAACCTTCAGACTTACAACATTTCACCACCACACCGCCATTAGACAACTTGCCGTCTTTGTTGAAAGAGTTTATCTTCCCATTTAGTGTGCATACAAAATAGATATGGATATGGCAGACACACTTGCTTACGGCAAGAAAACCCGTACAACAACAATAGACTTACCCCAACTAGTCTTATCATGGTCGCTTCGAGATATGCTTAACAAAAATCTGTACAAGGCCAAGGTACACCAGACTATTACCTTTCCACTTTTGAAATTTGCTTGTATGTATGTGTGTATTGTGCGCATGCGCGTGCATGCATACATCCGCACTTACGTATACAAACATACACACACATGCATGCATACATAATGTTTCACACCTTTGCCTTTCTTTTGCCTCTGCGGTGAACAGGTAAAGTGCATACCAGAGGTTTTTTCATCAACATCAGAGTATATAGCATCTTTCAAACTCCCCCTTTTGGAAGAAACTCGTGCTGCTTTATGCTCTGGCATTGAATCTGTCAACCACGCCCCTGCTTGTGAGATCATACGTATTGAACGTTCTAAAGACCATAAACCGCCCAAGGAGCTGTACTACAACATTCTCACCAAAAAGATTACAGACTTCAAGTTCAGCGGTGGTCATTACGAGCCACAAGTAGGGGATCTTGTTGTTCTAACTAATACTAAGCCAAGAAGAACTGAAGATTTGATTAAACCTGCCCAACATCTGCTTCTTGCCATTGTTTCACCCACAGACAATGAATCAGACATGACTCGACTGTTGTTATCCAAGGATATTGGCTCACAGCTTGGTAAGCCTGTCACCAGAATATTTGTCACTTATTTGGCCAACCTTGTCACAAATATGAGGATTTGGAAAGCGCTACATCCTGATCCTCTTGTCCCCATGACCTTAGTTCCCAAGATTCTCACACCCATTAGTGACGTAAGTTCTCTTGTGCATAGTGTGTTTCATCCTTGTTTGAGATATCGATTCAAGTATTTTTCCTGTTTGCATTTGAATTTACAGACAGGTGCAGACCTTAATGATGAGAGCAATGGCAACATCGATTTCAATGTTAGGGAGGCCATTGCATCTTTCAAATTAGATGAGTCACAGAAAGCTGCTGTTTTGGACAGCATTGCAATGACAAAACGCTCACATCGAAGCGGCAGGATCAAGTTCATATGGGGTCCTCCCGGAACAGGAAAGACAAAGACAGTTGCTTCTCTTTTGTTCTCCCTTTTCAGATTGAAACATAGAACGCTGGCTTGTGCTCCAACAAACATTGCAGTTTTACAGGTTGCTTTAAGATTCATGGGCCTGCTATCAGACTCCCTCAAGTATAACACGTATGGCTTGGGTGATGTAATTCTCTTTGGAAATGGTGATCGGATGAAGGTGGATGATCATGCTGAGCTCCTGGATGTGTTTCTTGACTACAGAACTGAAGTTCTTAGTCAATGTGTTTCACCTTTTAATGGTTGGAAGCGTACTTTAGATTCAATGATATCTTTGCTTGAACTTCCTGAAGAGCAGTACCTAACATATTTACGAAACAATGGAAGCCTTGATGAAGATCCCCAATCAGATGATGATCAAAGTACAGGCAGCAATGTGAATGTTGACAGTGACAGTGGAGATGAAACTCCTACAAAAGGAAAGGCCTTGAAAAGAAACAGCAGAGAGCATTGGAAAGATGTCATTGGTCAATCGTTAAAAGCAAGCAGCAGTACTACTGGCCATGAGGAAACTCAATCTGACGAGTTAATGACTTTTGAAGAGTTTGTGCGAAAGAGGTTCTATACTCTTGGAGACAGGATGACATTCTTGATGACAAGCCTGTACACCCATCTTCCAACGTCATTTATTGCGTTGGACGTTGTCAAAAGAATGATCACTCTTCTTGATATTCTGAAAACCCTTAAAGATGCGAAAGGAAGATTTGATCATGCTTATGAACTAACAATGAAAAGAGGGGAATTCCTTGAGGTCCTCAAGTCTTTACCTGATCAGTTTTCACTTCCTGTTACTATCTTTACAGGCATACAGTCTATCAAAAACTTCTGTTTGACGAATGCCAGTCTGATATTCTGCACTGCCTCAAGTTCTGCTAAATTGCAGACGGAGGACATGAAGCCAGTGGAAATGTTAATAATTGACGAAGCTGCACAACTAAAAGAGTGTGAATCCCTCATTCCTTTACAGATCCCAGGCATACGCAATGCAATTTTCATTGGCGACGATAGACAACTACCTGCAATGATTCAAAGCAAGGTAACAAAATGATTGGATTACCCTCCCTTTATTTCCAGATTTCTACAATAATCTGTCAGCTTAATTACTCCTGCATGTTGCAGGTTGCAGATAATGCTAATTTTGGAAGGAGCTTGTTTGAAAGGCTTTCGAAATTGGGTCAAAAGAAGCATTTGCTCAATGTTCAGTACAGGATGCATCCCTCCATCAGCCTATTCCCAAACAATAAATTTTACCAAAAGCAGATCATTGATGCACCAAATGTGAAACTCACAAGTTATGAGAGGTCATTTCTTGTACATGATATGTATGGACCCTACTCTTTCATCAATGTGTCCAGAGGTAAGGAGAATTTAGATAGGGGTCACAGTCCCAGGAACTTGGTGGAGGCAGCAGTGGTTGATCACATCATTGTTAAGCTCTTCAAAAGTAAGACATGGAATACCTGTTTTTAGCTGGTCACTGTTAAGCCCTTCAAATACAGTGAAATTACTATAAATTTGAGATTGAATTTAATTTGAAATGCAGAATACTGCAGCACAAAACAGAAGGTGAGAGTTGGAGTAATCTCACCTTACAAAGGGCAGGTGGGTCTGATACAAGAGAACACCGGGAAGCGATATGCCAAATGCGATAAAAACGAATTTTCTGTGAGTGTCCGATCTGTTGATGGGTTTCAGGGTGGAGAAGAGGACATCATAATAATATCAACTGTCAGAAGCAATGGAAATGGGTCAGTTGGCTTCCTATCTAACCATCAAAGGACAAATGTAGCCTTGACAAGAGCAAGGTAATCACTACTATGGATCCTAAAGTTTTATGACAAACAAAAATCACAGTAACGTGATTCTGACTTCTGAATGACTCGTTGGTAATTTGTGTAGGCACTGCCTGTGGGTGATAGGAAATGGTACGACTTTATCAAAAAGTGGAAGTGTATGGAAAGATCTTGTGGATGATGCCAGATCACGAGGGTGTTATTACAATGCAGACGAGGTCAATGACCTTCATCGAGTTATAAATGCAGCCTTGGTTCAGATTGGGGATGACGCTGCAGAAGCTTTGTCAAGCCTGATAGCTGCTATAGATATAAGAGATGTTCGAGTCTAACTGTGCAGCAATGAATCGCACAGGGTTGTGAAATAAACCAGAATATGCCTCACTTAGCTGTGAGAGCCTTAAATTTCTGTCACATTTTGTCTTTTAAGTTATCAGACACAACATTTGTCTTTTGGCAATCATAATTACGGAGTATCATCTAAGTTATCAGACTCGTCATTAATGTTCTAACGAAGCTGAATTCGCTGATGTTCATTGCTCTTTTACTGATCATGTCTAACAGTTCAAGAAGAATGACTTTGTTCTACAACACAGGACTTGTTGTGTGCCCAACAAAAGAATAGCGGAAAAATAAACTGCCTAAAAGAGTTGATTATCTAACAATCACAATTGTCATCAATAAATATCAAACCGTGAATATAAGTTTATCACTATATAGGAGTACTACCTAAAGTTCTCGTACATTGAGTATCGTTAATAAATATCCAAATTAAGAGTTATCATTATTAAAATTTTATACTTCACAACATTCAGTACAATGTTAACTTGTTGAGAAATCGGAAATGTCTACTTGTAACACTGAAAAGCCAAGCTAGTGGTTGAGCACCTACTCCGTATAAAACAACCAAAAGACAGCAAGTAGGATGATCCGCACATCTCATCTCATCTCATAAAGCACAGAAAACCATTCAACAAACAGTTTGAAGGACCCACACTTGTTTAAAAAAAAAAAAAAAAAACATTATCAGTATTGGCTTATTGCTAAGATTGACTCTATACACAGTATACAGTCCTCTCAAAACCTGTGGAAATGTTTAAAAAGAACATCTTTCAACTGAAATTGTGATTGAGGGAGTACAAACTTGACTTTGAGGTAATTGCATACTCTTAAAACCGTGGTCTGGCCAACGGTTTGAAAACCGAAATAGAGTGAGCACATCCCAATCCCAATCCCAATCCCAATCCCAATCCCATCCTATAAATTAGAGTAACAAACAAGCAAGCAGAGTATAATTAATCAAATTAAAGAGGGAAGCAAACTAACATGGTATTCACAGAGAAGGAAGAAAGTTTGGTGAAAGAATCATGGGAGATATTGAAGCTAAATATTCCAGAAAACAGCCTACGATTCTTCACCATGTAAGTGTTACTGAATTTTGAATTTACTTAGAGTAGAATTCAGCTAATTGGTGTTTGCAATGGTAGAATACTGGAGATAGCACCAGCTGCCAAAGATTTGTTCTCCTTTCTGCGAGATTCCGAGCAAGTCCCCCAAAACAATCCCAAGCTCAAAGCTCATGCTGTTAAAGTCTTCAAAATGGTAACTAACTAACTATTTTACTTACGGAGTACTTTACAAGTAAAATCGATTGCGATAACCCAATCTTCCTTAATTTGATCAGACATGTGAATCTGCGATTCAACTGCGAGAGTGTGGTGAAGTGGTGGTGGGAGACTCCACCCTTAAGTATTTGGGAGCTATTCACTCAAACAGCGGTGTCGTTGGTCCCCATTTTGAGGTACACTAATGTACACCACCCGCCATTTCTGAAATCATCTTTAAATTATTCTTCGGTTTTGTATATTTAATTTGGCAGACCTGAATGTGAATGTGAATGTGAATCATCCATCCATCAGGTTGTGAAAGAAGCACTGCTAAAAACAATTCAAGAGGCTGTTGGCGACAAATGGAATCAACAAATGAGCTGCGCATGGGCTGCTGCCTATGATCAGCTGGCCGCTGCTATCAAGTCTGAGATGAACCATCCCACTTCTTAGTTTTTTAATGCTTTCATTTCTTCAACAAATCATCAATGTCTTTCCTTTCTCCTCCTTCTGCTTGTTCATCTCCGGATTTTGGTTATATAATTGTACTTTGATTTTAATTAAAATTATGGTTAATTATATGGGTATTAATTTTTCGTATACAATATTTTGTCTCTCGTTCTATATTTTCTTTTTATTATTATTTTCAACTTTACCCTTTTTACTCCCATAATCTACAAAAATTCCCTCCTCTTCTAACTATTCTTGAACCAAATACATTCAATTTTTCGATTTCTCAATCATGAACTCCGAAACTATAACATCTTTTACCCAATAAGGGAGTTAAGAATTCATTATACAGGGTCAGAGTACTGTAAAACACATTCATCGTGATTTAATTGGAATCCATTTTTACATCATCCTAGTATCCAAACTATGACATCTTTTACCCAATAATTTTGCATTCTTTTTTGCCTACGAGTATTACTATTGATTCAAGGCAAAAAGAAGAAATTTTTCTCTCATTTCCTTGTCAATCATATGTGCAACAAAGGCAATATTCATACAATCAACTCATATGAACACGGTTGCCACTGAACCAACCAAAACCGGTGTAAAAAAAAAAAAAGTGACAGGAAGTGAATAAAAGGCCCATAAACTATTTTATCATTTACTGCATATCAATAATAATCTTGAGGTATGAGATTCCACTTCCAGGGACTAAAGTCTAGCGGATGCTAGCCACACGAAAAAAAACTCCATGCTTGGGTGAAGTGGTGACCTCCTCTAGCTTTGAACCTCTGTCAAATAAATGCACCTTAATATAGTCGATGAACAAACAATTACCTGTATAAATCCAACAATCATCATGTTAGACAAACATCAGCAAAATTTCATCTTCCACAATCAAATTATGCAGTACCAGGAAAAAAAAATAAAAAAAATAAATATAAATTGTTCTTTAAGAGCAGAAGGAAACAAAAAAAAAAAAAAAAAAAAAAAAAAAGGAAATGCTTGACCTTCATAGTGCTGTATTAAGAAGACATGGATTTTCAAATATGTAATGTGTTTGGCATATGAAAATATTCACGTCAATGAAGTGGGTTCACTGGAAAATCTTTGAGCCAAAAATTCGTCCAGCTTCCCCCAGTTTGGAACACCCGATTTACTTTCAATGCCGGTAGGAAGGGAACGAATGCAACCAAGAATTTGTTGGATATCACGATACAGCCTGCAATAGATATTTGAATTTAGAGATAACTAAGAAGTATACAAGCAAGCTCGTTATGTTACAAACAAAATGCAATATCATAACAGCACCTTGATTTTGCTAGTGGAGTGCTGATTTCCAAGGATGAAAATGCTTCCGAAATTCGTGCATGGAATGTCTGGACCACTTGCCTGCATGTAAGAGTTATCCGTAACATGTGGAAGAAATTCTTTACACTTATCCAATATATACAACAAATTTGGAGCGCCAAAACATACGATGAAACATTAGAAGTTAGTAGCTGGCAAGAGAAAGGCCAACAGACCAAAAAAAGGAAATCACAATGATCGGCATGGTCAGGTACTCACATGCTAGAGAACCCAAGCAATTTTGAAGATGTGACATGTAACCAGTCAATTGCAGCCAAAGTTGGCTGGATCCAACAAGGGTGCTACATGTAGAGTTGTATAGTTCTCAATTTTATTTTGTTGCTATAAACACACTTAAAGTTTACCCAGGTAAGATGCTGATTATAGCACATTACTCCAATGTAGACGTACAGCAGAACATTTCTTTGAGCCACACATTATATATTAAATACTCCGTAAATGATACTCAAAAGTTGGGATAAAAACTTTGATACTCACCGGAAAATATTTTTTAGATCCCCTTCATGAAGCATTCGAGACAAGATACGTTGAAGATAATTAACTTCCTAGATAAGAGAAACAGCATCCAGTCAAAAAACACTAACATACATTTGTCAGCGATCAATGCACATTACATATCAGAGCATTAGTTTGACACTTTGACTCATGCATCCATAGCCTATCTCAAAACAAAGACACTTTCTAAAACTGGGTCCAAGAATACTACAGTTCTGGAGTACAAATGAAGGGCACAGTTACTTTGAAAGGGTCAACATGAAAGTAGAAAAAAGGGGATAATAAGATTACAAAGGAATGGTCTTCATCAACTTATGCTGGTATCATCATCAATATTCCAGGAGCAGTCTGTTGTATGTTTCTCAAAGTTCTTTTGAAGCACACACCATTAAAAATTTACTTCTTACAAAAACAAATCTCTTACCTAAAAAAAAAAAAAAACACTTGACAACAAATAGTGCGATTTTTCTGATAACAATGTTTCACGCTTTAATTTTTTTATAGTCAATGTATAACAGTGCCAAGATTCATATTATTAGTACTTCAAACAAAATAAACTTGCACAAAAGTTAATGATAACTTATTTAAATATAATAATAAGATTTCAAGATCCCATGAATTGCACGGGCATTAAGCAAATGCAGCAAACGACTGACATTTTTCCACCTCTGTCGTAAGGATTAAGAAATATTATTAAGAACTGTAGGCAGGAGGAGATGGTTACCTTTGTCAACAATTTTGCAAACTCACTCGGTTGCGTGTCACCATCATCAGGCTTGTTCCATGTTTCTACAATTTGAGGCAACCCTCTTAAATGGTGCAGCAATCTCTCACTCATAATCTGAACCAGCTTATTATGTATCTCATCTCGGTGATGCTTATAATCCTACAACAAGGTGTAATCATGACTTGTCTTAAGCCAAACTCTTAAAAGTCATTTCATTAACCAAGTTATTAGCATGGGAATACCTATATAAAGTATACAAACACAGCCAGACTTTCATATAAATATACAAAGAACAGATGTATTTCAAAATAGCGGTTGCCGTGTGAGAATTTCTTTTGCTAGTGTTCATATGACATATTTGTCGTACTTAGTGCACCCGCGTGCTCTATATTTTTGCTGATGTGGAACAAAAGTTATGCACAGCCTGACTACATTTCACCGGAACAATCCATCATTGCTGACCATATATAACAGTAATTTATTTGATTTGCCGGGCAAGCTAACTAAATGGCCTAGATCTCTAATCTTGCACCGACCAACTTTGAAACAGTCTCAACTTGTGGTGGGAGTCAGTTGGATTGATCTAATGTCTCTAGCAACTACAAGCAAGTCACAAAAATGTCTGCTGAAGAAATATATATTTCCAAGTATGACAGCGCAAAGTAACGAAGATATTTTTGAGGGTAAAATATAAACAAGAACATTTCATTTTTCTCTTAATAACATTAAAACGAATTCTGGAATAAAAGCTACAACTAAGAAGGCTGAATCATACCTGCGCTACCCGATCCATTTCCGACTGTAGTAGTGCCTTTCTATTTTCCGGTACTTTGAGAAAAAGGACTCGCCTGATGTCTTAATAGACAACAAAAGAATATCATTAGAACTCTTCCGGAGATTATAGCATACAACAACAATATCACCTTGCTCCTATTATAAAAGACTACTCCGTATTTCAGAATCACAGAATGACACGCAAAGAAATCGTGTCAAAATTTGCATTCAGTGACAAGTATCCACGTAAGAAAAGCTAAAACATTATTGAGTCATTCCAACAATTCCGAAGTCAAAAAATTGTGAATTATTGCTTGGATGGAATCAGAAATTCTACACAATTGCATATAGCAAGCGAAATGAACTTCACACTACATAAATAAATAATTGCAATCAACAATAGCCTTTTTCTAAAAGGTCAAACCCCCACTGATCAGAATGTAAATATCAAATCCCATAATAATATCCTTTATGAATGAAACTTGAATCAACTCTGCTTAGAAAAGATTACTCAATCACATTTCCAAAACTCATTATCATCATATTCTTTGAGCCAAAGGCATCAGGGCTATTACCCTTTCTTAAAAATGTCCGTGAGGACAAAATGAATATATTGCAAGTACATAGAAAAAAATCACTCACCAGGAATAATAGCGTAAACAAAGCTGACTACTTGACTTGCCAGAGCCAAATGTTTAGATGTTATGGACTTCAAGCCAGACACCTGCAACATCGGGTATAATAATGATAGCAGGAACATATGTCAGCCAACATTAATTAATAAACTCACTCCGCCTCACTATGTCAGCGGGAAATAAATTGGAGGATGACTATTAAGCAAAGAACTGGAAAGCGTATTTCAGAAGCCCCCAGCTAATAAAGGACGAAATTAAAAGAAGTCATTTTACTCATGTCATTGAGGAGAGAACCATATACTTGCTATGTTTTGGTTATGGATATAGTGGAATAAAGCAAAATGGCTCACTAAATTGAGGCGCTTCTCTCATTGTGAAGTACTCCCTCCTTTCCATTCATTTAGCCCCATGAGCCTACTTTTTGTGAGAGGAAAAGTGGGTCCATGGGGCTAAATGAATGAAAAGGAGGAAGTATCATTCATTCTATTCAATTATCGACGCAACCTTCACCATGGGTCATTCGGGACCAGTCTCTGTTAATTAAACAACTTACAACACAGAAAGCAGCCACATTATGATGAAACAAATTATCAATATAATGGTTTACCTGCATAGCGTGAGCACCAAGAACGAGCTGGCAAGACCTTGTGTTAAAAAATTTTAAAACTTCTACAACACGATGAACAATTTCTGCCGAAAGTGTTGGTAAACTATCGTTCATGTCAATATATTCTGACAGCATCTTCAGCAATAGTAACCCACTGGACAATGAGCACGTGGATGTAAAGGTTAGACAGGATCAAAAAGGAAAAATAATTCTTGTGACTGCAACAAATAGAAGCTAATAACCCCCTCATGTGTTTATCAAATTTAGCAGAGCAACTGGATGCACTTTGAGCGTAATTTAAAAATAAGATGAACAGGGAATACAGAATGAAGGGGCTATGACTCGCTAAGTAAACAAGGGTTACTAACCAGTTGACCATGTGATATTCAACACCTTTGCACATTAGAGTTTTCGTGTTGCTGTTTTTGCTCCGGGCTGAAGCGGTGACCGTCTCAGTTTTATTCATTCCATTTGTCTCACTGGAGAGCTGAGATTTCTCTACGTTTGTAATACCATTAGAAACATTGGTAGATTCTGTTTGCTCCAGAGGATGCTCAGCAACAGGCTCATTAGTACTCCCGGACAAGGTTGACTCACCATTGCTCAATACAGCTTTTCCATCTTGATCATTTCCAGTAATCAAGTGATCAGAGCTCAACATTGAAGTAACAATGGCCTGGAATTCGTCTGGAACATCAACCTCAGACCATGTCTCTTGATCTAACACTGCCTTGATTTTAGCTGCCTGATTTAGCAAGGAAATGTAAATTTGATGAACATGATATTACAATTGGAATGAAGTTAAACATATAGAGCCATTCAACAAAGCTTACTCGAGACTCATGCTGAAAATCAACAAATGCTTTGGCTTGTGACTGAAGTGTTCCTCTTATACTATATCCTAGTCTTCCACCAATCTGTGGAAGTCAGATTAGTATTAGCACAAAACCAGAGGTAAATTATACAGTAACTTATGAACAAGATTAAAAAAAAATATTTGTTCATCTTCATTTCATACCTTTTCAGTTGCGTTAATAAAATCTTGAGTGATGCTGTAAATGCTTAGAAATTCCTGCAACCGAATCTTAGGATGAAGAATAGCACGCACACCAAGAAGTTTTGCCCACCTTCCATGGGCAGCATCACAAGCAGCAAAGACACCCTCCGCATTTTCTCGTAACACGTCAGCTCTGTAAATATATTGGACACCTATAATCCATACATTTCTATAAAACAAATATATATACTAAATATAATCATAACCATAGTTCCAGCACAAGCGCCAAGCCATCAAATATGGTCAAAAACCAGTAATCTTCAAGTCTGGATATCAAAAGGAAGTCACAAAATAACTCCAACGAGTTGAAGATCAATATTACTACACGCATGGCAAAGTCGAAATACTCTTTTATGATTTCACTACCAATGTCATCCGGATTACACGAAATGAAACCATCAAAATTTGAACATGACACATTTGCATTCACAAATAGATCCTACATATATATACTTAATGCTCAATGCATGAAAGTTACTCTTTCCATTCAACTCCATTCACAACAAAGAGTTATTTAGCACTATTCATTCAAGTGGAAAATTTGCTAAATTTCATGCAATGTACAGAAGAAAATATAGTCGTCTGGAATCTTGTGTGATACGTCTTAATGAGTTCAACAAAGATAGCAAATTTTTAATATTGTAAAGTAAAACTATACTTCCTCTATTCCGTTGAATTCTATACGTTTTCTTTTTGGGCACTACTCATAAGTGAGAAGCATCTTCAATTATTTCCTGAGGGTATATAATTTTGAAAAAAAAAAAAAAAAAAAAAAAGAGAGAACAAGTGTGGAAGCCAACCGGAAATTTTTAGACACGTTTGAGTGGCTTGTCACATCATTTGGCTTCGCCTGCAAAGTCAGAACCTTCGTAGCACTCCTTTGGGAAGAATTTGCAACCAAACTATTTCCTGAACTATCACTACCTTGAACAGATTCTGTCACCGCAGCACCATGTGCAATTGCAGCAGCAACCGACTCAGCTGCATAATGACCATCCAGATTAGACATGATCCATTCTATGGATTTTTTTACTTCAGCAGCCCGGACTAAATGTGCCTGCATTAGTCAGAGACCTTGAGTTCAGTATACTTATGTTTTACAGAAAAGTATCACTCTCTCTCCATCCTATTTATATTGTCCCTATTTGACTAAAAGTCATTTTGCACTTAGTGATTTTAAAATTTACATGTAAAGGTACGACATTACCGTACTTATTCCCTTTCCACTAGCAATATCAATGAGATGTAAGCTCATATGTTCCTTAACTAGGAATATAATGAGAAGTAACTTTTTCACTTAAAGATAGAAAGCTCCCATTGTAATGGACCGAAATAGAAATGGTCACGATATAAATGAGACTGAGGGTGTACAATGTACCAGAACCCAACATCAAAGGACAAAGAGTTCTCTCAGACTAGAAGTTACAAGATGGCCTAGCCATCGAAGACGGGTGCAAGAAGACTGGAAATTCCAAGAAAAGATGTCCCAGCTGATTATTTGGAGACAGCTGATTATTCCCAAAAGATAGACCATACTCTTCACCATAAACTAATGCGCATTTGATAATACTTAGAAATACAGTTCCAAAGAAATTTCTAGCAGCAAATCCCAAATAATAAAGAATATACACACACAGTGTAAAAGCATAAGCAACAGTACCAGGACAATCTTGAAAACAGCACTTAGTAGTTGAATAAAGTTATCAGTTGATAGACTCCTCAACCTGCTTGCAAGAGATGAGCCTCCACCTATATCATACAATTGAATGTTATGAGTCCCCTCCGTCCCTGAGCTCCTCTTGAGCCCACTTCAGTGCTATGGCTCGTAAAATTGTAGCTATTAGGAGGAAAATAGAAATAATTGTGGTTGAATCTTACCTTCTGTATCGCCACCTCTCTCTCCAGTCGTCAAGTCTAACTCTTGAAGACGAGTAACAAGAACTGGAAGCAGCTCTGCCACTGCAGTCTTAATAGCTGTTTTCATATCAGCAGTAAGTGTGTCACGGTACATTCTCAGGACCAATGGTAGTTTTGCCTGGGAGTAAAACCACATCAGAGAGCACGTTTTATAGAGCAAAAACCCAGTAACGTGTATTAAGTATATCCAGTTATCCACTATACCGCCTCCCAATTGAAAAACACAAATACCCCAAAATGAAATATATAGAAAGTTACATGACCAGGATAATCTTCTTTTTGAATTATATAGGTGGAAAGGGGAGGATTATTCATTCAGGAACAGCAGGAAATGCCTAGAACAAACATGAATAAATAGAGTATTCTAATGACTCCGTCCGCGGGCTTAATTTATTTCTCATACCAGCATAAATACATAATATAACATGTAAGACACAAGCCTCCCAAACTTCTCATTCTAATGCAATTAATTTTGAGAACTCAATCTTAACAAAAGGACAGTGCAATTACAGTCAACTCTTCTGATGCTTTAACATAATGCAGAGAAAAATGTAGCATACAGTTCTCAGCAATCCAATTACTATTGGCAGAAGACGATCACGGATACACGAGGTTTCCTCTTCGTCCAACTGAACCTGAAAAACGAGTCATCACATGGTGAATCATGCAAAGTCACCTAATGACGATCAACAAAACAATCAACCAAGAATCATTTAGTTGCCAAGACGATTATGAACTTCCACCAGATAGACAAGAGATCAAGAGATGAAAAGGATGCATAACCAAAAGAAGCAACTTAACAAGGGAAGAGATTAGAATTACACTACCGAGAGAACAACACAGGAAACTATAAAGAATGAGTTTTCAGCACATGATAAGAATTACATCATACTCACA
This sequence comes from Dianthus caryophyllus, assembly GCA_023091065.1. Taxonomy (NCBI): domain Eukaryota; kingdom Viridiplantae; phylum Streptophyta; class Magnoliopsida; order Caryophyllales; family Caryophyllaceae; genus Dianthus; species Dianthus caryophyllus. The sequence goes on along the minus strand of CM041526.1, from coordinate 64,365 downwards.
TCATCAAGTCTTCCATTACTGGATGTAAATGCTCTCTCTTTTGCTCTTGACACGATTAAAGCATCCAAATTCCCAGCATCGTGCAAAGATGCGTGCATAAATTCTGCTGAAAGAATGCTACAGGAATGAATTCAATGAGTCAAAGATAGGCCACTAGCACGAAATAATGATCTAAGGTCAATTACAGGCTTCAAATGACCTAAGTATTGCAACATGAAGTTAAATCCACAAAAAGTTGCACATCCCACCATACAATGCCACAACCGTTCAAGAGGTCAAAATTATTGCTCATTAACGAAAAACTCAACACTTAAATGTCAGAGAAGATATAATGTCCATCAAAAGATGCAGACTTCAAAACTCTTGCAAAGCCAAAAAAAAATAAAGAAAATATAAAAAATAGCAAAGGTGAAGCATCAAAGCGTGAACATTTAGAGACTAGACAAGTAGACATCAACAAACATCCATATATTCATCATGTTCTGAAAATGTTAATCACACCAACCTGTTTATGGAGTCCATTGAAGTGGCAACATGGTCACGAAGATGACGAAAGCAGTGAAGGCCGGTCAGCTCGTCACCATTCTAGGGGAATTAAAAAAAAAACAAAAAGAAAAAAAAAGAAAGAAAGATAATACGGAAAAAGTCAATTCTCAAGCCTACAAAGCAAAGCAGCGGTGCAGAGAGGCAAAAGCAGAGAGAGGCAAGCTCGCAAACCAGACTTCGCTAAGTAGAATTAGACAATGACAATGAATGGGTTTTAGTGATTAGAAAACTTCCTCTCCCTCTTGCTAACGCTAAAGCTCGAGTAGCTTCAAAAGTTATAATCCGTACTTCATTGTTAGTATTATACTCCGTATTCCCTATTATTTTGGGCACAGAAAAGTAAAGAAACAATTACAGCTAAAAACACATTACTCATTTACATTTTATCCTTCAACATCGCTCACAAATAACATCCAACTATCACCATAACCTCCCTGAGTGGTTGTGTTGTTCATGAAATACAGGCAGGCCAAGAAAGGCATATTACGGGTCTGTTCTATTTTAGGCTTTAAAAAGATGAGCAGAATTGAAGTGAAGAACAAAATAGTTGTGAGTTGCTACTTGTTAGCTATTCATTTGTAGGGTAAAGAATGTTGCGTGAAGTGAGTGCGAGTGTACATGTTCCGATTGATAGGGTTTAGGGTGACTGAAAAGCATAAACAGAAAAGCAAAAGGTGTGGTGGACATTACCAGCAAGTTTTTGAGATCATCAGCGATATCCAATGCTCCAGCACAATCAGCGGACGTAACAAGCTGGATTAGAAACAGAAACAGAAACAGAAGAGGGAGGGGATTAACAGAAAGAAAGGGAAGAGTAAAAAAAGTAGTCCGTAGAAAGTAAGTGGCGTACAAGATTGAGGGCGGTGAGAGCTTGATTGACATAAAGGATGAGACGCAACTTGTGCTGGAGAGAAAGAAAGTTAGACCTAACAGAACTAAGATCCTGAATGTGCTTGGCAGTGGAAACGACATCGGCATCCAAAAGACTGATGGTGTCCTTAAGGTGACGAATACGGTCACAACCTTGGACGATCTGAAGAGTGAGGTCAGACAACTGCTGCTGAGCTTGGAAGAAGGAGTTAGATCTAACAGAAATCTCCTTGACCAAATGCATCTCCACAACGTCAAGGTACTGAGAAAGTCTGTCCTGAAGGTCCAAATTGTCAGAGACGGTGGTGAAAGGGCAGGCTGCCCTGAAGGTGGCACCGTCTTCAAGGTGGAAGTCCTCCTTGAAGTACAATGCAGGAACCTCTCTCAGGCAGGCGACCAGGGCCTCACCTTGTCCTTGACCTTGTCCTTGTCCGTCGTCCACCACATTATTCTCCAGAGTGGTGTGATTGCGAATATCCTCGAAACGAGAGTAGAGGTCAGATATGGATGAAAGATAGGGGTTGAAATCGGGGCGAGTCGGATCAGTTTCGGGCTTGGGAGTGGGAAGGGGGGAGAATTCGGGGAGAGGGACGGAAGAAGAAGAAGAAGAAGATGAAGACCACCATGGAAGAAGCCAAGAAGAAGCATCGCTGGATCGAGAAGAGTGTGGGTTGTTGAGGATTGAAGACAGGTTGTGCTCGAACACAGACGATGACGACGTCGATGTTGATGTTGTTCTTGATAAACTGTTGTTGTTCTCTCTTCCGGAGAAGGAAGGCCGCGTCTCCATTATTTTATCCACCGATCCACCGGAGGAATTTTGATTTCGATTTTGGATTGATTGATTACAATTGCAATTTGCAAAGCAACACCAACACTTCAACACAATTGCGGTGTCGATCACAGATCTGCTGTCCACTCACGCTCTTTCTACATTCAGGGGTTGTTTCAATCCTCCATTACTCTTTTACTCTATCTATTTACTCTTTTACTTTTTACTCCACTATTATCCATCCTCAATTTCACTTTATTAACTTTCTCTATTAAAATATACAACAAATTATTTCACAATTACCGCGTCATTGTAAATTTCAATCTTTCATACTTTACCACATCCTTCAAAATTAAACATATAGATTCGCGAAAGTACCAATTAGCTCCCTTTAACTTTGACCAATTGTGAAATTAAGCCCCATAACTTACAAATGTAGCAATTAGACCCCGTAACTTTGACAAAAGGTGATATCCAACTAGACCTGTCAAAAATTGACCCGACCCGCAAACCCGACCCGACCCGACCCGCTAATTTAGGGTTGTAGACCCGTTTTTTAAACCCGTAACCCGAAATGACCCGAACCCGTTCGACCCGTTTTTTGGCGGGTCGGGTCGGGTCGGGTCCGGGTCGACCCGTTGGGTCAGACAAAAAAAAAAAAAAAAAAAGGGGGAAATTTGAGTCTGCGTAAGAAAGCCCATAAGGCCACAACTTAGGGTTTCATCACTTCATTAGTTCATTGCCTTCATCAGCTTCATGCCTTCATCTTCATGCCTTCATCCCCAAATCTCAAAATCATCCACCAAAATCATCCATTTCCCTAACTTCTCTATTCAATTGCAATGATTCCTCCATAACTCCATTCAATCCCTAAAATCTCTCTATCAAATTAGTTCTTCAATTTCTGAGTTTGTTTTTTTTTTTTTTTTTTTTTAATTTATCAAAATACCCAAACTTTTTAAATACTTCAAATTTATTCGTCAAATTCAAGATGCGTCCAGGCCGTCCACCATACCATTCATCGATCCCTGCAAATCGTGGTATCAGCCCTTCAAATTTGGGTCGTCATCCTCGAAACGAAAGTATCAGTCCTCCTATGACAACGTTGCCGGGTATGATTTTCACTCTTTTATACTTTGTACTTTAATTCGATTTAGTATAATTACTTGTAGAGGTCGTGGGACTTTGGTTTGAAAAAGTGTGCCTCAAGATATGCTCGGTATTCTGCTAGCTAAATAGAGCATCCCGAGTAGTCTTAAGTTAGGTTTGGTGCAGTTTAAACTCGTGCAATCCCACAAGACTTTTCATTTTCTGATTATTTTTGTCCATTCTCGCATTTTCTGATTATTTTTGTCCATTCTCGCATTATAAGTTTATTAAACATCACTTAATTCTTCTTTAAATTGTTCTAATTTTTAGTATCATTGTGTACATATGTAGGTAATTCTTCATCATCCCCGTCGTCACAAAATGATAACTTACAAGAAGAGAGTGTTTCATGTACTTCTCGGAAAAGAAAGTTCACTTCTGCGGTATGGGATCATTACAACATACTTCCTTCTGATTCGTATCCCGATAGAATAACACGTGCTATTTGTAAGTATTGTGGTGGAGGACCAACCATAGCAACTTCTTCTAATGGGACATCTAATTTTAAGAGACACACTGAAAATTGTTCAAAACGACCAATTTTAGATGTTCCCATTGATCTAAATCGTAGGAAAATGGATCATTTTGTTTATAAGGAAAGAATAGCACTTGCAACAATTCGACATGCATATCCATTTACATTTGCTGAGCATGATGGTAATAGATTTCTTCATGAGGGTTTAAATGATAGTTACAAACCAATATCTAGAAATACACTTAAAAATTATTGTGTGAAAATTCATGAAAGAGAAAAGAATAATCTTTTGGAAAGCTTACGTGCATTACCTGGGAAAATATGTTTGACAACTGATATGTGGACTGCATTTGTTGGCATGGGTTATCTTTCTCTTACAGCTCATTACATCGATTCCGAATGGAATTTACATTCTAAAATTTTAAACTTTTGTCATTTAGAACCGCCCCATGATGCTCCTGCTTTACATGATAGACTTTTAACTTTGATAAAAGAATGGGATATTCAAAAGAAAATATTAACCATTACGCTTGATAATGCTCGATGTAATGATAATATGCAAGTCTTGTTGTTGCACAGTCTTTCTTTGCATTCACCTATTCCTTGTGACGGTGAATATTTTCATGTGCGTTGTGGTGCCCATGTGTTAAACTTAATTGTGCAAGATGGTTTAAAGGTTATTGATAACGGGGTTCGTAAACTTAGAATGGTAATAGGGCATATTGTTTGTTCTGAGCGATTTAGTCTTGAGATTTAAAGAGAATGCAATGGCTCTTGGTATCGATTGCTCGAGGAGTTTGTCTCTTGACTGTCCAACTAGATGGAATTCTACTTATAAGATGCTTCAAAGTGCATTTCCATACAAGCTTGTTTTTCCTACATTGCGGAGGCCGGAAATGCAAAGGTTTGACCCTCATTTTCCCGAGCCACCCACAGAAGAAGAGTGGTTAAGAATAAGCAAAATTTGTGAACTTTTGAAACCTTTTGATCATATTACCACTCTTATGTCGGGGAGAAAGTACCCTACCGCTAACTTGTACCTAAAAAGTGTATGGAAAATTCAATATTTGCTAACTAAGTATGCAAATTTCACCGATGATTATATTAGGGAAATGGCTATTAGAATGAGGATTAAGTTTAACAAATATTGGGAAAATTATAGTTTGATCCTTTCATTTGCCGCCATATTAGACCCGCGTTACAAGCTACCATTTGTGAAGTATTGTTTTCATGAGTTGGAACCAGAATCTGCCGACTGGAAATCTAAGATCATTAAGGATAAATTTTACGAGTTGTTTGAGGAATATGTGAAAAGGAGTCCTCAAAGACAAATGCGTACAAATGTATCGACATTACAAGATGAACTCCCTGTAAGTATCAATATTGTATCTTCTTAATTATTCTAATTATTCTACTTACCTTCGGTTTAACAATTTAGTTTAATTATATTGTAGGGATTTGCCAACTTTGACGCAGGTGTAACATCTACTGGTAGATCCTCCTTGGATTTGTACTTGGATGATGCTAGATTAGATCATACCTTAGATATTGATGTTCTAAACTGGTGGAAGGAGAATGAACTAAAATTTCCGATAGTTTCTGACATGGCGAGAGATATATTAGCTATTCCAATAACAACCGTTGCTTCGGAGTCGGCATTTAGTATGGGTAGTAGAGTTCTGTCAAAATGGAGAGCATCACTCCATCCTAGCACCGCAAATGTCTTACTCACTACTCGTTCATGGCTATACGGGTTTGAAGTTCAAGAGGGTAAGATTAAACATTTTTGAATTTAGGCGTTTTTCCTGTTTTACACATTTTGGTTCACTAGCTGTGTTTCGGGTTTGTATATCGTCTGTCTGTGGGAAGCTGGGCTAATACGGTCCCAAATTGTGATTTTATGTGCCGTGTTGAATGATGCCGTCTCAAATCGTGTCTTGAAATATAGAGCAACAACGGTTTTTGTTTACCGGTTTTAGTAGCTGGTTGGCCATTTATTCTTCTTTTTGATGGAGGTGTTACGAGGATTTTGTTTACCTGTAGGCTGTAGCTCATTGTTCATTCCTAGGGATATTATTTGTGTGATAGACGAAGTATAGTTATAGGTTTTATTTATTTAGTAATTTATCTATTCATGTCTTATTTTTTCGTTTTATTATTTACCTTTTTGTTTTGAGTAAGTTGTGCTTATTTTTACTTCTATAATTTGAACTCACCGACTTATTGGGATATAGGTGAAGAAGAACGACAAGACGTTGACGGTTTGGAATTTCAATTGTCGAACACAACAATTAGTAATGACGATATAGAAGATGAGGAGGATGAGGAAGAAGTAGAAGAAGATGAGCTAAATTATGATACGTCGGTTTAATTTATCTCATAATATTTTGTAACTGTTGGGTTCGAGTTTTTTTTTGCTGAATATGGTTTAATAATTTTCCGTACTCATGAGTCATGTGTGATTGTACTAGTCGTATGAATATTTGGTGTTTCTTAAATTGTGTAACTTAATATTTTATTCGATGTCAGATCAACAACACTTAAATGAAATGCTAAGATTGATGGCAATTTGAAATATAGTAAAAATTAAAGGGAAAAAAAAACATTTAAAAAACACATACAAATATAATTTGACCCGAACCCGACCCGACCCGAACCCGACCCGACCCGAACCCGAAACGACCCGTATTCCAGGTCGACCCGTATTGACCCGACCCGTATTTTGACCCGACCCGTATAACCCGAACCCGAACCCGACCCGCCCGACCCGTTTGACAGGTCTATATCCAACCATATTCTAACATAAAATACATAATTAAGTCATTTAATATTTAGAGTAATAGTACATTAAATAATTTTTAATATTTTATAAGTATTTAAATAATATATTAATTAGCCTATTATTTAGATAGAATATTTTTAATTTTTTCAGTAGTTTTATACTCCCTCTGTTTTAACATATAAGTCATTCTCACTTTTCGATGCGACAACTTCTCTATTCGATATCTCCCAAAATATAAAAGATAATATAATGAAAATGGTACTCATATGAAAGTATTTTTCATGATGAAATTAATGGTATGATTTTTTTTTTTTTCAACAAGTAACTTTTTTGTGAAAACAAAAAACAAATGCTTAAATTGAAAAACGAAAACGACTTATATTTTTGAACAGATGGATTATCATTGATATACACGTGAAATTAATTTACAAATTCCAAAATTTATATTATTCATTTAAATATTATTATTTTTACCAAAATATGTGTAATAAAGTTCATGCAATTTAAGAATATATAATAAATTTTTATTAAATTAATAAATTATATAAATAAATAAAATTTATATTTGGTGTAATTTTGGTTACAAATTAAAAAATTGGATTTAATTTCACTTTAACTCAAAGTAATGGGACCTAAACACTACATTCGAAACTTAAGGAGGTTAATTTCACAATTGATGAAACTAATGGGGGTAAATTATTACTTTCGCGCATATCGATTATGTAATACGGAGTACAAATTACTCCCTCCATTTCAATGGGTAACCCCATTGAAATTTGTATAATTTTTTTTTATTTTTTTTTGAAACCTTTGTATAAATTTTTAAAAAAGTAAAAAAAAAATTGAGGGTTGTATTGGTAGTTTGGTTAAATTGGGTCCATTGTCATGAAATTTGCCACCGCCTACCCTATGGCCGGTCGCGCCATCGTAGCACCTCGTACTCTTTACATAACCTTGATGTCCCACCGACGCCCACCTTCGATGACCAACCACTAATTTTCATATGGCTGACCATTATCGCATCCTCCACCACGACAACCACCTCGACTATCTGTCCCGCCATCTTCACCACTACGTCACCTTTTCCACAAACCTTGATTTTGAAATAATTTGATCATTTTTTATTAAAAAAAATTGATTTAAAAAAAAAATTAATTTAAACTCCATATAAGGGCCTGTTCTCTTCGTCTGAAGTTTTTCTGAACCAATCTTAAGTTTTCTGAAATTTTCTGAAATTGTCTGAATTTATCTTAAGTTATCTTAAGTTTTCTGAAGTTATCTTTGGAAATAATATGATTAATATTATTATTATTGTTATGATTGTTATTATTATTAGTATGGTTATTATTATGGTTATTGTTATTATATTTGCTACTTTTATTTTCTTTTATCCAATTTCCCGTAAATTTATCTTCTTTTGAATTATTAACTTGAACTTTTTGTTTCATTTACGATAAATGTTAAGGACAATATTTGTTGTACCAAAAATATTCAAATCTTTATATATATTCGTTTTTTCCACTAATATTTAATTAATATTTATGTTTATTTTGTTTGATTTAATATATAAATATTTATGATAATTTTATTAAAAGTTTATATATTTAATTTGAAATAATTTTTTTATTTATGATTTGCATAAAATGATTTTGGATTGGTCTTATTTTTATTCAAATTATTATGATTATTATTATAATTATTATTGTTAAGAATATTATTATCCCTATTATTAATAACATCAATGTTATATATAACTTAGGTATTATTATAATTAATTATCTGAAGTTGTCCCTATTATTAAATATTAATAACATCAATTTTAAAACTTAGTTAATTTATTTATTTAGAAATCTGAAGTTTTCTGAACTAATATAAAGTTTTCTGAAGTTATCTGAATTTTTCTGAACTTATCTAAAGTTTTCTGAACGTGAGAAAAACTTAAGATGAGGAGAACATGCCCTAATTATACTCCGTACTTGTTTGATGTATAAATCTCAAAGCATAATTCAATGATTTGACAAATTTGAGGATAAACGGTTGAGTGTTTCTTTTTTACCGATTAAGTATCTCTACCATGAAAGAAAAAAATTAAGAATTGGAAATGGTCGAAGGGTATCACAATAAGACTTAACGAAAAAATATCGGCGTTTGGAGTAAAAGACGCGGGTGAATGAGTAACTACGATGCATGAATATTTTAATATGTTTTTTTTTTTTTTTTCATTAAAATATTAGTTTTATTAAACGATTACAACCCTTAGATTATTACAAGAACTAATTTCAACCATTTATAAGAAATGAATGTTCATTTCTTTTAGGAAATAGGAAAATAAATGGAGAGAGTACATACCATATATTTCACGTAATCTCAAAATTATCCAAATTTATACATAATGTCAAATAGTATTATGGGTGAATGGATTTAAATTGGAGGGAGAATATATGATTGAGAAAGAAAAGGGGGGCAGGTAAGGGTGTTCATTAACGGTTCGGTGCACCGAAACGTTAATTTTCACCGGTTCGTGCATGGTTCGGTTTGGCAAAAATCCGAACCACTAGGAACGATTTCTTTACGGTTTGGTTCCCTTTTTTAATAGTTCAGTTATGTCGTTCACCGTGAATCGTTTACACTTCAAATTTTAAATTTTTTTAAAGTTAATTATCAATTTCGACGCACTTTAACAACATATTAACGTCCAAAATACTAATACAAATCTCAAATGCTTCATCTAATATATCATTATCAACTAATTACGCGGAATAGTAAATAGAAAATTTATCAATGGTATAACTCAAAAATGTGTATTGAACACTTATAAAGCGATAAACGTGTTAAAATTGAACAGAGGGTGGTACTTATGCGATTATATTTTACGAGAATGAGGTTTTTGGGTGTTGCGGGAAAAATGCGGTAGAATAAACAATTAATATTTGATGTTTGATAAAAGTTGTATAATTTTTTTTTTCTTAACGATTCGGTTCGGTTCGGTTTACCGTTAACTCAAAATGCCGAACCTAAATCGAACCGTTAATCGATAATTATAACGGTTTGGTTTATCTGTTCGGTTTTTTTTTTTTTCAACAGCCGTGGGGGCAGGGGTAGAGAAGCGAAAGGATGAGAAAAAAGCACGAGAATAAGAGAAGGGAGAAACGTGTGGCTGGTTGGTGCACAAACTCCACCTAGTAGTAAAAATTGGACAACCGGGAGCTATCCACAAATCCACAGATCCACAAATAATTGTAAGTGATGGCATCCTCTGTTATGGCACTTCCCTCTTCCACTTCCACTTCCTCTTCCTCCTACTCCAAGCCTTCTCCTATTCTTCCTCAGGTTTCGGTTTTCATCATCGCCTTCACTTTCTTTGTTTTTTTCTGATTCAATATTCATCTTATCTGATATATTCACAGAAAAGTAGCATCCAGGGAGTGTCTGTTGAGGATGCCAAAAGGGCGCTCTTCCCTTCATTATCTATACCTGCAACACGGCGGTCTGCTGTTTTGGCAAGGGTCCGCAAAGTGGTCGACATCAACGCTAGAGCTGCTGGTGCTGCCAAGAGTATCGAGGTTGAAGTCGAGAAGCCATTGGGGCTGACCCTCGGACAGAAGCCTGGTGGTGGAGTTGTCATTACCGTCAGTGACTCTCTAACTTCTTTACTACTAGTAGTACTAGTATTTGAATGTTAATAATATGGGGAATGGAAAGCAGGCAGTAGAAGGGGGCGGGAATGCGGCCAAAGCAGGGCTCAAGACAGGAGACCAAGTGCTGTACACAAGCAGCTTCTTCGGAGATGAGCTCTGGCCTGCTGACAAGCTCGGCTTCACTAAGACTGCTATCCAAGCCAAGCCTGATTCCGTCTACTTTGTCGTCTCCAGAGGAGGTGCTCAAGTTGATGTCAAGAGGCTTCCCAAACGCCCCGCTCCACCACGCTTTGGCCGAAAGCTCACTGACTCCCAAAAGGCAACCCTAACAACTCAATCAACTTCTACTACTAGCTTAGTCTACTACTCCGTAGATAGGATAGAAATTCAAGTGTAGTGATTAATAGAAGAAATAATGTTGAATGAATGCAGGCAAGAGCAACACACATATGCCTCGACTGTGGATTCATATACACGCTGCAAAAACCATTTGAAGAACAGCCCGAGGATTACGCATGTCCGCAATGCATAGCCCCAAAGAAGAGATTTGCTCGTTACGATGTCAACACAGGCAAGGCTATTGGAGGAGGACTGCCGCCTATAGGGGTCATTGTAGGCCTTGTTGCTGGTCTTGCCGCCGTCGGAGCCTTGCTGCTTTACGGTCTTCAATAGACCCCCTCTTCTACTCCTTGTATTCCTCACATCTTCTACTTTATTGGATGCCATTTACTCGCACTATACAACTTCTACCATTGAATTTGAACTTTTTCACAAAATTGTGTTTTTTTTTTCCCAAAGTATTTAATGAAATACTCCCTCCATTCAAATCCAATAGCATCATTCACTATTTGGGTGGTCTTCGAGGCGGTTCTTTGACCGTCAATTTTTCTATGTATACATGAAAATTTCTCGTTAAAAATTTGATTTTGTGAAAGATTATATTATAATGTTCTCAAATATATTATTTTCATATTTTAAGTTTTTGTATTTCACGATATATTTAAGGAGTCAAATTTAACGATAGTTGACTTCATAAAGCAAATGATGCCATTGAATTTGAATGGAGGGAGTAGTGTTTGTTTGAAACTTATTTCACTCTATGGGTCCACGTCTTCTTTGTTTATTGTTTCAATAAGGCAGTATACTGTAACATTTTAATGAATTTAGCAGTACAAAAACACTTTTAGGCCTAACATTTTAGTGAATAATGAAGAAGAAAACGTCAATGGCATTTAACTTGATAAGTGTGAAAATATAGTCATGCAAGATTGCAAGGGTTTGGTTTGATTACTCTTTATGATTACAAAAAGTATATCAATTTTTTATAATTTTTAATAATGTGATGCTCAGTATATTGTCATTCCGAAATTTAATTTGATAAGTGTAAAAAAGTCAATGTACAAGTAGAGGGATACCAAGTTATCAACCCGTTTTTTAATATCATTATTAAAAATAATAATTGATTTTCCGTATATAGATTTTACTCCCGTTGTATACTTTTTTCATTTAGTTTCAAACCCTACCCTTTTTTACTCCCATGGTATACAAATTCTTTTTTTTTTTTCCCCAAATTTTTCTTAATCAAATTCAATCAATTGTTCAATTATTCAATTATTAATTTCAATAAACAATTCAATGAAGTAATAATCACTTTCAATTTCAATTATTGTCATTAAATTATCAATTTTTATTAATTCTAAATGATTTAATTTAAAATCTAGGTGGGCTTGGTGGTCAATATGGTGGTGTAGTTATTGTGTTAGTTTGTGAATTTTGTGGGTAACTATGTAAGACCGGTCACCGGCGAGGAAGAGACCGCCATGTGTAGCCGGCGGTGAACTCCGGCGTGGTGGGTGACTGGTATGGTGGTGGTCGAATTCGGTGGTGGCCGGAGGTGATGGTGGTCGGAGTAGCTTGTTGATTCATTGTTGTTTTTTTATTTTTTATTTTTTTTTTTGTATATTCTGAGAGTAAAAAGGGCATAATTGGAAAATCAAGTGAAAAAAATATATAACGGGAGTAAAATCCGTATACGGAAAATCAATACCCATTAAAAAGTGTGTTTTAATGTTAGTGGAACTAAACGAGTGAAAATGAAATCGAATTAAAGTAGACCCCATCCAATTCAACTAATGAGGGTGAAAATAGATAAAAGAAGGGAAGACATGTGTAACTCTACAAGAGTGATTTGGGTGGGGCGTGACAGAAAGAGTGAGAAGAACGAAAGAAAAAGAGAGAGAGAGAGAGAGAGAGAGAAAGAAAAAGAGAGTGAGAAGAGATGAAAGTGTTAGGAATAGGAATAGGAGGAATAGGGTTAGGGAAGATAGAAAGGAGGAGGATGGTAATATGTGTAGTGGTTGGTTTACTGGGTTTGACATCAACAGCACTTGGGTTTGCTGCAGAGGCTAAAAGGATTAAAGTTTCACAAGTTAATCAAGTTTCTGCAGGTATATGTTCATACCCCAGAAGTCCTGCTTATGCTCTTGGAATCTCCTCCGCACTCTCTCTTCTTCTTGCTCAACTCCTCATCAATTTCTCTACTGGCTGTTTTTGCTGCACCCGCTTTCCTTTCTCTTCTTCTACTCACTGGACCCTCGCCCTTCTTTGCTTCATCGTCTCCTGGTCAGTCGTCAGTGCTGACTCCCTTTTATTCAATTTATCATTATGTTACTTACTTCTATGTCCCTTATGGATGAATGGATAGATGGATGGAATCATTCTTATTATTATGTCTGTCATGCCCATTCCAGGTTCACTTTTGTTGTAGCTTTCCTCCTACTTCTCGGCGGAGCTGCCCTCAACGATCAACACGGAGCAGAAAATGTCTACATCAGCTATTATTACTGCTATGTTGTCAAACCAGGGGTGTTTGCCATGGCTGCTATTTTGTCCTTTGCCAGTGTCACCCTCAGCATCCTCTATTTCTTGACTGTTTCATCCCAAAATAATCCATTACAAGGGGGACCTAATCACACCGGCATTGCCATGGGACAGCCCCAGGTGCCTCCAACTTCCCACGATCCTGTCTTTGTGCACCAAGATACTTATGTCAGGCGTCAATTTACCTAAACCCTCACCTCTTTTCAACTGCTTACTGCTTCAGCTTCCATCACAGCTACTCTAATTTACTTCTAGATACATAGGTGTTTTTTTTTTTTTTAATACATTGTGTTCTACCGAGTATGTAAGAGACTAGCACTGATTATAGTATTCAGACAAATTTACTTGCGTCGATAACCATAATTTCTTCTGAATGTGCGTGGAAATTCCATGTCTTCAACAGTTTCAGCAGTGTGGCTTGTAAGGACTTTCCTTTAGTCAAATTCTTGAGCTCTGTTATTGCGAACCACCAACAATTACAAAGGTGTGTTGTTGATTATACAAGGTAAATGGGGGAAGGCATCGAGTTTTTTGGCTGCTTTCAATATTGAATGTTTACACACGCACATAGTACAAGTTTAAAGGCATTCAGCCGCCAAAGTACTTATTTGCATACCTTCACTACATGTCAATAGCATCCATATAAAACCATTACGAGTATAATATGACCAAGTATGAGCAACCCTTCATATTACAAAATTTACAATGTTTCTGTCAACTAAATTTTGCTACTTGAATTCTCATCACTAATGATGACTCATGAGCTTTCATGAAATAACACTTTGTTGTTTCTCTCTACCAATACACCCCTATAAAAACACATTTTGACGGCTGCATACTCTAGTCTATACTGAAGCAAATACCTGTCTCTGTCTCTGTCTCTGTCTCGGTCTCCATCTCATTATTCTCCAGACTCAGACTTCATTAGCTTCTGGCTGGCCTGTATATTAACGCCCTTTTCTATCACTAAATAATTACCACGATATGGGACCTATCCAATGGTAGGTATACCTTGACCTCAACCCACCTCCACGCTAAGATAAGATTTACAAAGTTTCACCTTAGGGTTTTCTGTCTGCAGAGACACTGTGATTGGCAGCAGATACCAATGGTGGTCGGCCGACAGCCTTAAGTAGTCTACTAAATGCCAGTTTCACAGGGATGCAGGTGACTGTTGTAGGCCCTGATTCGATAGGTTTAATAGCACCATCCATGTAATGTCCTGAACCGTAGCAACTTATCTTGTTAGTGACCTTCTGGTCAAAACCGATTGAAGACAGAGCTTTAGTCTTTTGATTTGAAGCTACATTGTTCCCTTTCCTGGAAGCCTTATTTGACCCATGCGGGGATCTGCAGCCATGGGGATCAGTCTTCTTCAACTTACTTCCTTTGCGGACAGAATTTGAAACGGCTGATTTCTTGGATCCTAATTTTCCAGAATGATGAAGATGCCCATACTCAGTATCTTCATCAACGTACAACTGGGATGATTGATGAGGAGGATGGGGGACTCTTACGTTAGCAGTTCTCCTGGCAGTCCTCCATATTGACGGAACTTTGCCTCTGTTAGACTCAAATCTGGGCTCATAGCTTGTTGATAAAAGCACATCTGTTGACCCGTCTTCAAGGCTCTCAATTTGAATAGGGTGACCTATGATTGCCTTCCCATTTAACTTGCTCATTAAAGAAACCCAAGGTACATGCTCACCTTGTCGGTTAGCTTGTACCTTTAGTTCTGCATCTATCAACATATCGTGCCTATTAAACATTGAACTAAAGCAATCACCTCTCTCTTCCCAGTATCCATTAAAAGGTCCTCCAGATGCCAGTTCCCAGTCAATCATATCCGAGCCAATGTAACTATGTCTTCTGGCAACAGCTTGTGACGGCAAATATCCTCTCTGATCAAATCCATGGGTGTGGAGGTCAAATTCATCGTCACTGCACACATCATCATTGGCATATCCATTGTCATGATAGTAGTTCAGATTATGACTTGTATCCACCTTATGATGTGGCCTTCCCCCCCTTGCTTCAGAATATGTTTTGTTGGTCAGTCGATCTGTAGGTCTCTTGCCCGTACTACGAACATTTCTTTTCCCTTTCAACTGCCATTTAGAAACCTCAGCACCGACGGACTTTTGTTCAAGATGGCGAAACTGAGACCTATCATCAAGGGACAGTTCATCAGATTCGCCGTTGCTGATACTTTCTGCACCCACCTGCATCGCCAATGTATCGCGTAATCTTGGCCGTGATCGCATGCAAGTTTCAGCATCTGAGAACACATTTAATCAACAGGCAAGTAGAAATTTCAGCCATCACAAGAAAACCTTTTAAAAAAAAAACAAGTATCAAGACATAGGGCCAGTAAGCAACAAAATAGTGTATAGCATGATACAGCATCACCATTGCAGATTTGCAGCTAAAGCCACCCTAAATTAATACTCCGTATACACTATCAAGATATCACACTAAAACTGTGTGAAACAACTTCAACAAAAGCTTGCAAGTAGAAATTTCAGCCATCACAAAAAAAAAATAAAAAAAAAAAAAAAAAAAAAAAAAAAAAAAAAAAAAAAAGGGCCAAGACATAGAGCCAGTAAGCAACAAAATGGTGTACAGCATGATGCAGCATCACCAACGCAGCTAGAGCCATCCTAAATCGATATACACTATCAAGATCTCACACTAAAGATGTGACGAACAAATTCGACAAAAGCTGCAAGTAAAAAATGAACATTAAATGCTAATCCAGTAATCCCTGAATCTTTAAGGAAGATAGCTGTCACTCTGTCAGTCATAGAAAATTAGAAAGAGGAAAGAGTTCTCAATGAAAACCCTAATATTAAAACAGGGAAATTGTCTCCACCAAAAAACATACAGTGTATAAGCAATTGAAAGCGAGAAGTAGCTTGAAAAGGCACACACATTTGTGTTTTATATGCATCAATCTGTTTGATTTATAAAGAGAATCGGACTGAAAATGCAGAAGGCAATACGATACACTAAAATACTCAGGAAGCAAAAAGGTTGCAAACAGGAAAACTGGAAAAACAGTAAGATAGGAGAGAAAAGAGAGTAAAAAGAAACATGCCTGAAAGGAGGGTGGCAGGGTGAAGATGGGGTTCAATGGAATGAGTCTCAGAAGAATCAGATTGAGTTTGTTCAGAAGAAGCGGAGATGGTGGGGTCAGAGTGTTGAGGAGTAGCCAAGGTAGAGGGAGGGAAAGGCATGGTGGTAAGCAAATGAGAAGAGTGAGGAGGCAGAAAGGGAGGGTGAGGGTGAGGGTGAGGGTGAGGGCAAAGTCGTTTAGGAAGGGAATCATCAACAGCAGAGAGGTCGAGAAATCTCTTGTTAGGGTTGGGAAGGGAGTGCCTGGAGTCGGAGTCAGCAGAAGTGTCGAAGCAAGGATGAGTGGGTGGAGGAAGGGCAGGTTGGTTAGAATCTTCAGAGGCAGTAGAGTAGAGCAAAGTAGGTGGTTTAGAAGCAGCTAAAGAAGGAAGACCGTTTTGAAAGGCAGAAAGGGGAGCAGGTGCGGGTTCAGAGGAATTGGGAACATGAGTAGCAGTAAGAGTAGGAGTAGGAGTAGGATCGGGATTAGGAGTAGGAGGCAATTTAGAGTGAAGAAATTGCTTTTCAAGCTGGAGAGCGTGAAGAATGGCGTCCTCACGGCGGGCGTATTTCTCGCGTTTTTTGGAAGGAAGGCCCTGGGAGGCCTCGGCACGGAGGATGCAGTCATCAAACTCACCGCACCTGAAGGCTTTAACACGCTTGGATTTCTCAAGGTTGTACCAGTCACTGAGAAAGCAAGCAAAGAAACATATGATATGATATGATATGATATATAAATAAATCAAGAAGGAAAGGGGAATGAATACATACATGCTGGCGTCTTCGCGGCCAAGAAGCTTGACAGGAGTGCCAGATCGAGGAGACATGAGATGAGAAGAAGAGAGGTCTTGTGGGCCCAAAATACGGCCAGGCCACCATGAGCCGTTACGACGACGAACCCAAACAATGGAACCAGCACCACTATCCAACACTCCCCCGGCCCCACTCTCACCTGAGCTCATACCTAATCAATCACCACCCACCACCACCACCACGATCACACTCCCTTCCTTTTTTTTTTTTTTTAATAAAATTATTTTATCCAACTAGGGTTTCCGCTGTATAATGCCTGATTTTTCATCTTCTGCTATCCAATTTCATCCACTCACCACCCTGTTTACCTATTCTCTTGTTTTCTGCTTATTCTTATTTATTCTACCTTTTCTTTTTCTTTTTTTCAATGTGTTTGTTTTTGCCTGATTTTCTCTCTCCGGACAGGACGAAGGAAGGGAGGAAGGATGAATGAAGAGAAGACTCAACCAAGGATCTCACCCGCCCGACTACAACCCGACTCACTCTCTCCTTTGACGACCCACACACAACATGGTTTCGGTTGGGCCTTTTTTTTTTTTTTTTTTTTTTTCTTTCAATATTTTGGGTTTCATCATTTTACACATTGGGTACAACTAAGCCCTTTTGATCATTTTCTTTTGGATCACGACTGCAGTAGTTTTGTTTCATTTTGCCTTCAATTTCAATCTGTATTGCTTCATTTTATGGATCCACTTTGATAGTTTAGTTTATCAACGTATACATGATTACATCGTAACAAAGAATTAGATCTTCTTCGGGTCATATTTTGAAACCGACCTGACATCGCCTCGTGTCTAATCTCAACCTGCACGGAATCACCCCAACATATACTAGTGTTATGCCCGTGCAAAATTGCACGGGTAGGTTCTTTATGAAATTTAAGTAGGAATATACGAATAAAAGAGTCGCTATATAAAAGGTTTAATTAAGACGTCTTTTATCAAATTAAATGTGTATATGTATTACTGAAAAAATACTTAAAACAACGAAATTATATGTCGGTCAACCATAAGTAAAAATTAAAAGCATTAAAAAAAAGTTAAATGAAAATAAATAATACAACAGTGAAATAGTACACGGTATTATAATTTCTCAAAGACTTATTTATAAACTACGTTATTTGTTCTATTTGCGACTTGTTTTCTCTATCACATAGCATAATCTTCACACCTTTTTTAGTGGTGATAATGCGTAATCACCGGCCTTGAAAGATAACGACCCATATGTGTATCAACAATCACTTAAACAACGCAATTATTTGACAAACAACCATAAGTAATAGAAACAACTTCATTTCTGAAATAATACAACAGTAATATAGTAAACGGTACTATAATTAATGAATTATTTCTTTATAAACGTCATTTGCTCTATTTAAGACTTGTTTTTCACAATGGCAAATCATAATTTTCAGACTTTTTTAGTGGTGAATCTTGAAATAACCACATAAAATTGACCCAATTAAGCTGAAATCGATATTAAACCAAAAAGACGTCATATTAAATTGGCCGATTATTTTAAATTTAATTAATTGAACCAAACTTAAATGGCCCATGAAGCAACCTTATAACAGACTACAATACACACTTACAATATCGTCGAACATTTTCTGACCCGTGCAAATAGTGTACATAAAAATCGTGTTACAAATAATCTATAAATAAGTATTTTTTAAACGATTACAATAATAAGTTATTTTGTACATGGAAAATACATTTTGTTTTAATATCTGAGCAATATCTACTTTTGAACATTTTATATGTGATTATAACTCGTTCCAAACCTAATATGACAAATTACGCTAGCGTTAAACCCCATCGTACACTTTTTTTTGATGAATAAGACCTAAGTGCTTGAATTATTTTTTAAATTATTAATTTTTTTTATATTTAAAATAATAATTAAAGATTTCTTATTTTTGGTAATCGACTAACAAAAGACTAAATATTTGAGTACGACTCTTGTGAGACGGTCTTAAATCTCACACGATCACATAATAAGAAAAATAAAAAAAAAAAGAACTTATATTTGAATCTAACAACCTATTCATATGAGAGGTTTCACAATAAAATTATCGTCAGAGCGTTTCATATGAGGCTTTGTAAAAAAAAATTTAAGCCATGCAATTAAAATAGGGTGGTGCTCAATTATGTACGGTTTTTACTCATTTATGTACAATTTTTTCCATTTTATACTCCTCTATTTTTTCATTTTTATCTCATGTTCTCTTATCTTCTCAAATTTACTCATTTCTCAACAAATTTTTATTAGTTTCTATTTTTTATTTTTTATGTTTTAGTCAAAAAATTAAATTAATTGCAAGATTTTAAAAAAAAAAAAAAGAAAAAAAAAAAATAAATAAAAAAATCCAACCCCTCTGCGGCCTAAACCCCAACAAATACTGAGACCCACGCATAAAGGCGCATAATTTATTGAAGAAAAACCCTAATTATTCTTTTTTATTAATTTGCCACAAATTACTGTAAAATACTTCGTAAGATAGAAAGATGGTACAATCTCTTATTATTGTAATTCTCTTCAACTCCATACAATTTCAATTTACTTATTTATCTTCAATGAAATCAATTAATTTTCAAGTGTTCAGATTAAGCAGTAAGTTTTCATAATTTTTTACCAGTCCAAAATTTAACTTTTTTCAAATATTTTTTTATTTGATGATTGTTTTTCTTTTATTTTTCCTTTTTTATTTTTTTGAATCCACCAATTACTTGAAATTGATTAATGTTTAATGGTGTTTATAAATTTCTTAATCTACGTTACTATAATACAACGATAAAGTGCTTTTCAAGATAACACTTACGGAGTACTAATTTGATAATTAGTGTTTATTATTCGGTCTTTTTTTTTTTTTTTTTTTTTTTTTTTTTTTTTTTTTTTTATCTTTTCGATCTTTTCGCAAATTTTTAATCTCAATGATATTGATTAATGTTTAATGGTGTTGAACTTGATTTTTTTTTTCTACTCAGAATTGTGTATTTTTTTTTTTTTTTTTTTTATTTTAAAGATCTAAAAGTTTTATTTTTATTCCAGCTATCTTTAATGTATTTGATTATCGTTTATTCCCCTGTTATTTTATTTTCATTTGTAATTATATTTTAAAAAATGTAATTGTATAATTATAATTATGTTATATATAATTTTAAATCTGAATTTTTTTTTAATTATGTAATTTAAATTTTTAAATTTGTAATTATTTTGTAAGCTTGTGTATTTAACTAATATGGAATTTAATATGGAGAGGAAGAGAAGGAAGAGAAAAATAAACATTTTAACCTCAGAAAATTGAAATTGCAAAGAAAAATAGTGAACATGGTGAGGCATACTGAATATAACTACACTGCATCGTTTATTCCCCTGTTATTTAATTTTCTCTTCTTAAAAAGTCTTGAATAAGAAATTAATTGATGGATGAAAAGTGGGGGGACCCACTTGACTGGTCAACAATTAACCACAGGGTGCCACGTGTCCCTGTGGTAATTGCTTTGTATATATGATATATGATGATTTTGAATGACTCAACTCGGCTCGAATAGAGTAAACACTTGATATGACACAATCTGATACGACCGAACCTACACCTAGACTTGAAATGACTACATTGAACTTCACTTAATCTGATCCAAGTGATCCGATTGTCACCATCTGCTATAATGCTAAGTGAATTAGTAATTTCAGTCATGTGGTTTTATTTTTTATATCAACACTAATCAAGCCTATCTTAGAGATCTAACTAACACTAAAGGCATGTTTCCTTTGAATGAAGTTATCAAAAATCTTCATAATTTTTTGTTAAGCTCATATATCTTGGATTGAATGTATTTTTAAGGGGTGTTTACCGGTCCAAGTTCAGACCTGACCGTTCCAATAAAACTCAAAGATTGGACTACCTAAACAACTATACTTAAGGACCGGACCGGTTAAAAGTGAACCTCGACCTAAACCCCTTAGGTCTGAGTTTGGACTAGACCAAACCACTCATTTAGGAGTTTTTCTAAATCTCAAACCGCACGGTCCGCGCCTATGACCAATCACCTAATTGTTAAAGACCCGGAGATCAGACCTATATAAATCTAGTACTATTTGGATCGGTTCAATCCTTTTACCGGTTCGGACCATTTAATGAACACCCC
The DNA here is from genome assembly GCA_023091065.1 of Dianthus caryophyllus. NCBI lineage: Eukaryota > Viridiplantae > Streptophyta > Magnoliopsida > Caryophyllales > Caryophyllaceae > Dianthus > Dianthus caryophyllus. The sequence goes on along the minus strand of CM041526.1, from coordinate 43,175 downwards.
TAAATTTATACTGAAAGAGAAAAAAAAAAAAAAAAAAAAAAAAAAAAAAAAAAAGGAATAACAACATGTCCTAATTTGCCCAACTTCAACAGTTTAACACTACTTTAACCTGACTGACGACCCACACGCATTGTAATAGACTTTCCCTTGTGTAGGTCTGGCCTCCTTGTGTTTGGGTTTAGGCGTTTTTTTTCCCTCCTAAAATTTGGGTTCCATCATTTTACAATTTGGGTCCAACCTTTTCTTCATCATCACCAGCCCATTTAATCAGTGTCTATTGGACCACGATTGCATTAGTTTGGTTCACTTTTGCTTGAATTAGAAACTGTATTGCTCATCTTATGGATCCACTTTGATAGTTTAGCTTGTCAACTTATACGGAGTACGTCGTAACAAAGAAAATGCTATACTTCCTCCATCTCAAAATAATTATTCACTTTCTATTTTGGGTGGATTTAAGGAGTGGTAATGAAAATGATTTTTTTTTGTTTTTTTAAAATCCTTTGTTAAAACCTATTTAATAAGTGACAATTTTACCGATTGTATACCCACATTTGTACTCTTATTTAGTCTATTTTACGATCTTAATTTCTTAACTAGTTGTATATAATATGGATCGGTCACATTTTTATCGTATTTTATCCGTTATCTCGAGGATTTGGTACTGCTTTTCGGTAATATATTTTGTAGGTACCAATCATAAAGTATTTAAGTCGAAGTCAAAGAAAGACGGAGAAATAAATTAAAACGATTACAAATTGGATCGAGATGAAAATAAATGGACTGAAATTTACAAGTTATGGCCCAATCAAGGCCCACCACCAAAATAGCATGTGAAGAGAATTAAAAAAAGAAAGGAAGGCAGGTAGAGGAGAAGAGTAGAGGGTAGCAGCAGTAGAATAAAAAAAAAAAAAAGCAGAGCGTAGAAAAAAAAAACAGCAACAACGAGTAGAGCAGCAGTAGACGTAGAGCCGAATTTCGTCCATTTCATTTCGTAATTTCTTCTCTATTTAGTTAGATTTAGTTTTAATTAGTTTTTAATCACTAGTTTGGTAGTTTAATTTACAATTCATGTTTAACTTTTGGTCTATTTTATTTCAGTTAATTACCTCTTATGTTATGGTTATTTGTGATGCTATTTGAGTAAAGTTTCAATCTTTAGTATGACTTGTTCTTAGTTTTAGGTTTAAGTTCATTATTAATATGATTTATGTTAGATTAGTTTGGGGGTTGTGAGTGATTTAATAGTAGGGTTCGATTAATTCCTAGTATGTTTCCTTGTGATTTAATTCCTTTGAATAAGTTATTAAATTATAATATTTGGAGAGGCAACCTTTTGTGGGTATCCTTTGATTATGATAAGACTTTTACCATGAGAGTGGAAGAGGAAAGATCGGGATTTTAGACATTATTTTATCCCCTTAACTTATATATGAGGTGTCATGGGAGTGACTTTTGTGTAGGTTGAGAGTCCTTTCACAAACCCGGGAGGGGAGTGTTAGGTAATTTAGGTTGCGACCGTACAAACTCGGGAGAGAAGTATTTGGTACCTTCATAGGTGTTATCCCCCGAATTCGCAATTTGGTGACTTGTCTTAGGCGTGCTAGTGGAGAAATCGGACCCTTATTTCTTTATCTTAACGATAAAATCTTTTACTTATATTTTTTCTTTTGCTCATTTTATATTTGATATTTTTAGTTTAGAAACCCTAATACCGCTTTTTGACCGACTAAACTAGGACGAAAACCGAGACTCATAGGCTAGCTACCTATCCTTGTGGTTCGACCCTCTCGTTATTACGAACGACCGTGTTACGCTTGCATGAGAGGTTAATTTAAACCGTAACACTACTATAAAGTATAAATAGAAAGATGACAATTAATTTGGGAAAAGTTTTGCTGGAAATGAGACAATTATTTTGGGATGGAGGGGGTATATAAGTATATAACTATTGAGTATCTAATCTCCAACAAAATTAGACCTTATTCTGTGCCAAAATTTTAGCCCTGTAATCATATTCTCTATATCAACATTGATCAAGCCTATCCACTTATGCATAGTGGCATATGTAAGACTCAACAAAACTGTATTACTATGAGTGTGTTCTTTTCTAGCTAGGCCTCCACTTTTCTACAATTTCGGAACCAAAATGTCAGGCTCAGGCCTTGAATTTTAAAGTTTGACCCAAGGCCCAGCCTGCCATCCCAACGGATTGTACCTGGACTTGAAAATTGAGGCCCGGCCTAGCCTGGCCCATGGCCAGATCTAGGTACGAATATAAAAATACGATATGGTGTACCAAATGATAAAACTATATAATATGACTTCTTTAAAAAAAAGATAGTAAGTACCTACCCCCCGGGGGTAGGTAAAGCCTAAAGATGGGTAGTTGGCATGTCACATGTGGATTGCACGATGGGAGCGGTCTCTACAGAAAAGGAGTAGCATTAAAATTCTAATCTAAGAATCATAATATTGGACAGTAAAGGCAAAAGAAAGAGATGGAGGGTGGAAAAGTGAAGCATTTATTGTTAGCCAAGTTCAAAGACGATGTGTCAGCTGGCCAGGTTGAGGAACTCATCAAAGGCTATGGCAGCCTTGTTAATTACATCCCTGTCATGAAGTCCTTTCACTGGTGAGTAATTTATTCCATTGTCAAGAGTATTTTAATCAAACGACCCATTTTGTATATTTGAATTGTACTCCGTATTTTGTATTTACAGGGGCACCGATGTGAGCATTGAGAACCTCCATCAGGGTTTTACTCACGTCTTTGAGTCTACTTTCGACAGCACAGAAGCCATTGCTGAGTATGTTTCTCACCAAAAGCATGTTGAGTTTGCAAATCACTTCCTTCCTCACTTGGACAAGGTCCTTGTTATCGATTACAAACCCTCTTCTGTTTAATTTGCCTTTGATTATTCACTTCATTCCCTTCTCCCAACTTGCTTGCAATTTTGTGTAATTTTCAAGGATTACTATCTTCAATCCTTACTAGTTACGGAGTACATTTCACAATAATTAAGATACCACTATTTGGGTGGCCTGGGGATCACCAACATGTTTTGCTCTCTTACCTCACAATGTCATTAATCAGTAAGGATTCATGTCACAAATCAGTAATTAGCATCTGCAATATGCAAATCATGCTGTTCATCACCCTTTACCAATTGCCTCTCAATCTCTCATCACTTGCTTGGTGTAAATGAGGAGTACATTTTACGGAGTAATAAAGATAATGTCCTGTAAATTCTTACGATCTATGTAAAATAATAATGTAATTATGTACCGTCTGGACAATCCGCAATAGCTGTGCTGCCAAGGACTAAGGATTCCCGTCTTTCGACTCCGTATTAACGTCACTTGAAGGGGAAAGAGAACTACGATTATCAGACTCAACATATCTTTCCCATCTGAAACAACAGCCATGCTCCCGCTCCGTCACAACATTCACCTAGATAAATGTTGGTAGCAAACTGTGAAACTGATCCCTGCTGGCTGCTGCAATGAGTCAGATAATTGAAGGAGTTACGTACACCGTCTAATCATAATTTAACCCGATTAAAGTTTACATAAATTCTTGTTTAAGGCGGAGGTATCTATCTTATTATCTTAAACATAAGACGGCTTAAGTATGACCCTTTTTTAATTCCCCAATCAAATGTTTCACGTACACAATCCGATTCAAAATAGACCCGAACAAATAAATAAGCCCCATGGGCCATGGCCCATGGGTGAACGGCCAAGACCAAGTATATGAATGGATCAAGTCATCGTCGAGCATTGGATGCTGATAAGAACATAAGTGGTAATGTCAAACATGCAAGCCTACGTCCACATAATAATATAAATGTCAACACCACAAATTATAGAATCATATGATGACATGTTTCATGATTGATAACTTTTCTTCTAGAAAATACTCATATGTTATAAATAATGTATAGTCAACTCAGGCTTAAAGGTCATAGGTTGACAAATATTTTTTTTTAAGGTGATAATTGACAAAAAAAAATAACGGTGGTGTTTCACAAAATAATTTTTTAATAGGTGATATTTAATTTAATTACTTCCTCTATCCCATCTTTTTCCTCCCATTTACCCAAAAAGGAAATACCATCTTTTTCCTCCCATTTCACAATTTACACTACAACTTTCTAAAAATGGACACCTACTTTTTTGTGGGACCCATTTGTAACACACTCATTACCATTTGTTTACTATTATTTCTCATTCTAAGTGCCGTTTTCAAATGGGAGGAAAAAGATGGGACGGAGGGAGTAGTTTTCACCGTGTAAAATTGTACGGAGTAATAAATCCTAAATCCTAAAATCTTTAAAAGCAAATAAAATTCTACTAAGCGAACTTTCGGGCTGGTTTCGGGGGCTGTCTATCTATGATCTTTCAAAACTCTGAACACGAAAATGTCTTCATTTATCATGAATAAGAACCCTGTAAACTCAAATTAGGGATGTCAGTGGGGCGGGTCTACGCGGATACCGCTCGTAGACCCGCCCCGCATCCGCCCCAGTTAGGGTGGAGGTAGGACGTAGTTTAGTGGGTCGTGGAGCGGAGGTAGGAGGGAAAATTGACCTCCGCCGCGGGTCGTGGAGCGGAGGTGGAGTACGTCAATTTAAACTCCGCCTGCCCCCGCCTCGCCACCGCCCCCGCCTGCCTATACACACACATGAAATTTTAATTTTAAATAAAGTAATGTAAAAATAAGTTAAATAAAAGTAGTGAAAGTTGGACTTGGACTCTTGATTCTCGTTTCAAAAAGTCCAACTACTGTTTCTAACATATTCGTAAAAATAAACACAACCAAACATTCCTATTCCTAGGGATGTCAGTGGGGCGAGTCTATGCGAATACCATCCCGCATCCGCCCCAGTTAGAGTGGAGGTAGGACATAGTTTAGTGGGTCGTGGAGCGGAGGTAAGAGCGAAAATTAACCTCCGCTGCGGGTCGTGGGGCGGATGCGGAGGTAAATTTTTGTTTGCGGATGCGGAAGTAGGGGACCCTTCCTCCGCCCCCGCCCCGATGACATCCCTACTCAAACGGAACCTTTCAAAATTCCGAAAAATTGGTCCTAAACGTAAAGCGGAATTTTGAACTAATTTCGGCGGCCTTCCGTTTATGATTTTTCGAAACTCAGAACACAAAAATATCTTCATTTATCATGACTAAGAACCCTGTCAACTCAAAATGCCAAAATTTAGAACTTTTCGAAATCACAAAAATTTGGTCTGTAAACGTAAAAGCGGACTTTCGGGATGATTTCGGGTGCCGTCCGTATATGATCTTTCGAAACTTAGAACACGAAAATGTCTATATTTATCATGAAAAAGAATCCTGTGAACTAAAAATACCAAAAATTTAGACCTTTTCGAAATCCCGAAAAATTGGCCCTAAACATAAAGGCGGATTATCGGGCTGATTTCGGGGACCTTCCGTTTATGATTTTTCGAAACTCAGAACACGAAAATGTCTTCATTTATCATGAATAAGAACTCTGTCAACTCAAAATGCCAAAATTTAGACCATTTCGAAAACCCGAAAAATTGGCCCCAAACGTAAAGGCGGATTTTCGGGCTGATTTCGGGGGTCCGTTAATGATCTTTCGAAACTAAGAACACGAAAATGTCTTCATTTCATGAATAAGAACCCTCTCAAATCAAAATGCCATAATTTAGAGGTTTTCGAAATCCCGAAAATTTGGTGCTTAAACGTAAAAGCGGACTTCCGGGCTGATTTCGAAGGCCATCCGTTTATGATCTTTCGAAACTCAAAACACGAAAATGTCATCATTTATCATGAATAAGAACCCTGTCAGCTAAAAATGCCAAAATTTAGTGCTTTTCGAAATCCTAAAAATTTGGCACCAAACGTAAAAACGGACTTTCGGGCTGATTTCGGGGGCCGTCCGTTTATGATCTTTCGAAATTCAGAACACGAAAATGTTTTCATTTATCATGAATAAGAACTCTATCAACTCAAAATGCCATAATTTAGAGTTTTTCGAAATCCCGAAAATTTGGTCCTTAACCGTAAAAGCGGACTTCCGGTCTGATTTCGGAGGCCATCCGTTTACGATCTTTCGAAACTCAGAACATGAAAATGTCATCATTTATCATGAATAAGAACCCTGTCGGCTAAAAATGCCAAAATTTAGTCCTTTTCGAAATCCTAAAAATTTGGCACCAAACGTAAAAACGGACTTTCGGGCTGATTTCGGGGGCCGTCCGTTTATGATCTTTCGAAACTCAGAACACGAAAATGTTTTCATTTATCATGAATAAGAACTCTATCAACTCAAAATGCCAAAATTTAGAGTTTTTCGAAATCCCGAAAATTTGGCCCTTAAACGTAAAAGCGGACTTCCGGTCTGATTTCGGAGGCTATCCGTTTACGATCTTTCGAAACTCAGTACAAGAAATTTTTTTCATTTATCATGAATAAGAACCCTGTCAACTAAAAATGCCAAAATTTAGTCCTTTTCGAAATCACGAAAATTTGGCCCCAAACATAAAAGCGGACTTTCGGCTTGATTTCGGGGGCCGTCCGGTTAAGATATTTCGAAACTCAGAACACGAAAATGTCATCATTTATCATGAATAAGAACCCTGTGAACTTAAAATGCCAAAATTTTGACTTTTTCGAAATCCCAAAAATTTGGTCCCTAAACGTAAAAGCGGACTTTCGGACGGCTTTCGTAGGCCGTTCGTTTATGGTCTTTCGAAACTCAGAACACGAAAATGTTTTCATTTATCATGAATAAGAATACTGTGAACTAAAACTGCCAAAATTTAGACATTTTCAAAATCCCGAAAATTTGGCCCCAAACGTAAAAGCGGACTTTCGCGCTGATTTATCATTCTTAGTTTCGAAATATCATAAATGGACGGCCCCCGAAATCAGCCCGAAAATCCGCCTTTACGTTTGGGGCTAATTTTTCGGAATTTCGAAAAGGTCTAAATTTTGGCATTTTGAGTTGACAGAGTTCTTATTCATGATAAATGAAGACATTTTCGTGTTCTGAGTTTCGAAAGATCTTAAACGGACGGCCCCCGATATCGGCTTGAAAGTCTGCTTTTACGTTTAGGGGCCAAATTTTCGGGATTTACAAAAAGTCTAAATTTTGGCATTTTAAGTTGACAGGGTTCTTATTCATTATAAATGATGACATTTTCGTGTTCTGAGTTTTCGAAAGATCATAAACGGACGGCCTCCGAAATCAGTCCGAAATTCCGCCTTTACGTTTAGGGACCAAATTTTCGGGATTTCTAAAAAGTCTAAATTTTGGTATTTTCAGTTGACAGGGTTCTTATTCATGATAAATGATAACATTTTCGTGTTCTGAATTACTCCCTCTATTTCACTCAATTAGCCCCACTTTCCTTTTTCGGCAATTTCACTCATTTAGTCCCATTACAATTTAGGACAACTTTATATTATCAAAAAAACACTTTTACCCCTATTAATATATTCATTTTACCAAAATACCACACACTTTATCCTTTAAAATAGACCCCACTCAACTAAACTACCAATATTACCCCTAACTTTTTATTTTCCTTAAAATTTGGGAAAAAGCCCATGGGGCTTTTTCAATGAAATAGAGGGAGTACGAAAGATCATAAACGGACAACCCTCGAAATCAGCTCGGAAGTCCGCTTTTACGTTTAAGAACCAAATTTTCAGGATTTTTAAAAATTCTAAATTATGGCATTTTGAGATTATAGGGTTCTTATTCATTATAAATGAAGACATTTTCGTGTTCTGAGTTTCGAAAGATCATAAACGGACGACTCCGAAATCATTCCGAAAGTCCGCTTTTACGTTAAGAGACTAAATTTTCGGGATTTCGAAAAAGTCTAAATTTTTTTATTTTAATTTCATAGGTTTCTTATTCATTATAAATGACGACATTTTCGTGTTCTGAGTTTCCAAATCATAAACGGACGGCCTCTGGAATCAACCCGGAAGTCCGCTTTTACGTTTAAGGACCAAATTTTCGGAATTTCGAAAAACTAAAAATTTTGTGATTTTGAGTTGATAGGGTTCTTATTCATGATAAATGAAGACATTTTTGTGTTCTGAGTTTCGAAAGATCTTAAACGGACGGCCCCCGAAATCATCCCGAAAGTCTGCTTTTACGTTTGGGGCAAAATTTTCGGGATTTCGAAATGGTCTAGATTTTTGCAGGTTTAGATCACAAGGTTCTTATTCATGATAAATGAAAATATTTCCGTGTTTTGAGTTTCGAAAGATCATAAACGGACGGCCCCCGAAATTGGCCCGAAAGTTCGCTTTTACGTGAAGGGACCATATTTTCGGGATTTCGAAAAAGTCTAAATTTTGGCATTTTTAGTTCACAGGGTTCTTTTTGATGATAAATGAAGACATTTTCGTGTTCTGTGTTTCGAAAGATCGTAAACGAACGGCCTCCGAAATCAGCCCGAAAGTCCGCTTTTACGTTTAAGGACCAAATTTTCGGGATTTCGAAAAATTTTAAATTATCGCATTTTGAGTTGATAGGGTTCTTATTCAAGATAAATGAAGACATTTTCGTGTTCCGAGTTTCCAAAAATCATAAACGGACGGCCCCCAAAATCATCCCGAAAGTCCGCTTTTACGTTTGGGGCCAAATTTTCGGATTTTGAAAAGGTCTAAATTTTGGCAGTTTTAGTTCACAGTATTCTTATTCATGATAAATGAAGACATTTTCGTGTTCTGAGTTTCGAACGATCATAAACGAACGGCCTACGAAATCAGTCCGAAAGTCCGCTTTTACGTTTAGGGACCAAATTTTTGGGATTTCGAAAAAGTCAAAATTTTGGCATTTTAAGTTCACAGGATTATTATTCATGATAAATGATGACATTTTCGTGTTCTGAGTTTCGAAATATCTTAAACGGGCGGCCCCCGAAATAAAGCCGAAAGTCCGCTTTTATGTTTGGGGCCAAATTTTCGGGATTTCGAAAAGGACTAAATTTTGACATTTTTAGTTGACAGGGTTCTTATTCATGATAAATGAAAACATTTTCGTGTTCTGAGTTTCGAAAGATTGTAAACGGATGGCCTCCGAAATCAGCCCGGAAATCCGCTTTTACAGTTAAGAACCAAATTTGCGGGATTTCGAAAAACTCTAAATTATGGCATTTTGAGTTGATAGAGTTCTTATTCATGATAAATGAAGACATTTTCGTGTTCTAAGTTTCGAAAGATCATAAACGGATGGCCCCCGAAATCCACCCGAAAGTCCGCTTTTACGTGAAGGGACCATATTTTCGGGATTTCGAAAAAGTCTAAATTTTATCATTTTAAGTTCACAGGTTTCTTATTCATTATAAATGACGACATTTTCGTGTTCTGAGTTTCCAAATCATAAACGGACGGCCTCCGGAATCTGTCCGGAAGTCCGCTTTTACGTTTAAGGACCAAATTTTCGCGATTTCGAAAAACTTTAAATTATCGTATTTTGAGTTGATAGGGTTCTTATTCATGACAAATGAAGACATTTTCGTGTTCCGAGTTTCTAAAAATCTGTAGATACCCGTATCCGTACCCCCAAAAACAAGCCTGATGACGAAAAAGGACTTTTATGCATGTTTTATAAATAGACGAAACGGTACAAAGTGTCTAAAACATTTTAGTCGTTTTTAACGTATTAATTTAAAATTACATATTTCGTAAAATGAACATTTAGTTTTGTCGTTATATTCCAAGCCGAAAAGCACGACACGATTATTTCCCCACAAAAACAACCCACAAAAACGACCCACAAAAGCAGCCCACAAAAACGGCCTCACAAAAATCAACCCGCAAACCACAAAATACGCACTCAAGACGAGTCAACGCGACTCCCGAGTCACATTTTTGTAAAACCAAATTTTACGACGTTACAAAATAATACAACAAGAAACAATTTTATTTCGAGCCAAAATCGAAAAACACGACAAAAACCGAGACGCGAAACACGAAATCGTAAAAACAAATTCAGCCCAAAAAAGAGGTTAAAACCCCTTGGACTAAAGGGTAACCCACGACCAAAATGACAGCCCAAATCAATCAAAGACGTCACAACAAAAAGCGGCCCAAAAAGCAGGCCCAAACCAGCCGCGAAACTCGGAAACTCGGAACACGAAAATGTCTTCATTTATCTTGAATAAGAACCCTATCAACTCAAAATGCGATAATTTAAAATTTTTCGAAATCCCGAAAATTTGGTCCTTAAACGTAGAAGCGGACTTTCGGGCTGATTTCGGAGGCCGTTCGTTTACGATCTTTCGAAACACAGAACACGAAAATGTCTTCATTTATCATCAATAAGAACCCTGTGAACTAAAAATGCCAAAATTTAGACTTTTTCGAAATCCCGAAAATATGGTCCCTTCACGTAAAAGCGAACTTTCGGGCCAATTTCGGGGGCCGTCCGTTTATGATCTTCCGAAACTCAAAACACGGAAATATTTTCATTTATCATGAATAAGAACCTTGTGATCTAAACCTGCAAAAATCTAGACCATTTCGAAATCCCGAAAATTTTGTCCCAAACGTAAAAGCAGACTTTCGGGATGATTTCGGGGGCCGTCCGTTTAAGATCTTTCGAAACTCAGAACACAAAAATGTCTTCATTTATCATGAATAAGAACCCTATCAACTCAAAATCACAAAATTTTTAGTTTTTCGAAATTCCGAAAATTTGGTCCTTAAACGTAAAAGCGGACTTCCGGGTTGATTCCAGAGGCCGTCCGTTTATGATTTGGAAACTCAGAACACGAAAATGTCGTCATTTATAATGAATAAGAAACCTATGAAATTAAAATAACAAAATTTAGACTTTTTCGAAATCCCGAAAATTTAGTCTCTTAACGTAGTGCGGACTTTCTAATGATTTCTGAGTCGCTGTGGTTTAGGGTTCAGGTCGAGGGTTCAGGGTCTGTGGTTCAGTGGTCTGTGGTTCAGGTTCAGTGGTTCGTGGTTCAGGTTCAGTGGTCTGTGGTTCAGGTCTGTGGTTCGTGGTTTGTGGTTCAGGTTCGTGTCTGTGGTTCAGGTCTGTGGTTCAGGTTCAGGTTCAGTGGTTCAGGTTTAGGGTTTAGGGTTTGTGGTTTAGGGTTTAGGTTTGTGGTTTTAGGTTTGTGGTTTAGGGTTCAGGGTTTAGGGTTCAGGGTTTAGGTTTGTGGTTTAGGGTTTAGGTTTGTGGTTCAGTGGTTTAGGTTTAGGGTTTAGGTTTAGGGTTTAGGTTTAGGGTTTAGGGTTTAGGGTTTAGGTTTAGGGTTTAGGGTTTAGGGTTTAGGGTTTGTGGTTTAGGTTTAGGTTTAGGTTTAGGGTTTAGGGTTTAGGGTTTAGGGTTTAGGTTTAGGTTTAGGTTTAGGGTCTGTGGTCTGTGGTTCAGGTTCTGTGGTTCAGGTTCTGTGGTTCAGGTTCAGGTTCAGTGGTTCAGGGTCTGTGGTTCAGTGGTCTGTGGTTCAGGTTCAGGTTCAGGGTTCTGTGGTTCAGGTTCAGGTCTGTGGTTCAGTGGTTCAGTGGTTCAGGTTCAGGGTTCAGTGGTTCAGGTTCAGGTCTGTGGTTCAGGTTCAGGGTTCTGTGGTTCAGGTTCAGGGTCTGTGGTCTGTGGTCTGTGGTTCAGGTTCAGGGTTCAGGGTCTGTGGTTCAGGGTTCAGTGGTCTGGTTCAGGTCTGTGGTCTGTGGTTCAGTGGTCTGTGGTTCAGGGTCTGTGGTCGTGGGTTCAGGTCGTGGTCAGGTCGTGGGTCAGGGTCAGGGTCGTGGTCAGGTCGTGGGTCAGGTCAGGTCGTGGGTCGTGGGTCAGGGTCAGGGTCAGGTCGTGGGTCGTGGTCGTGGGTCAGGGTTGTGGTTAGTGGTTAGTGGTTTAGGGTTTAGGGTTTAGGGTTTAGGGTTTAGGTTTGTGGTTTGTGGTTTAGGGTTTAGGGTTTAGGGTTTAGGGTTTAGGGTTTAGGGTTTGTGGTTTAGGGTTTAGGTTTAGGTCTGTGGTCTAGGGTTCAGGGTTCAGGTCTCGGGTTTAGGTTCAGTGTGGGTTCAGGGTCTGTGGTTCAGGTTCAGTGGTCTGGGTTCAGGTCTCAGGGTTCTGTGGTTCAGGTCTGTGGTTCAGTGGTCTGTGGTTCAGTGGTCTCAGGGTTCAGTGGTCTGTGGTTCAGTGGTTCAGGTCTGTGGTCTGTAGGTCTGTGGTTCAGGGTCTGTGGTTCAGGTCTGTAGGTTCAGTGGTTCAGGTTTAGGTTTAGGTGTTTAGGGTTTGTGGTTTAGGTTTAGGTTTAGGTTCAGGGTTTAGGGTCTGTGGTCTGTAGTCTAGGGTTTAGGTTTAGGTTTAGTGGTTTTAGGTTTAGGTTTAGGTTTAGGTTTAGGGTTTAGGTTTGTGGTTTAGGGTTTAGGTTTAGGGTTTAGGTTTAGGTTTAGGTTTGTGGTTTAGGTTTAGGTTTAGGGTTTAGGGTTTAGGTTTAGGGTTTTAGGTTTAGGGTTTAGGGTTTAGGTTTAGGTTTAGGTTTAGGTTTAGGTTTAGGTTTAGGTTTAGGTTTAGGTTTAGGGTTTAGGTTTAGGTTTAGGTTTTAGGTTTAGGTTTAGGGTTTGTGTTTAGGTTTAGGTTGTGGTTTAGGTTTAGGTTTAGGTTTAGGTTTAGGTTTAGGGTTTAGGGTTTAGGTTTAGGTTTAGGCCTTGTGTGGTTTAGGTTTAGGTTTAGGTTTTAGGTTTAGGCTCTAGGGTTTAGGGTTTAGGTTTAGGCTTTAGGTTTAGGGTTTAGGGTTTAGGTTTAGGTTTAGGGTTTAGGTTTAGGTTTGTCAGGTTTAGGGTTTAGGGTTTAGGCCTAGGCCTAGGTTTAGGTTTAGGTTTAGGTTTAGGTTTAGGTTTAGGGTTTATTTAGGTTTAGGGTTTAGGTTTAGGGTTTAGGCCTAGGCTTAGGTTTAGGTTTAGGCCTAGGCTTTAGGCCTAGGCCTAGGCCTAGGTTTGTGGCCTAGGCCTAGGCCTAGGCCTAGGCTTTAGGTTTAGGCCTAGGCTTAGGTCTGTGTCAGGCCTAGGTTTAGGCTCTAGGTCAGGTCTGTGTCTGTGTTTAGGCCTAGGTTTCAGTTTAGGTTTAGGTTTAGGTTTAGGTTTAGGTTTAGGTTTAGGCCTAGGTTTAGGTTTAGGTTTAGGTTTAGGCTTAGGTTTAGGCCTAGGTTTAGGTTTAGGTTTAGGCCTAGGTTTAGGTTTAGGTTTAGGTTTAGGTTTAGGTTTAGGTTTAGGCTTAGGTTTAGGTTTAGGTTTAGGTTTAGGCTTAGGTTTAGGTTTAGGTTTAGGTTTAGGTTTAGGTTTAGGTTTAGGTTTAGGTTTAGGTTTAGGTTTAGGTTTAGGTTTAGGTTTAGGTTTAGGTTTAGGTTTAGGTTTAGGTTTAGGTTTAGGTTTAGGGTTTAGGTTTAGGTTTAGGTTTAGGTTTAGGCTCTAGGTTTAGGTTTAGGCTTAGGTTTAGGGTTTAGGCCTAGGTTTAGGTTTAGGTTTAGGTTTAGGTTTAGGTTTAGGGTTTAGGTTTAGGTTTAGGTTTAGGTTTAGGCTCTAGGCCTAGGCCTAGGCTTTAGGTTTAGGTTTAGGCTTTAGGCTTTAGGTTTAGGCTCTAGGTTTAGGTTTAGGCCTAGGTTTAGGCCTAGGCTTTAGGCCTTAGGCCTAGGTTTAGGCCTAGGCCTAGGCTCTAGGGCTCAGGCCTAGGCTCTAGGGCCTAGGCCTAGGCCTCAGGCCTAGGCCTAGGTTTAGGCCTAGGCTCTAGGCCTAGGCCTAGGCTCTAGGTTTAGGCCTGTGCCTAGGCCTAGGCCTAGGCTCTAGGCCTAGGTTTAGGCCTAGGGTTTAGGTTTAGGGCCTAGGTTTAGGTTTAGGTTTAGGCTTAGGCCTAGGTTTAGGCCTAGGTTTAGGTTTAGGGCTTAGGTTTAGGTTTAGTGTTTAGGTTTAGGTTTAGGTTTAGGTTTAGGTTTAGGTTAGGGTTTAGTGGTTTAGGTTTAGGTTTAGGTTTAGGTTTAGGGTTTAGGTTTAGGTTTAGGGTTTAGGTTTAGGTTTAGGTTTAGGTTTAGGTTTAGGTTTAGGTTAGGTTTAGGTTTAGGTTTAGGCTTAGGTTTAGGTTTAGGTTTAGGTTTAGGGTTTAGGTTTAGGTTTAGGTTTAGTGGTTTAGGTTTAGGTTTGTGTTTAGGGTTTAGGGTTTAGGTTTAGGTTTAGGGTTTAGGTTTAGGTTTAGGTTTAGGTTTAGGGTTTAGGTTTAGGTTTAGGTTTAGGTTTGTGTTTAGGTTTAGGTTTAGGTTTAGGTTTAGGTTTAGGTTTAGGTTTAGGTTTAGGGTTTAGGCTGTGGTTTAGGTTTAGGTTTAGGTTTAGGGTTTAGGTTTAGGTTTAGGTTTAGGGTTTAGGGTTTAGGTTTAGGTTTAGGGTTCTAGGTTTAGGTTTAGGCCTAGGTTTAGGGTTTAGGTTTAGGTTTAGGTTTAGGTTTAGGTTTAGGTTTGTCTAGGTTTAGGTTTAGGGTTTAGGTTTAGGTTTAGGTTTAGGTTTAGGGTTTAGGTTTAGTGGCTCTAGGTTTAGGCTTAGGCCTAGGTTTAGGTTTAGGTTTAGGCCTAGGCCTAGGCCTAGGTTTAGGCCTAGGTTTAGGCCTAGGCTTTAGGTTTAGGTTAGGCCTAGGTTTAGGCCTAGGTTTAGGCCTAGGTTTAGGTTTAGGCCTAGGCTTAGGGTTTAGGTTTAGGCTTAGGTTTAGGTTTAGGTTTAGGTTTAGGTTTAGGTTTAGGTTTAGGTTTAGGTTTGTGGTTTAGGTTTAGGTTTAGGTTTAGGTTTAGGCTTAGGTTTAGGTTTAGGGTTTAGGTTTAGGTTTAGGTTTAGGTTTAGGTTTAGGTTTAGGGTTTAGGTTTAGGTTTAGGCTGTGGTTTAGGTTTAGGGTTTAGGTTTAGGTTTAGGTTTAGGTTTAGGTTTAGGTTTAGGTTTAGGTTTAGGTTTAGGTTTAGGGTTTAGGTTTAGGTTTAGGTTTAGGTTTAGGTTTAGGTTTAGGTTTAGGTTTAGGTTTAGGTGGTTTAGGTTTAGGGTTTAGGTTTAGGTTTAGGTTTAGGTTTAGGGTTTAGGTTTAGGTTTAGGTTTAGGGTTTAGGGTTTAGGTTTAGGTTTAGGTTTAGGTTTAGGTTTAGGTTTAGGTTTAGGTTTAGGGTTTAGGGTTTAGGTTTAGGTTTAGGTTTAGGTTTAGGTTTAGGTTTAGGTTTAGGTTTAGGTTTAGGTTTAGGTTTAGGTTTAGGTTTAGGTTTAGGTTTAGGTTTAGGGCTCAGGTTTAGGTTTAGGCTTTAGGTTTAGGTTTAGGTTTAGGCTCTAGGCCTAGGCTCTAGGCCTAGGCCTAGGCTCTAGGCTCTAGGCCTAGGCTCTAGGCCTAGGCTCAGGCCTAGGCCTAGGCCTAGGCTGTTTAGGCCTAGGCCTAGGCTTAGGCTCTAGGCTCAGGTTTAGGCCTAGGCCTAGGCTTTAGGTTTAGGCTTAGGTTTAGGTTTAGGTTTGTGGTTTAGGCTTAGGTTTAGGTTTAGGTTTAGGGTTTAGGTTTAGGTTTAGGTTTAGGTTTAGGTTTAGGTTTAGGTTTAGGTTTAGGTTTAGGTTTAGGTTTAGGTTTAGGTTTAGGTTTAGGTTTAGGTTTAGGTTTAGGTTTAGGTTTAGGTTTAGGTTTAGGTTTAGGTTTAGGTTTAGGTTTAGGTTTAGGTTTAGGTTTAGGTTTAGGGTTTAGGTTTAGGTTTAGGTTTAGGTTTAGGTTTAGGTTTAGGTTTAGGGTTTAGGTTTAGGTTTAGGTTTAGGTTTAGGTTTAGGTTTAGGTTTAGGTTTAGGTTTAGGTTTAGGGTTTAGGTTTAGGTTTAGGTTTAGGTTTAGGTTTAGGTTTAGGTTTAGGTTTAGGTTTAGGTTTAGGTTTAGGTTTAGGGTTTAGGTTTAGGTTTAGGTTTAGGTTTAGGTTTAGGTTTAGGGTTTAGGTTTAGGTTTAGGTTTAGGTTTAGGCTCTAGGTTTAGGTTTAGGTTTAGGTTTAGGTTTAGGTTTAGGCTTAGGTTTAGGTTTAGGCTCTAGGTTTAGGCCTAGGCCTAGGCTCTAGGCCTAGGCCTAGGTTTAGGCCTAGGCTCTAGGCCTAGGCCTAGGCTCAGGCTCTAGGCCTAGGCCTAGGCCTAGGCCTAGGCCTAGGCCTAGGCCTAGGCCTAGGCCTAGGCTCAGGCCTAGGCTCAGGCCTAGGCCTAGGCCTAGGCTCAGGCCTAGGCCTAGGCCTAGGCCTAGGCCTAGGTTTAGGTTTAGGTTTAGGTTTAGGCCTAGGTTTAGGCCTAGGTCAGGTTTAGGGTTTAGGTTTAGGCTGTGGTTTAGGTTTAGGTTTAGGCCTAGGTTTAGGCCTAGGCCTAGGTTTAGGTTTAGGTTTAGGTTTAGGCCTAGGTTTAGGTTTAGGCTTAGGTTTAGGTTTAGGTTTAGGTTTAGGTTTAGGGTTTAGGTTTAGGTTTAGGTTTAGGTTTAGGTTTAGGTTTAGGTTTAGGTTTAGGTTTAGGTTTAGGTTTAGGTTTAGGTTTAGGTTTAGGTTTAGGTTTAGGGTTTAGGTTTAGGTTTAGGTTTAGGTTTAGGTTTAGGTTTAGGTTTAGGTTTAGGTTTAGGTTTAGGTTTAGGTTTAGGTTTAGGTTTAGGGTTTAGGTTTAGGTTTAGGTTTAGGTTTAGGTTTAGGTTTAGGTTTAGGTTTAGGTTTAGGTTTAGGTTTAGGTTTAGGGTTTAGGTTTAGGTTTAGGTTTAGGTTTAGGTTTAGGTTTAGGTTTAGGTTTAGGTTTAGGGTTTAGGTTTAGGTTTAGGTTTAGGTTTAGGTTTAGGTTTAGGCTCTAGGTTTAGGTTTAGGTTTAGGTTTAGGCTTTAGGCTCAGTTTAGGCTCTAGGCTCTAGTTTAGGTTTAGGCTCTAGGTTTAGGCTTTCTAGGGCTCTAGGCTCTAGGCCTAGGCCTAGGCCTAGGCTCAGGGCCTAGGCTCTAGGCCTAGGCTCAGTGGCCTAGGCCTAGGCTCAGGCCTAGGCCCAGGCTTTAGGCCTAGGCCCAGGCCCAGGCCTTTAGGCTAGGCTCAGGCCTAGGCCTAGGGCTCTAGGCTTCAGGCCTAGGCTTTAGGCCTAGGCTTCAGGCCTGAGGCCTAGGCCTAGGCTCAGTGTTTAGGCCTAGGCCTAGGTTTAGGCTTCAGTGCCTAGGTTTAGGTTTAGGTTTAGGTTTAGGTTTAGGTTTGTGTTTAGGTTTCAGGCTAGGTTTAGGTTTAGGTTTAGGTTTAGGTTTAGGTTTAGGTTTAGGTAGGTTTAGGTTTAGGTTTGTGTTTAGGTTTAGGTTTAGGTTTAGGTTTAGGTTTAGGTTTAGGTTTAGGCTTTAGGTTTAGGCCTGGCCTAGGTTTAGGTTTAGGTTTAGGTTTAGGTTTAGGTTTAGGCTTAGGTTTAGGCTTTAGGTTTAGGTTTAGGTTTAGGTTTAGGGTTTAGGTTTAGGTTTAGGTTTAGGTTTAGGTTTAGGTTTAGGTTTAGGTTTAGGTTTAGGTTTAGGTTTAGGCTTTAGGTTTAGGTTTAGGTTTAGGTTTAGGCTTAGGTTTAGGTTTAGGTTTAGGTTTAGGTTTAGGCTCTAGGTTTAGGTTTAGGTTTAGGGTTTAGGGTTTAGGTTTAGGCTTTAGGTTTAGGTTTAGGCTCTAGGTTTAGGCCTAGGCTTCTAGGGTTTAGGTTTAGGCCTAGGTTCTAGGCTCTAGGGTTTAGGTTTAGGTTTAGGTTTAGGTTTAGGCCTAGGCTTAGGTTTAGGTTCTAGGCTTTAGGCCTAGGTTTAGGTTTAGGCCTAGTTTAGGTTTAGGCCTAGGGTTTAGGTTTAGGTAGGCCTAGGCCTAGGCTTAGGCTCAGGTTTAGGCTCAGGCTAGGCCTTTAGGCCTTTAGTGGCTCAGTGGCCTAGGTTTAGTTTAGGGTTTAGGTTTAGGCCTAGGCCTAGGTTAGGTTTAGGCCTAGGCCTAGGCCTAGGTTTAGGCCTAGGCCTAGGCCTAGGTTTAGGCCTAGGCCTAGGTTTAGGCCTTTAGGCCTAGGTTTAGGTTTAGGCCTAGGTTTAGGCCTAGGCCTAGGTTTAGGTTTAGGTTTAGGTTTAGGTTTAGGTTTAGGTTTAGGTTTAGGTTTAGGTTTAGGTTTAGGTTTAGGTTTAGGTTTAGGTTTAGGTTTAGGTTTAGGTTTAGGTTTAGGTTTAGGTTTAGGTTTAGGTTTAGGTTTAGGTTTAGGTTTAGGTTTAGGTTTAGGTTTAGGTTTAGGTTTAGGTTTAGGTTTGTGTTTAGGTTTAGGTTTAGGTTTAGGCCTAGGGTTTAGGTTTAGGTTTAGGCTTGTGTTTAGGTTTAGGTTTAGGTTTAGGTTTAGGTTTAGGTTTAGGTTTAGGTTTAGGGTTTAGGTTTAGGTTTAGGTTTAGGTTTAGGGTTTAGGTTTAGGTTTAGGTTTAGGTTTAGGTTTAGGTTTAGGGTTTAGGTTTAGGTTTAGGTTTAGGTTTAGGTTTAGGTTTAGGTTTAGGTTTAGGTTTAGGTTTAGGTTTAGGTTTAGGTTTAGGTTTAGGTTTAGGTTTAGGTTTAGGTTTAGTGTTTAGGCTCTAGGTTTAGGTTTAGGTTTAGGTTTAGGTTTAGGTTCTAGGGTTTAGGTTTAGGCTTAGGTTTAGGTTTAGGTTTAGGTTTAGGCTTTAGGTTTAGGTTTAGGCTTAGGTTTAGGTTTAGGCTTAGGTTTAGGTTTAGGTTTAGGTTTAGGTTTAGGTTTAGGTTTAGGTTTAGGTTTAGGTTTTAGGTTTAGGGTTTAGGTTTAGGTTTAGGCTTTAGGTTTAGGGTTTAGGCCTTAGGTTTAGGTTTAGGTTTAGGTTCTAGGTTTAGGTTTAGGTTTAGGTTTAGGTTTAGGTTTAGGGCTTAGGCCTAGGTTTAGGTTTAGGTTTAGGTTTAGGTTTAGGTTTAGGTTTAGGCCTAGGTTTAGGTTTAGGCCTAGGTTTGTGTTTAGGTTTAGGTTTAGGCCTAGGCCTAGGTTTAGGTTTAGGCCTAGGTTTAGGTTTGTGGTTTAGGTTTAGGTTTAGGGTTTAGGCCTAGGTTTAGGTTTAGGTTTAGGGTTTAGGTTTAGGTTTGTGTTTAGGTTTAGGTTTAGGTTTAGGTTTAGGTTTAGGTTTAGGTTTAGGTTTAGGTTTAGGCTTAGGTTTAGGTTTAGGTTTAGGTTTAGGTTTAGGTTTAGGTTTAGGTTTAGGTTTAGGTTTAGGTTTAGGTTTAGGTTTAGGTTTAGGTTTAGGTTTAGGGTTTAGGTTTAGGTTTAGGTTTAGGCCTAGGTTTAGGTTTAGGTTTAGGGTTTAGGTTTAGGTTTAGGTTTAGGTTTAGGTTTAGGGTTTAGGTTTAGGTTTAGGTTTAGGTTTAGGTTTAGGTTTAGGGTTTAGGTTTAGGTTTAGGTTTAGGTTTAGGTTTAGGTTTAGGTTTAGGTTTAGGTTTAGGTTTAGGTTTAGGTTTAGGTTTAGGTTTAGGTTTAGGTTTAGGTTTAGGTTTAGGTTTAGGTTTAGGTTTAGGTTTAGGTTTAGGTTTAGGTTTAGGTTTAGGTTTAGGTTTAGGCCTAGGCTCAGGCTTAGGCCTAGGCTCAGGCTCTAGGCCTAGGCCTAGGGTTTAGGCTCTAGGCTCAGGCCTAGGCCTAGGCCTAGGCCTAGGCCTAGGCCTAGGCCTAGGTTTTAGGCTCAGGCCTAGTGGAGGCCTAGGTTTAGGCCTAGGCCTAGGCCTAGGCCTAGGCCCTAGGCCTAGGCCTAGGCCCAGGCCTAGGCCTAGGCCTAGGCCTAGGCCTAGGCTCAGGCCTAGGCCTAGGCCTAGGCTCAGGTTTAGGCCTAGGTTTAGGCCTAGGCTTTAGGCCTAGGCTAGTTTAGGTTTAGGCCTAGGTTAGGCTGTAGGCCTAGGTTTAGGCTAGGCCTAGGTTTAGGCTTAGGTTTAGGTTTAGGTTTAGGTTTAGGTTTAGGTTTAGGTTTAGGTTTAGGTTTAGGTTTAGGTTTAGTGGTTTAGGTTTAGGTTTAGGTTTAGGTTTAGGTTTAGGTTTAGGTTTAGGTTTAGGTTTAGGTTTAGGTTTAGGGTTTAGGTTTAGGTTTAGGTTTAGGGTTTAGGTTTAGGTTTAGGTTTAGGCTAGTGTTTAGGTTTAGGTTTAGGTTTAGGTTTAGGTTTAGGTTTAGGTTTAGGTTTAGGTTTAGGTTTAGGTTTAGGTTTAGGTTTAGGTTTAGGTTTAGGTTTAGGTTTAGGGTTTAGGTTTAGGTTTAGGGTTTAGGTTTAGGTTTAGGTTTAGGTTTAGGTTTAGGTTTAGGTTTAGGTTTAGGTTTAGGTTTAGGGTTTAGGGTTTAGGCTTAGGTTTAGGTTTAGGTTTAGGTTTAGGTTTAGGTTTAGGTTTAGGTTTAGGTTTAGGTTTAGGTTTAGGTTTAGGCCTAGGCTTAGGTTTAGGGTTTAGGTTTAGGTTTAGGTTTAGGCTAGGTTTAGGTTTAGGGTTTAGGTTTAGGGTTTAGGTTTAGGTTTAGGCCTAGGTTTAGGTTTAGGTTTAGGTTTAGGCCTAGGTTTAGGCCTAGGCCTAGGCTCTAGGCCTAGGCCTAGGTTTAGGCCTAGGCCTAGGCTCAGGCCTAGGGCCTAGGCTCTAGGCTCTAGGTTCAGGCTTTAGGCTCAGGCCTAGGCCTAGGCCTAGGCCTAGGCCTAGGCTTAGGCTCAGGCCTGTGGCCTAGGCCTAGGCCTAGGCTCAGGCTCAGGCCTAGGCTTTAGGCCTAGTGTTTAGGCCTAGGTTTAGGTTTAGGCTTTAGGGTTTAGGTTTAGGTTTAGGTTTAGGTTTAGGTTTAGGTTTAGGGTTTAGGTTTAGGTTTAGGGCTCTAGTTAGGTTTAGTGTTTAGTTTAGGTTTAGGTTTAGTGTTTAGGCTTTAGGTTTAGGTTTAGGTTTAGGTTTAGGTTTAGGTTTAGGTTTAGGTTTAGGGTTTAGGTTTAGGTTTAGGTTTAGGTTTAGGTTTAGGTTTAGGTTTAGGGTTTAGGTTTAGGTTTAGGTTTAGGTTTAGGTTTAGGTTTAGGTTTAGGTTTAGGGTTTAGGTTTAGGGTTTAGGTTTAGGTTTAGGTTTAGGGTTTAGGTTTAGGTTTAGTTTAGGTTTAGGTTTAGGTTTAGGTTTAGGCTTTAGGTTTAGGTTTAGGTTTAGGTTTAGGTTTAGGTTTAGGTTTAGGGTTTAGGTTTAGGTTTAGGTTTAGGTTTAGGTTTAGTGTTTAGGTTTAGGTTTAGGTTTAGGTTTAGGTTTAGGGTTTAGGTTTAGGTTTAGGTTTAGGTTTAGGTTTAGGTTTAGGTTTAGGTTTAGGCCTAGGTTTAGGTTTAGGTTTAGGTTTAGGTTTAGGTTTAGTATTTAGGCTCTAGGCCTAGGTCTAGGTTTAGGGTTTAGCCTAGGTTTAGGTTTAGGGCTCTAGGTTTAGGCCTATTTAGGCTCAGGCTTAGGCCTAGGCCTAGGCTCTAGGCCTTTAGGTTTAGGTTTAGGCCTAGGCTCTAGGCCTAGGCTCAGGCCTAGGCCTAGGCCTTTAGGCCTAGGCTCAGTGGCCTAGGCCTAGGCTTTAGGCTTCAGGCCTAGGCCTAGGCCTAGGCTCAGGGTTTAGGTTTAGGTTTAGGTTTAGTGTGGCTCAGGTTTAGGCTTAGGTTTAGGTTTAGGTTTGTGGTTTAGGTTTGTAGTGTTTAGGTTTAGGTTTAGGTTTAGGTTTAGGTTTAGGTTTAGGTTTAGGTTTAGGTTTAGGTTTAGGTTTAGGCTTAGGTTTAGGTTTAGGTTTAGGTTTAGGTTTAGGTTTAGGGTTTAGGTTTAGGTTTAGGTTTAGGTTTAGGTTTAGGTTTAGGTTTAGGTTTAGGGTTTAGGTTTAGGTTTAGGGTTTAGGTTTAGGTTTAGGTTTAGGTTTAGGGTTTAGGTTTAGGTTTAGGTTTAGGTTTAGGTTTAGGTTTAGGTTTAGGTTTAGGTTTAGGTTTAGGTTTAGGTTTAGTGTTTAGGTTTAGGTTTAGGTTTAGGTTTAGGTTTAGGTTTAGGTTTAGGTTTAGGGTTTAGGGTTTAGGTTTAGGTTTAGGTTTAGGCTAGGTTTAGGTTTAGGTTTAGGTTTAGGTTTAGGTTTAGGTTTAGTTTAGGCCTAGGCTAGGTTTAGGTTTAGGTTTAGGTTTAGGCCTAGGTTTAGGTTTAGGCTCTAGGTTTAGGTTTAGGTTTAGGTTTAGGTTTAGGTTTAGGCTCTAGGCTCTAGGTTTAGGGTTTAGGGTTTAGGTTTAGGTTTAGGCTTAGGTTTAGGTTTAGGTTTAGGTTTAGGCCTAGGCTTTAGGTTTAGGTTTAGGGTTTAGGTTTAGGTTTAGGTTTAGGCTTTAGGCCTAGGTTTAGGTTTAGTGGTTTAGGTTTAGGTTTCAGGTTTAGTGCTTAGGCCTAGGTTTAGGTTTAGGTTTCAGGTTTAGGTTTCAGGGTTTAGGCTTTAGGCCTAGGTTCTAGGTTTAGGTTTAGGTTTAGGTTTAGGTTTAGGTTTAGGTTTAGGTTTAGGTTTAGGTTTAGGTTTAGGTTTAGGTTTAGGTTTAGTGTTTAGGTTTAGGTTTAGGTTTAGGTTTAGGTTTAGGTTTAGGTTTAGGTTTAGGTTTAGGTTTAGGTTTAGGTTTAGGGTTTAGGTTTAGGTTTAGGTTTAGGTTTAGGTTTAGGTTTAGGGTTTAGGTTTAGGTTTAGGTTTAGGTTTAGGTTTAGGTTTAGGTTTAGGTTTAGGTTTAGGTTTAGGTTTAGGGTTTAGGTTTAGTGTTTAGGTTTAGGTTTAGGTTTAGGTTTAGGTTTAGGTTTAGGTTTAGGTTTAGGTTTAGGTTTAGGCTTAGTGTTTAGGTTTAGGTTTAGGTTTAGGTTTAGGGTTTAGGTTTAGGTTTAGGTTTAGGTTTAGGTTTAGGTTTAGGTTTAGGTTTAGGTTTAGGTTTAGGTTTAGGTTTAGGTTTAGGGTTTAGGTTTAGGTTTAGGTTTAGGGTTTAGGTTTAGGTTTAGGTTTAGGTTTAGGTTTAGGCTCTAGGTTTAGGTTTAGGTTTAGGTTTAGGTTTAGGTTTAGGCTTTAGGTTTAGGTTTAGGTTTAGGTTTAGGTTTAGGTTTAGGTTTAGGTTTAGGTTTAGGCCTAGGTTTAGGTTTAGGCTCTAGGCCTAGGCCTAGGCCTAGGCTTCTAGGCTTCAGGTTTGTGGCTCTAGGCCTAGGCCTTTAGGCTTCAGGCTCAGGCCTAGGCCTAGGCCTAGGGCCTAGGTTTAGGCTAGGTTTAGTGCCTCAGTTTAGGCTTAGGCCTAGGCTCAGGTTTAGGCCTAGGCCTAGGCCTAGGCCTAGGCTTCAGGCCTTAGTGCCTAGGCCTAGGCCTAGGCTTCTAGGTTTATGTGTTTAGGTTTAGGTTTAGGCTTTAGGCTCAGTGGCTAGGTTTAGGCTAGGTTTAGGCTTAGGTTTAGGCCTAGTGTTTAGGTTTAGGTTTAGGTTTAGGTTTAGGTTTAGGGTTTAGGTTTAGGTTTAGGTTTAGGTTTAGGGTTTAGGTTTAGGTTTAGGTTTGTGTTTAGGTTTAGGTTTAGGTTTAGGTTTAGGTTTAGGGTTTAGGTTTAGGTTTAGGTTTAGGTTTAGGTTTAGGTTTAGTGTTTAGGTTTAGGTTTAGGTTTAGGTTTAGGGTTTAGGTTTAGGTTTAGTGTTTAGGTTTAGTGTTTAGGTTTAGGTTTAGGTTTAGGTTTAGGTTTAGGTTTAGGTTTAGGTTTAGGTTTAGGGTTTAGGTTTAGGTTTAGGTTTAGGCTTAGGTTTAGGTTTAGGTTTAGGTTTAGGTTTAGGTTTAGGTTTAGGTTTAGGTTTAGGTTTAGGTTTAGGTTTAGGTTTAGGTTTAGGTTTAGGGTTTAGGTTTAGGTTTAGGTTTAGGTTTAGGTTTAGGTTTAGGGTTTAGGTTTAGGTTTAGGCTTTAGGTTTAGGTTTAGGTTTAGGTTTAGGCTTTAGGTTTAGGTTTAGGCTCTAGGCCTAGGCTCTAGGCCTAGGCTCTAGGTTTAGGCTCTAGGCCTAGGTTTAGGCTTCAGGTTTAGGCTTAGTGTTTAGGTTTAGGCCTAGGTTTAGGTTTAGGTTTCAGGCCTAGGTTTAGGTTTAGGCCTAGGTTTAGGTTTAGGTTTAGGTTTAGGTTTAGGTTTAGGCCTAGGTTTAGGTTTAGGTTTAGGTTTAGGTTTAGGTTTAGGTTTAGGTTTAGGGTTTAGGTTTAGTGGTTTAGGTTTAGGTTTAGGTTTAGGTTTAGGGTTTAGGTTTAGGTTTAGGTTTAGGTTTAGGTTTAGGTTTAGGTTTAGGTTTAGGTTTAGGGTTTAGGTTTAGGTTTAGGTTTAGGTTTAGGTTTAGGTTTAGGGTTTAGGTTTAGGTTTAGGTTTAGTGTTTAGGTTTAGGTTTAGGTTTAGGTTTAGGTTTAGGTTTAGGTTTAGGTTTAGTGTTTAGGTTTAGGGTTTAGGTTTAGGTTTAGGTTTAGGTTTAGGTTTAGGTTTAGGTTTAGGTTTAGGTTTAGGTTTAGGGTTTAGGTTTAGGTTTAGGTTTAGGTTTAGGTTTAGGTTTAGGTTTAGGTTTAGGGTTTAGGTTTAGGTTTAGGTTTAGGTTTAGGTTTAGGTTTAGGGTTTAGGTTCTAGGTTTAGGTTTAGGTTTAGGTTTAGGTTTAGGTTTAGGTTTAGGCTTTAGGCTCTAGGTTTAGGCCTAGGTTCTAGGCCTAGGTTTAGGCCTAGGCTCTAGGTTTAGGCCTAGGTTTAGGTTTAGGTTTAGGCCTAGGTTTAGGCCTAGGCTCTAGGCCTAGGCTCTAGGTTTAGGCTTAGGTTTAGGTTTAGGTTTAGGCCTAGGTTTAGGTTTAGGTTTAGGTTTAGGTTTAGGTTTCTAGGTTTAGGTTTAGGTTTAGGCTTAGGTTTAGGTTTAGGTTTAGGTTTAGGTTTAGGCCTAGGTTTAGGTTTAGGTTTAGGTTTAGGTTTAGGTTTAGGTTTAGGTTTAGGTTTAGGTTTAGGTTTAGGTTTAGGGTTTAGGGTTTAGGTTTAGGTTTAGGTTTAGGTTTAGGTTTAGGTTTAGGTTTAGGTTTAGGTTTAGGTTTAGGTTTAGGTTTAGGTTTAGGTTTAGGTTTAGGGTTTAGGTTTAGGTTTAGGTTTAGGTTTAGGTTTAGGTTTAGGTTTAGGTTTAGGTTTAGGTTTAGGTTTAGGTTTAGGTTTAGGGTTTAGGTTTAGGTTTAGGTTTAGGTTTAGGTTTAGGTTTAGGTTTAGGTTTAGGTTTAGGTTTAGGTTTAGGTTTAGGTTTAGGTTTAGGTTTAGGTTTAGGTTTAGGTTTAGGTTTAGGTTTAGGTTTAGGTTTAGGTTTAGGTTTAGGTTTAGGGTTTAGGTTTAGGTTTAGGTTTAGGTTTAGGTTTAGGTTTAGGTTTAGGTTTAGGTTTAGGCTTAGGTTTAGGGTTTAGGTTTAGGTTTAGGTTTAGGTTTAGGTTTAGGCCTAGGTTTAGGTTTAGGTTTAGGTTTAGGTTTAGGTTTAGGTTTAGGTTTAGGCTCTAGGGTTTAGGTTTAGGTTTAGGCCTAGGTTTAGGCCTAGGCCTAGGTTTAGGCTTAGGTTTAGGTTTAGGTTTAGGCTTAGGTTTAGGTTTAGGTTTAGGTTTAGGGTTTAGGTTTAGGTTTAGGGTTTAGGTTTAGGTTTAGGCTTTAGGCTTAGTGTTTAGGTTTAGGTTTAGGCTTAGGGTTTAGGTTTAGGTTTAGGGTTTAGGTTTAGGTTTAGGCTTAGGTTTAGGTAGGTTTAGGTTTAGGCTCTAGGTTTAGGTTTAGGTTTAGGCTTAGGTTTAGGTTTAGGTTTAGGTTTAGGTTTAGGTTTAGGTTTAGGTTTAGGTTTAGGTTTAGGTTCTAGGCTTTAGGTTTAGGTTTAGGTTTAGGGTTTAGGTTTAGGTTTAGGTTTAGGTTTAGGTTTGTGTTTAGGTTTAGGTTTAGGTTTAGGTTTAGGCCTAGGTTTAGGTTTAGGTTTAGGTTTAGGTTTAGGTTTAGGTTTAGGTTTAGGTTTAGGGTTTAGGTTTAGGTTTAGGCTTAGGTTTAGGTTTAGGTTTAGGTTTAGGCTTGTTTAGGTTTAGGTTTAGGTTTAGGTTTAGGTTTAGGTTTAGGGTTTAGGTTTAGGGTTTAGGTTTAGGTTTAGGTTTAGGTTTAGGTTTAGTTTAGGTTTAGGTTTAGGTTTAGGTTTAGGTTTAGGTTTAGGTTTAGGTTTAGGTTTAGGTTTAGGTTTAGGTTTAGGTTTAGGTTTAGGTTTAGGTTTAGGTTTAGGTTTAGGTTTAGGTTTAGGTTTAGGTTTAGGTTTAGGTTTAGGTTTAGGTTTAGGTTTAGGGTTTAGGTTTAGGTTTAGGGTTTAGGTTTAGGTTTAGGTTTAGGTTTAGGTTTAGGTTTAGGTTTAGGTTTAGGTTTAGGTTTAGGTTCTAGGTTTAGGTTTAGGTTTAGGGTTTAGGTTTAGGTTTAGGTTTAGGGTTTAGGTTTAGGTTTAGGGTTTAGGTTTAGGTTTAGGTTTAGGCCTAGGTTTAGGTTTAGGCTTTAGGTTTAGGTTTAGGTTTAGGTTTAGGTTTAGGTTTAGGTTTAGGTTTAGGGTTTAGGTTTAGGTTTAGGTTTAGGTTTAGGTTTAGGTTTAGGCTTAGGTTTAGGTTTAGGCTTAGGTTTAGGTTTAGGTTTAGGTTTAGGCTAGGGTTTAGTTTAGGCTCTAGGGTTTAGTGTTTAGGTTTAGGTTTAGGCTCTAGGCCTAGGTTTAGGCCTTTAGGGTTTAGGCTTTAGGCCTAGTTTAGGTTTAGGGTTTAGGTTTAGGCTTTAGGCTTTAGGTTTAGGTTTAGGTTTAGGGTTTAGGCTTAGGTTTAGGTTTAGGTTTAGGTTTAGGTTTAGGTTTAGGGTTTAGGTTTAGGTTTAGGTTTAGGTTTAGGTTTAGGTTTAGGCTCTAGGTTTAGGTTTAGGTTTAGGTTTAGGTTTAGGTTTAGGTTTAGGCTAGGTTTAGGTTTAGGTTTAGGGTTTAGGTTTAGGTTTAGGTTTAGGTTTAGGTTTAGGTTTAGGTTTAGGGTTTAGGTTTAGGTTTAGGTTTAGGTTTAGGTTTGTATTTAGGTTTAGGTTTAGGTTTAGGTTTAGGTTTAGGTTTAGGTTTAGGTTTAGGTTTAGGGTTTAGGCTTAGGTTTAGGTTTAGGTTTAGGTTTAGGGTTTAGGTTTAGGTTTAGGTTTAGGTTTAGGTTTAGGTTTAGGTTTAGGTTTAGGTTTAGGTTTAGGTTTAGGTTTAGGGTTTAGGTTTAGGTTTAGGTTTAGGTTTAGGTTTAGGTTTAGGTTTAGGTTTAGGTTTAGGTTTAGGTTTAGGCTTAGGTTTAGGTTTAGGTTTAGGTTTTAGGTTTAGGTTTAGGTTTAGGGTTTAGGTTTAGGTTTAGGTTTAGGTTTAGGTTTAGGTTTAGGTTTAGGTTTAGGCTCTAGGTTTAGGTTTAGGGTTTAGGCTTAGGTTTAGGTTTAGGTTTAGGTTTAGGTTTAGGGTTTAGGTTTAGGGTTTAGGTTTAGGTTTAGGTTTAGGCTTGTGGTTTAGGTTTAGGTTTAGGTTTAGGTTTAGGTTTAGGTTTAGGTTTAGGTTTAGGGTTTAGGGTTTAGGCCTAGGCCTAGGTTTAGGTTTAGGTTTAGGTTTAGGTTTAGGTTTAGGTTTAGGTTTAGGTTTTAGGTTTAGGTTTAGGTTTAGGTTTAGGTTTAGGTTTAGGTTTAGGTTTAGGTTTAGGCTTAGTGTTTAGGTTTAGGTTTAGGTTTAGGTTTAGGTTTAGGTTTAGGTTTAGGCTTTAGTTTAGGTTTAGGTTTAGGTTTAGGTTTAGGTTTAGGGTTTAGGTTTAGGTTTGTGGCTTTAGGGTTTAGGTTTGTAGGATTTAGGTTTAGGTTTAGGTTTAGGGTTTAGGTTTGTGTTTAGGTTTAGGTTTAGGGTTTAGGTTTAGGGTTTAGGTTTAGGTTTAGGTTTAGGTTTAGGGTTTAGGTTTAGGTTTGTGTTTAGGTTTAGGTTTAGGCCTAGGTTTAGGTTTAGGTTTAGGTTTAGGGTTTAGGTTTAGGTTTAGGGTTTAGGTTTAGGTTTAGGTTTAGGTAGGTTTAGGTTTAGGTTTAGGTTTAGGGTTTAGGTTTAGGTTTAGGTTTAGGTTTAGGTTTAGGTTTAGGTTTAGGTTTAGGTTTAGGGTTTAGGGTTTAGGTTTAGGTTTAGGTTTTAGGGTTTAGGTTTAGGTTTAGGGTTTAGGTTTAGGTTTAGGTTTAGTGTTTAGGTTTAGGTTTAGGTTTAGGTTTAGGTTTAGGTTTAGGTTTAGGGTTTAGGTTTAGGTTTAGGTTTAGGGTTTAGGTTTAGGTTTAGGTTTAGGTTTAGGTTTAGGTTTAGGTTTAGGTTTAGGTTTAGGTTTAGGCTTTAGGCCTAGGCCTAGGCTCAGGGCTCTAGGCTTTAGGTTTAGGTTTAGGTTTAGGCTTTAGGTTTAGGCTTTAGGTTTAGGCTTAGGTTTAGGTTTAGGTTTAGGTTTAGGTTTAGGTTTAGGTTTAGGTTTAGGCTCTAGGTTTAGGTTTAGGTTTAGGGTTTAGGTTTAGGTTTAGGGTTTAGGTTTAGGTTTAGGGTTTAGTGTTTAGGTTTAGGTTTAGGTTTAGGTTTAGGTTTAGGTTTAGGTTTAGGTTTAGGTTTAGGTTTAGGGTTTAGGTTTAGGCTTAGGCTTTAGGTTTAGGTTTAGTTTAGGCTCAGTGTTTAGGTTTAGTGTTTAGGTTTAGGTTTAGGTTTAGGGTTTAGGTTTAGGTTTAGGTTTAGGGTTTAGGTTTAGGTTTAGGTTTAGGTTTAGGGTTTAGGTTTAGGTTTAGGTTTAGGTTTAGGTTTAGGTTTAGGTTTAGGTTTAGGTTTAGGGTTTAGGTTTAGGTTTAGGTTTAGGTTTAGGTTTAGGTTTAGGTTTAGGTTTAGGTTTAGGTTTAGTGTTTAGGTTTAGGTTTAGGTTTAGGTTTAGGTTTAGGTTTAGGTTTAGGTTTAGGTTTAGGTTTGTGTTTAGGTTTAGGTTTAGGTTTAGGTTTAGGGTTTAGGTTTAGGTTTAGGTTTAGGCTTTAGTGTTTAGGTTTAGGTTTAGGTTTAGGTTTAGGTTTAGGTTTAGGTTTAGGTTTAGGTTTAGGTTTAGGTTTAGGCCTTTAGGTTTAGGTTTAGGTTTAGGTTTAGGTTTAGGTTTAGGTTTAGGGTTTAGGGTTTAGGTTTAGGTTTAGGTTTAGGGCCTAGGTTTAGGTTTAGGTTTAGGTTTAGGTTTAGGTTTAGGTTTAGGGTTTAGGCTAGGTTTAGGGTTTGTGTTTAGGTTTAGGTTTAGGTTTAGTATTTAGGTTTAGGTTTAGTGTTTAGGTTTAGGTTTGTGTTTAGGTTTAGGGGGTTTAGGTTTAGGTTTAGGTTTAGGTTTAGGTTTAGGTTTAGGGTTTAGGTTTAGGTTTAGGTTTAGGCTTGTGTTTAGGTTTGTGTTTAGGTTTAGGTTTAGGTTTAGGTTTAGGTTTAGGGTTTAGGTTTAGGTTTAGGCTTAGGCTTAGGTTTAGGGTTTAGGTTTGTGTTTAGGGTTTAGGGTTTAGGTTTAGGTTTAGGTTTAGGTTTAGGTTTAGGTTTAGGTTTAGGTTTAGGGTTTAGGTTTAGGTTTAGGTTTAGGTTTAGGTTTAGGTTTAGGTTTAGGTTTAGGTTTAGGTTTAGGTTTAGGTTTAGGTTTAGGTTTAGGGTTTAGGTTTAGGTTTAGGTTTAGGTTTAGGGTTTAGGTTTAGGTTTAGGGTTTAGGTTTAGGTTTAGGTTTAGGTTTAGGTTTAGGTTTAGGTTTAGGGTTTAGGTTTAGGTTTAGGTTTAGGTTTAGGGTTTAGGGTTTAGGGTTTAGTGTTTAGGGTTTAGGTTTAGGTTTAGGTTTAGTGTTTAGGTTTAGGTTTAGGTTTGTATTTAGGTTTAGGTTTAGGTTTAGGTTTAGGTTTAGGTTTAGGTTTAGGTTTAGGTTTAGGTTTAGGTTTAGGTTTAGGTTTAGGTTTAGGTTTAGGGTTTAGGTTTAGGTTTGTGCTCTAGGCCTAGGGTTTAGGTTTAGGCTTTAAAGCCTAGGCTTAGGCCCAGTGGCCTAGGTCTAGGTTTAGGTCAGGTTTATGTTTAGGCTGCAGGCCTAGGCCTAGGTTTAGGCTAGGCCTAGGCTCAGGCCTAGGCTTAGTAGCTCAGGTTTAGGCTTAGGCCTAGGCCTAGGCCTAGGTTTTCTAGTTTAGGCTCTAGGCTTAGGTTTAGGCTTTAGTGGTTTAGTGTTTAGGCTTGTGTTTAGGCTTTGTTAGGCTTATTTAGGTTTAGGGTTTAGGCCTAGGTTTGTGTTTAGGTTTAGGTTTAGGTTTAGGTTTAGGTTTCTAGGGTTTAGGTTTAGGTTTAGGTTTAGGTTTAGGGTTTAGGTTTAGGTTTAGGTTTAGGTTTAGGTTTAGGTTTGTGGCTTAGGTTTAGGTTTAGGTTTAGGGTTTAGGTTTAGGTTTAGGTTTAGGGTTTAGGTTTAGGTTTAGGGTTTAGGTTTAGGTTTAGGTTTAGGGTTTAGGTTTAGGGTTTAGGTTTAGGTTTAGGTTTAGGTTTAGGTTTAGGTTTAGGTTTAGGTTTAGTTTAGGTTTAGGTTTAGGGTTTAGGTTTAGGTTTAGGTTTAGGGTTTAGGGTTTAGGTTTAGGTTTAGGTTTAGGTTTAGGGTTTAGTGTTTAGGTTTAGGGTTTAGGTTTAGGTTTAGGTTTAGGTTTAGGGTTTAGGTTTAGGTTTAGGTTTAGGTTTAGGTTTAGGGTTTAGGTTTAGGTTTAGGCTCTAGGCTTAGGTTTAGGTTTAGGTTTAGGGTTTAGGTTTAGGCTTAGGTTTAGGTTTAGGTTTAGGTTTAGGTTTAGTGGTTTAGGTTTAGTTTAGGTTTAGGTTTAGGTTTAGGTTTAGGTTTAGGGTTTAGTGCCTAGGCTCTAGGTTTAGGTTTAGGTTTAGGCTCTAGGTTTAGGTATTTAGGTTTAGGTTTAGGCTTTAGGTTGTGTTTAGGTTTAGGTTTAGGTTTAGGTTTCTAGGTTTAGGTTTAGGTTTAGTGTTTTAGGTTTAGGGCCTAGGTTTAGGTTTAGGTTTAGGTTTAGGCTTTAGGTTTAGGCTTTAGGTTTAGGTTTAGGTTTAGGGTTTAGGTTTAGGTTTAGGTTTAGGTTTAGGTTTAGGTTTAGTGTTTAGGCTTAGTGTTTAGGTTTAGGTTTAGGTTTAGGTTTAGGTTTAGGTTTAGGTTTAGGTTTAGGTTTAGGCTTAGGTTTAGGTTTAGGTTTAGGTTTAGGTTTAGGTTTAGGTTTAGGTTTAGGTTTAGGTTTAGGTTTGTTTAGGTTTAGGTTTAGGTTTAGGTTTAGGGTTTGTAGTTTAGGTTTAGGTTTAGGGTTATTTAGGTTTAGGTTTAGGTTTAGGTTTAGCTAGGGTTTAGGTTTAGGTTTAGGTTTAGGTTTAGGTTTAGGGTTTAGGTTTAGGGTTTAGGTTTAGTGGTTTAGGTTTCTAGGTTTAGGGTTTAGTGGTTTAGGTTTAGGTTTAGGTTTAGGTTTAGGTTTAGGTTTAGGGTTTAGTGTTTAGGGTTTAGGTTTAGTGTTTAGGTTTAGGTTTAGGTTTAGGGTTTAGGTTTAGGTTTAGGGTTTAGGTTTAGGTTTAGGGTTTAGGTTTAGGTTTAGGTTTAGGTTTAGGTTTAGGTTTAGGTTTAGGTTTAGGCTTAGGGTTTAGGTTTAGGTTTAGGGTTTAGGCTTAGGTTTAGGTTTAGGTTTAGGTTTAGGGTTTAGGCTTAGGTTTAGGGTTTAGGCTCTAGGGCCTAGGCTCTAGGCTCAGGCTCTAGGCCTAGGCCTAGGTTTAGGCTTAGGCTTAGGTTTAGGGTTTAGGTTTAGGTTTAGGTTTAGGTTTAGGCCTAGGTTTAGGTTTAGGGTTTAGGTTTAGGTTTAGGTTTAGGTTTAGGTTTAGGTTTAGGGTTTAGGTTTAGGTTTAGGTTTAGGTTTAGGTTTAGGTTTAGGTTTAGGTTTAGGGTTTAGGTTTAGGGTTTAGGTTTAGGTTTAGGTTTAGGTTTAGGTTTTAGGTTTAGGTTTAGGGTTTAGGTTTAGGTTTAGGTTTAGGTTTAGGTTTAGGGTTTAGGTTTAGGTTTAGGTTTAGGTTTAGGTTTAGGGTTTAGGTTTAGGTTTAGGTTTAGGGTTTGTGGTTTAGGTTTAGGTTTAGGGTTTAGGTTTAGGTTTAGGTTTAGTGTTTAGGTTTAGGTTTAGGTTTAGGTTTAGGTTTGTGTTTAGGTTTAGGTTTAGGTTTAGGTTTAGGTTTAGGTTTAGGTTTAGGGTTTAGGGTTTAGGGTTTAGGTTTAGGCTAGGTTTAGGTTTAGGTTTAGGTTTAGGTTTAGGTTTAGGGTTTAGGTTTAGGTTTAGGTTTAGGGTTTAGGTTTAGGTTTAGGTTTAGGTTTAGGTTTAGGTTTAGGCTTAGGTTTAGGTTTAGGTTTAGGTTTAGGTTTAGGTTTAGGTTTAGGGTTTAGGCTTAGGTTTAGGTTTAGGTTTAGGGTTTAGGTTTAGGTTTAGGCTTTAGGTTTAGGCTCTAGGTTTAGGCCTAGGTTTAGGTTTAGGCCTTAGTGTTTAGGCTCTAGGCCTAGGGTTTAGGCTCTAGGCCTAGGCCTAGGCTTAGGCCTAGGTTTAGGCCTAGGTTTAGTGTTTAGGTTTAGGCCTAGTGTTTAGGTTAGGTTTAGGTTTAGGTTTAGGTTTAGGTTTAGGTTTAGGGTTTAGGTGGTTTAGGCTTAGGTTTAGGTTTAGGTTTAGGTTTAGGTTTAGGTTTAGGTTTAGGTTTGTGTTTAGGTTTAGGTTTGTGTTTAGGTTTAGGTTTAGGTTTAGGCTTTAGGGTTTAGGTTTAGGTTTAGGCTTTAGGGTTTAGGTTTAGGTTTAGGTTTAGGTTTAGGTTTAGGGTTTAGGTTTAGGGTTTAGGTTTAGGTTTAGGTTTAGGTTTAGGTTTAGGTTTAGGTTTAGGTTTAGGTTTAGGTTTAGGTTTAGGTTTAGGTTTAGGTTTAGGTTTAGGTTTAGGGTTTAGGTTTAGGTTTAGGGTTTAGGTTTAGGTTTAGGTTTAGGTTTAGTGTTTAGGGTTTAGGTTTAGGTTTAGGTTTAGGTTTAGGTTTAGGTTTAGGTTTAGGTTTAGTGTTTAGGTTTAGGTTTAGGCTTAGGTTTAGGTTTAGGTTTAGGGTTTAGGTTTAGGTTTAGGCTTAGGTTTAGGTTTAGGTTTAGGTTTAGGTTTAGGTTTAGGT